>CM062292.1:216627601-216977410 GCA_031216915.1 Pictodentalium vernedei | reverse complement strand
TTTTTTCTTTAAAATAAGATTTAATGTAATAAAAAGAAATTCACCGTGCTATTCCCACCTAATTCACCCAACCTTTCACCCTCCCCCACTCTTCCACAGATGGCTTGGGTGAAATATTTTTCACAAAATCCTTCAAAACTCATTTTAAAGTTGAAAAACATCACCCAATGGACCATACACTCGGCCTCACTCCCAACCCCCAACCCCCCCCCCCCCCCCCCCCCCACACACCATTTTAAAAATATGACATTGATACAATTGGAGTTTGAGCACCACCTACCTGAGAAGATAAATATTTAGAATAAACTGACATATTCTCTAACGTTACTGGAAATCTATGCATTTAAATCATCTGATGTGGACAACAGTGTTATAATAAATTACATAATTTCATTCCCCTGCAGTGTTAACAAGCCCCATATATGCTAAATGTGACCTTAAATCCTTCTTAACTGGTAGAGTGCGGGAAGCCATATTTCAGGCTCTGTGGAAACGTGCGGACCTCTGCATTCGCCCTGAAAAACCATGTGTGAATATTTTGATATGCGTTTATAAATAGGATATTTCAGTGATGTTTTGTTTACTGCATACAGATTGGTGAATTAATTATGCAAAAGACGACGTGTGGTTGAAAAAATAGGGCAAAGTTTAATAAATTAATTTATTCGTGAAGAAACGGAAGCAGACAACAACCCAATGGCCATTTTGTCTTGGCATGGTTGATCGCTTCGGAGAAAAGTTAATCATTTTATTCAATAAATTTAGTCACCCACATGCGTTTTTACATCATATTTCATCAAAAGCGTGTTTGATAATAATACCAGTGTTTGAAAAATGTAAGTAAATTCGATTTGCCATGAGAAAAATGATTGTTTATGTCAACCTTACCGGCAGTTTGAAGCACATGTTCTGATAAAAATTAAAATTAGGACGAGTTCTCCCCTTTTGCTTTGCAGTTGATTGCATTAGTGTACAGGCCCTGTAAAAGTAGTCTTCCAAATTACCCCAGTTGTTACATATGATTACATAATGCAGTCACTGTTAATCCGGTTCAATTAAGATCTCTGTGTCTATTTATAGAGGAACTTTTTATGAGTGGGCGGAGCTAATTAATGGAGTTTTTCAGCACTGGTCTGATAAAGCATAACACTTTTGAGATGTTGTTTATAACTTTTCTGAGAACTTTTATTTATCAAATGTTATTAAATATCTTTTTGAAATTTATTCTGTATTTTGTTATAATTTATTGGGAATGCATATATATCAATAGATTCAGTTAATTGTAATTTGTAACAAAAACAAAAAATCACATTAAAATAATCTTGGCATATAAAGTTCAAATGGAGAAATATTCAAGTTTAATTACTGTGTAATATTCATTTTTGCCTTTAACACTTTACGTGACATAACTGTAAAAATCGGCCAGCGCTATACACGAAATTCGTCATTCCTATTTTTTTTAGGTTTTTATCTTAATTTTTTGCTTCCAAAGCATATCTTATGACATCTGATTGAAACGAGCGCGTAGCGTTCGTTTCAATCAGGGGTCATAAGCTGTGTTTTGGAAGCAAAAAATATTTTGACAACTGTTGTCTTCCACTTTAACTGGTAGAGTGCTGGAAGCCCTATTTTGGGCTTTACTAAAAGTGACAGGCAATAACTGTCTGTAGCTACATTCTGCCTGAGGAAGCCTTTATTGTTCCTGGTATGAATCAGATTTTTTATACAATACCTTGCTCTCTGACATTTAATTGGATAGTGCCTATAAGGCACTATCCAATTAAATGTAATAGAGCAGTATATGATGAGCTTTGATTTGTTGCCAGAAAAAACTCAGCACTTTACCAGTTAACTAAGGTTAGATAAACGGTTTATCGGTCAATCCTTTACCCAACAGTTCAGCAGTACTGTCCAGATTCTTGCACAAAAGCCTACATCTTTGCTTCTGAAATATAGCTTATGCTCCCTCTTTTGCAACTAGTCCGGGGGAATCATATGTAACTTTTAACTTTCTGTGGAACTAGAGGTGGTGTCAGTATACCTATCTCTGCGGTAGGCGACATGTGATGTGTGTGTGTGTGTGTGGGGGGGGGGGGGGGGGGGGGTACATCTGTTATTTATGGGGGAGACTTTAAACTATAAGGGTGTCGAAGCATGCTCTTACTGGACGTCGACTCGGCACATGTACATTCGGTGATCTTAGGTGGAAAAGACAGCTATCCAGTATTAAGAAAACAACACTCGAACACATGGTCTCTCAGTGTGCTGCAAGACACGAGGCTGTAGAAATTGTTTTTTTTTCTCTCATTTTTTACAACTATCTATTCAAAACACCGCTGGATGTTTTCCAATCAATTGTCGCCAAAAAAAAAAAATTCAAGCTTTGTTGTTGTAGTATAAAGTCTACAAAGAGTTAAATGGTGGGAAGTCGCCCCCCAAATGAAGTCGCCCATGGGAGAAGTCGGCCAAAAATAGTCAGCAACTGATGTATGCCCCTAAGTCGGTCCATGGATTAAATCGGCCCAGGGCTTTTTCGTAGTGCTAATATACATGTGCACGGTTAACTTAAGAGACAGGCCGAATGTTAGAAATTGAATTTTTTCTCATTGTGTTGCAACTATTTGTTGGAAAACACCACACAGGCGCTGTCTTTTCCTATAAATAGATTCAAGATAATTTCAGTATTTGTCGTAGTGCTAATAAAATTGCTAAATGGTAGGTCGAATGTTAGAAAAAAAATTTTCTTTACAAGTTGTAGTGCAAATATAAAAGTATATAGATATACATAATTGTAATTCAATTTAACCAGTTTTTGATGTTGGAAATCTCAAAATAATAAACTTCATAGAAGTAATTTATGCTTTGACTATTGTCACCAGTCAATGTTTTCATTGCGATCAGAGGCTGTTTTAGAAACAATCAGTAGCTATTGTTTGCTCTCGTTTTACATCTTTGGAAGGGTAATTAAAGGATTAGTTCGGATTACGAAATGTTATTGCTACCAAATTTTATTGCTGCCGCCAGAACTCAATAATTGATCATGTTAAGTGTTGTGTTATATTCATTTATATTACAACAGTCTGTTTCCACTTTTCTCAGTGGTCCAAAGCAACAAACCTCAAGCTATATGCATCGTTTTCTAACGAAACATAAAATATATGTATATGTTTCTTCAAATTTTGCTGAGTTCAGACGGGAAACTGAAAACTCTCCCAAATTCTGCCAATTTATAATTTTTAACTGATCTCAGATACATTCAGACACATCGCATCCCATCTCGCCACATAAAGAAGGGTCTCTGCTAAAACACTCCAGGAGTGAGGTTTCCACTCACAAAATATGCTCTCAGCTTCGATGGAAAAGGGACACCTAGGCCTAGGCCCACAAATAGTAGGCGTACAGCAACACTGAACATTAGGAGACAGAAACACAGACATTAAATGTTTGTGGGGTTGGCCTACGCAACTGCACCCGCTGATGGCAAGACGGTAGGCCTATAACAGTTGGCTCTCTGCCTCCATTGAACTTAGCCTCATCCCTCTCCGCCCCCCTCCCAACCAACCAACCAGTCAGATGATATCTATACCCGGCTTGTCTTCCACTGCGTATTTTTACCAATAACATTTTTTTGGGGGGGGGGGGAGGGGGCAAATTAACATTCTGCACCCGTCTTTTGGGTATTCTTTTTATATTTTTGCCCCATCAAGTTGAGTGGGAAGATCGCCCTGTAAAACATAGATGCTTTGCTGCGTCATTGGGGCGAGTTCGCAGTGGACCGGCCCGTTCTCTGAACACCTTGAAATCCAACATTACCCGTTGAACGCTTATTTTTTTATTGAGAAATGTTGTATATCATCCTCGGATTAAAGGTGATGTCATTATTCGGAGTTGCTGTGCATCCCGCCCTCAGGTCCCACTGCCTAGTCTAACCACAGACATCTGGAGACCTGATTAATATCACATCACCCCAAAGTCACACCTCTCCCTCTTATATATGCCCCCCCCCCACCACACACACACACACTTCCAAAATAACACACAGATCTCATATCACATCACCCCAATGTCACACCTCTCCCTCTTATATATGCCCCCCCCCCACACACACACACACACACTTCCAAAATAAATAACACACAGATCTGTGTATTATATATTTCAAGGGAGGGGAGGGGGTGCATATAAGAATGAGGTGTTTTGAGGTAGGGGTGATTTAGATCAGGTTTCCAGACGTCTGTGGTCTAATAAAAAAGGTGTGTATTTGAATGACTCTTTTTGAAAGGTTCTTCAACCTGTTACAAATGAGAATTTTTTATTATTTCCATTTTTGGCGTAACTTTGCTAATAATAGTCGGATTGTAAAAATTCAAGGACGAAATCGCACTGATTTTTATATATTCGAAACGAAACGCATTTTTAAAATTTCCCTATGATATTAAAAATAGTATTTGCCTGACTGGTTGGAAAATGTGCTAATTGGTATCCAAAAATTACGGGATCAAAGAAACACCGACATTGTCAAAAAATAACAAGAAGGTCTTCACAAATATTCATGCGAGATCGAAACTGCCCTCAAAAGTCATTTTGTAAGATATTTCTAAATAAATTTTGACAATTTTATTTTTATTTGTGTAGTTTGGGAGCGATGCGCTTTTTTCCCTAATTATCAATGGCCGTTTTGCGGAGAAATGATGTTTGGAGGTCCTATTTTGGGTCGGAAGCATAACCTTGTCACAACACTGGGGAACACTTCGTGCTAATTATAACCAGTAGTACGTCTTATTGAAGTCACGTGGTTGGGTTTTGATACCCCACCTCATGGAACACTTAGTGGGGAGTCGATTGGCAGTGTTTTACAGGGAGCGTACATGTAATGGAGTGTATATCATTTCAGGTGTAAGCGTCCCTTGTAATTACGCTTGCAAAAATAAATTCTGATGATGTTGCTTCCCGGATTTTCCCAATATAAGGGCTATTTCTAGGTTTTCTGCGTCGACACTTGATGGAGATTCAAAATATGGGTCAAGGTCACAGAGGTCACCTAGGGGTCCGCCTGAAAGAGGTCACCAAAGTCATCAAGTGCATATTATTCAGAAAGACTGGGAAATGCATTTTATTACACCTTAATGCATTTCTAAAGTTTATGAACGTATTTTATCACTCAAATTAGTGGGCAGAGCCAAAAATGTCCATTTCTGATTCGTGTATCGAACCCTTTGAATGCTGGTCACATATATGCCTTTTCTGGTTTCTTATAAAAAATTTCTGATTCCAGTATGAATATCTGTAAATACTATTAACGAAAATCCATTTCTGATTTGTTTAAAAATATTTTACTCCTGAAAATAAGCCTCCATAAATTCTCTTTCTCTAAAGTTCATTCCTGATACTGTAAGCCTTTTCACACAGACTTGAATTTACTGGGTGCAGTAAATTCTGTTTCTCTAGTGATTAAACCTACTTTTGTTCTTTCACAACTCGACATTGGATCGGTGATTCTATTGGGATTTTTTTTTACCTGTTTTCTCATTAATTTACCTGTGTTACCTGGAAAAATTTGAGAAAATGTTAAAAAAAATTGTCAGATATTAAAAAGCAGATTCACAGCTTCACAAACATGTATACAGCTTCATGAATTAAATGAAAATTAATACAAAAGAATCCTTCACATTATAAGTAGACAATACCTCAGTTAATTTCTGAAAAAACCCCACATGTTTTAATAGCGCACTGTGAGAATTGTAGCACTCTACCAGTTAAACCCCTGCAGAACCCTCGGGAAGTGAAGCAGTGCTTGTTCACTGTGGTAAACAGGCTCTGTTGTTTTGGTAAAATAGGACTTGGTCATCATTGCCTAGGGTGGAAGTCCTCTAAAATGAGCAACATGGGAATAAACAATTGATTCACCTTGACTTTATCTCCATGTTGTGGTCATGATTAGGCATTGTGCAGAAGTATGTGACCTTAATCACCAATAAATAAATAAATCGTTCTTAAAACGTTCTCTGGTGAGCAACTAAGGCCTCTTTGTGCCTTTTTAGCTCACCGAAGGGAGCTCAACTTATCACTTGTCGTCGTCTGTCGTCGTGAACATTTTTCAAACGGCTTCTCCTCTGAAACCGCTAGGTCGATTTGCTCGAAACTTGGTATGGATGTTTATTACCATATGTCAATTCAAGTTTGTTCAAATGAATTGGACATGCCCACTTGGGGCTCCATAAGGAAGGAGCATAACTCTGATAGCACCATATGAGTTATAGAAAAATTATTAAAAAATCTTCTTCTCCAGAACCAGTGGGCAGAATCTTTTGATACTAGGTATGTAGCATCTTGGTATGGGCCTGATTCAAGTTTGTTCAAATCGGCCCCCTGGATTCATATTTGGGCTCACTATGGAAGCCCAAATTCGAACTCCGTGCATTTCAGGCAAATTTCTTAAAAAATCTTCTTCTCAAGATCCAGCAGGCAGAATCTTTTGATATTTGGTATGCAACATTGTGGGGTGGATCTCATTCAAGTTTGTTCAAATCGGCCCCCTGGATTCATATTTGGGCTTACTATAAAAGCTTGAATTCGAACTTAGTGCATTTCAGGCAAATTTCTTAAAAAATCTTTTTCTCCAGATCCAGCAGGCAGAATCTTTTGATATTTGGTATGCAACATTGTGGGGTGGATCTGATTCAAGTTTGTTCAAATCGGCCCCCGGATTCATATTTGGGCTCAGTATAGAAGCCTGAATTCGAACTTAGTGCATTTCAGACAAATTTCTTAAAAAATCTTCTTCTCAAGCAGGCAGAATCTTTTGATAGTTGGTATGCAACATTGTGGGGTGGATCTGATTCAAGTTTGTTCAAATCGGCCCCCTGGATTCATATTTGGGCTCACTATAAAAGCTTGAATTCGAACTTAGTGCATTTCAGGCAAATTTCTTAAAAAATCTTCTTCTCCAGATCCAGCAGTCAGAATCTTTCGATATTTGGTATGCAAAATTGTGAGGTAGATCTGATTCAAGTTTGTTCAAATCGGACCGCTGGGTTCATATTTGTGCTCAGTATAGGAGCCCAATTTGAACTTAGTGCATTTCAGGCAAATTTCTTTAAAAATCTTCTCAAGATACAGCTGGCAGAATCTTTTGATATTGGGTATGCAGCATGCTTAGGGGGGTGAGATTCAAGTTTGTTCAAGCCAAGTCCCTGGGTTCATATTTGGGCTCACTGTGGTAGCCCAAATTATAACTTAGTTCAAAATGAGGAATTTTCTTTAAAAATCTTCTTCAGATCCAGCAGTCAGAATGTTTTGATATTTTGTATGCAGCATCCTTAGGGGGTGAGATTCATGTTTGTTCAAGCCATGTCCCTAGGTCCATATTTGGGCTCACTGTGGGAGCCCGAATGATAACTTAGTTCAAAATGAAGAATTTTATTTAAAAATCTTCTTCTTCAGATCCAGCAGATGAATGCTTTTGATATTTGGTATGCAACATCCTTGGGGGGGGGGGGGGGGGGAGATTCAAGTTTGTTCAAGCCATGGCCCTAGTTCCGTAAAATTTGTATCTCATGATTTCATTCCTTGTTGTGTTGATGAACCATATCTAACTGAATGTGACCCCCAAATACTTCTTTGAACCACTTTGGACGGTGAGCGATTAAGGCTCCTTGGGGCCTCTTGTGTTTACTCTTGCCTACTTCCTTCCTTTCATATACTGGATGGTTGATTACATTGTTCTGGAGTTTCTGGTCACACAACAATTAACTAACACTAGAAGCACCAACTGCAAGAAATCAAATCCAGAAATTATTTCCAGCTCAAAATCGTTATTTTGGCATGTGCACTTTTATTTTTTTTCTTCTACTTAGTGACCTTTGAAAGTTTAGTGAGTCTGAAGAAGCAGTTAACATGTACAGTTAACCATGTATTTTACTCATTCTAGGTCTTGCAACTCATGAGCCAAATTTCACAATTATTAGAGAAGAATTTACACCAAATAAACCTAAACCTTGTGATCTTTGTGGACAGATTGGTAAGTGTTGTTGCTGTTTTTATGACTGAATGGCATCAGGCCTCCTTATTGGATGGGAATCCAGTTCCTATATATTCCTTTGAAACTAACGCAACAAGAATTTAATCAGATTTCAGCTTTTCCAAAAAATTGTTCTGTTTAAATCTTTACCCAGTTCAAATATCAGACAGCACTTGCAGAAAATTATTGAATAACTGAAAATGTTATATTTTTATCCGACAACCAATGGCCCAGACTAACTGGTGCAAACTCGAATTATCAAGGGCCAAACACAAATTTTGAACCCCCCAATCCCCAAAATTAAAAGTCCTATCTGGCCCTCCATACTTTTACTCTCTGCACAGTTGTCAGGAAGAGACCGGAATTGGTGCCAACATCATTCATGTTTCTCCTTAAAGTCGGTAACATTGAGCTGACATCTGTGCTTTAAAATCTCCTTTTTGAGGATGCCAGACACAAATCAATGCAAGAATTGGTGGATCCAAGGCTGTTAATGGATGATGGAAGTAAACTAAGGTGGTTTCAGACGTTCAGGGCTGTAACTTTATAATAATTATAAAAATTATTTCATGTTTCCCATTTTTGGGACATACACCTGACGTCATCATTCTTGCTAATGATTATTTCACTGTTTGTTCAGTTTTCCTTTCCTATCCTTCCATGAACCCTTCCTGTTAAACTCCTAAGCTTTTTGGCTATTTTTTATTGAAATTTTTAGTCGAGTTGTGACGAAGTCAAACTCGACTTATAGTTTGGTGAATGGCGGGCGGGCGGGCGTAAACAATTGGTTTCCGGATGATAACTTGATAGTGGTTCAACTCACATTCATTAAACTTCATACGTAGGTTGGTCTTGGTGGGAGGAAGAACCCTATTGATTTTGGACATGCTACGTTGAAGGTCAAGGTCACAGTGACCTTGAACGTAGTAAATCTTAAACAATTGGTTTCCGGATGATAACTTGATAATGGTTCAACTCACATTCATGAAACTTCATAGGTAGATTGGCCTTGGTGAGGGGAAGAACCCTATTGATTTTGGACTCGCTACGTCAAAGGTCAAGGTCAACGTGACCTTGAACATAGTAAATCGCAACAATTCCTTTCCGGATGATAACTTGATAGTAGTTCAACCTACATTCATGAAACTTCATAGGTGGGTTGGCCTTGGTGCGAGGAAGAATTCTATTGATCTTGGACTCTCCAGATCAAAGGTCAAGGTCACAGTGAACTTTAACATAGTATATCGCAACAATTGGTTTCCGGATGATAACTTGATAGTGGTTCAACCTAGAGTCATGAAACTTCATAGGTGTGTTGGCCTTGGTGCGAGGAAGAACCCTATTGATCTTGGACTCAGCAGGTCAAAGGTCAAGGTCACAGTGACCTTGAACATAGTATATCGCAACAATTGGTTTCCGGATGATAACTTGATAGTGGTTCAACCTAGAGTCATGAAACTTTACAGGCGTGTTGGCCTTGGTGCGAGGAAGAACCCTATTGATGTTGGACTCACCAGGTCAAAGGTCAAGGTCACAGTGACCTTGAACATAGTATATCGCAACAATTGGTTTCCGGATGAGAACTTGATAGTGGTTCAACCTAGAGTCATGAAACTTCATAGGTGTGTTGGCCTTGGTGCGAGGAACTGTTGTCACAACTCGACATTGGATCGGTGATCCTGAGCGGCATTTTTTATTAAATTTCTTGGGAGTTCAACGTGTATTGCAGAATATTTATTCTGTTTATCCCCATGGTTATGTTCTCACCCTTGGGGTGTTAGGTCGTTTTAGTCTTGCATCTTCTATCCGATGTATCGTTTTTTCTTTGTATGAAGACCTAGCTTTGCATCTGGTAGCATTTAAATTGGTTTCTGACTTTGGGCCTTTTGCCTGATGTCTTGTTTCCAGTTTTTACCTTGACATTGTTTACATTGGCAATGTCCTTAAATATATGTAGTATTTCACGTTATATTACTGTAGAGTTACTTTAGGATACATTGATTATTATTCCGGTAGAGTTGCTCATAATATTTGGATTTTGTCCACACTTAGGCTCTATCGGGTTGCCCTTGGGCTCATTATGTTCCCTTTGGGAACTTAGGCATTTTTTCAAGATTTTTTTCCAAAAATTTCTAGAAAATTTTGGAATTTAATTTTGATTGCGGTTATTCATGTATCTTTATAATATATTTTGTTGTGGAGTTTGTAGGAGTGATATCGACTTTGTCTTTTGATTGTAATTATGAAAGCTTACTGCTCTAAATGCAAGGCGAGGAAGTCTTCCTCAGATTTACATGCTAGTTGTCTTGCCTGTAGTCGATGTACTCCCACAGATTCTTGTCTACTGTATAACATTGGCATGACAGACGTTGGAGACGGGTGTCGCGATGCGTTGCTGGCATTGAGGTTTCTGTGCCGGAACTCTCACCGTAATAAAATTAAAGTTTTTCAGTTTCTATTTTCAGAGGAACATGAACATGGTGATGGTATTGTTACACCCATCCACTGTGCTACCGTCGTCGCGCTCTGTTGAGCAAATAGAGCTAGCTGTAAGGTGCTCATGAATTAAGCAAGGGATAAGGCCTCTAGTTAGTGTTCTTAATCCCTTGAAAGCAGCTAGCTCGACCGGTGAAGCGGTTACTCCATCCATGGGAGCCGTGACACCGGGTATGTCCGTTGCAGTCGAAGGAAGTAAAGATTTGGGAAGAGCGAGCACCTTAAAAACAAAAGCTCACCCAGCGACGACTGAAATAGGGAGGCAGTCAGCAAGTTTCTTGTTGGGAGGCTCGGCGAGGTCTGACAAAGCCGGGAGCAGGAGAGTCCCCTCTAATCTACCAAGTTCTGGGGCCAGAGGTTGTTAAGAGAAACTTGCACAAGGCGGAACCAAGTTTTCTTTTCGGGAGGCTCGGCGAGGTCTGATAAGACTGCGAGTGGGAGGGGCCAAATGTTGTTTTGAGAAACTTGCATGAGTCGGAGCGTATGTCCATCCGCCACTTGAGACGCTCCATCTAGTCTGCAGCCGGGATCGGCTTCCTCTCTATGTTATAAAAGCACACACAACCGCATGCTAGCTACCCAACTTTGGATATCCAGCCATTTGCGTGAAGACGAAGCCAGTCTTCGCCCATGAAGTCAGACCATCCGGTAGCTAGCGATCCGGGGCTTTGTTCATCGGGACGTTCGGAAAGGAGATCTATTTCCGGATCTTAGTCCCGGGAGTAGCAAGCGGCGAAAAACAGATAACCGCTACTCGTCAAGCCTCAGTAATGGACTTGCTGTCGCAGATTGCGCAGCTGATCGCAGCATCCCAGCAAGAGCAAGAACAGACTCCGGCGGTGAGCTGTCGGGCGGTGCTGGGTCGGTCCAATCATCTGTTCACGCAGATGCAAATGACCGAATGTCGCAGCTGAATCAGTCGGATGGTGAAAGGGACAAGGAAGAGGATTACCCTTCCCTTTCGGAGCAGCATATGGTAGCGATGAATTTTATTTATCAATACTATACTGACTTTGTTCCACCTGATCAGCAAGCTGCGACTACTATAAAGAAACCGCTTTCGTCTTGACAGGTGTCAGAGGCCTTTGGCCATATTAACCTCTCTAGTGCTAAGAGGAAGGCGGTTTCTTTTCGACATCTTCAATAATATAACGTTTCTTGGACTGCGTTCATTTAAAACGGTTGGAGAAGATGTTCAGAGAGCACCTCTGTGTTTAGATGAGCAGATTGGGATGAAAATATGTCCCTACCTGCATCATTCAATATACGCTCGGAAGTGATGGAATGTGCTATTTCATCCAATAGAGCGAATCTGGATGTGATGTCCTATGCAGATCACCTCACCAGAGCTATAGCACAATGTCTTTATGGGAAGGAATTTGAGGACATTGTTCCTCGCTTAGAGTTCTTTCCAAGGCAGTCATGTATGCCACATACAACTCCGCCCTGACAGTAGCAATTGGGAGTTGACCAGACGTGATGATGCCCTTGCATCGTCATTTATAGATGGCAAGATGAAAAGCTGTCTCCGAGTCGCTACTGTCTCCGGATATACTCTGTTTGACGACAAGCTTTCGTTAGTCTATGAACAGGCTATAAGAAAGCTTCCAATACACTGCTACTGAAGTCTGCGCCTCACCACGCTTCAGCAGACCGGGGTAAGGGATCTCCTTGCGAGGGTACAATTAACCCTCTTATACTTACTCCGGTGGTCATCAGGATAGCGACTCGGAAAAGGGGCACAGGTCTCTTCGCGGGGAGGACATGGTTTCTCCTTCCGTAAGCCTTGTTAGTCGTACAGGTGATAAATAAGACCTCTATTGCTTACCAATTGACGGAAGGTTATCAACTTGGCAAGAAACTGGATTTATGTCATGGAAGATCAGTGGATAAAATGTTGTTTCGGAAGGCCTACGGCTATGATTCTGAACATAACCCCCACATACAAAATGTCTGCGTTGGACAAATCTTCTGGCAGATCCCTTCAAAGAGGGAGTCGCTCCTGGTGGAGGTACAGGCTCTCTTATTTCAATACAGATCATCGAGAATAGACTTCTGTTGCTTTCCACTTAGCGGAAGGTTATCAACCTCGCAAAAAAGTGGATGAAATTGTGGAAGATCAGTGGATGAGTATGTAGTCTCGGCAGGCCTGTGGCTATCAGTCTGAGTAAAGCTCCACTTACTACAAGTACATGTTGGTCAAATCTTCCAGCGAATTCTTCCAAGAGAGTCTCTCCTTGCAGAGGTATAGGCTAACCTATTGAAGAAAAGCAATAGAGGTTGTCGAAATATTCTCCAGGCTATTTCAGTCACCTGTTTTTCGTCCTGAAGTAGTCGAAAAAATAGTGCATAGAAAGGCTGAGACAGCTGTCTTGTTTGGAATAGAGCCGTTAGAGGGAATAAGTACGTCTTTTCTCTCTCGGTGTTCTATTCCTTGGCGTCAAGACATTTAATGTCATTGTGGACGTCATAGTCGCCTTATGTACTGTTACAGCGGTCTTTTCTTGCAGCTAGTGTTGTAAGTCTCCATTTAGTGAGCTTTCAGGGCCGCAAGTTACACAGATTTGTCTTCAGGTAGACGAAGTCACATAACTTCGTAGCTACCTTGAGATTACTGTCTCTTTGGGAATTACAGCTGTTAGAATAGCGGCTTGTCATTCCCTACCTTGTGCGGCAATGGTTGTAAGTCTCCAGTTAGTGAGCTTTCAGTTATGGAACTGCCAATAGGCCATCTATGTATATGTTCTCATTTTTTGGGATCATTATTCTGAGTAATATATTCTTCTCTGAACACTCATTGGTTTTTACGGACCTAGGAAACTATGAATTATTTCGGGGTCGGTCCGTGACAGGTCTGTTAATCATAGCTTGTTCCATGTTCTATATCCAGGTTCCTATGAAGATACAGTACACACTCTTGTATATTCGAATGGTTCATTGGAGTGTTATTATTGGAATCAATTGTACACATGAACGGGTCCGCCTGTAGGTTGCCTTAGAAGCATGTTAATCCTTCAGATACTGTTTAGTTGGTATAAAATTGTACAAGTGTATGGTCGTACACTTTATATTACCGGTTTCATCCTCTCTACGTATTCCGACTCCGGTATACGTGAGAAGCGTGCTCTGTTAATTACCGGAATTGCCACAATAGCCTTAGCTTAAGCACTAATAATTAATAATATATTTGGCTTATTTAGTATCGTTTTGCACGGATTCCAGAGCTCTTCCCTCTTTGTTTTGAAGAATATTCCTTCAAAAAAAGGGGTGGGGGGTAATTTTTCTTGTAAAATCTCCTCCGGCTTGATAAGTGTGTAACTATGAGTGAAGCTGTTTTTGTTTTTAGATTATATCTGACCCTAGATACAGCTTGTTTATTATTTTTATACGGCGTATGTCTGTGGGAGTTAGTCTCTCACCCTCAAATATGCCATCCTAATTTATGGGGTTTAGTCCGGACTAGCCTTAAAATTGGGGGCTCGTTACACCCATTTAGCATAATCATTCATGCTAAGAATATGGCATTACATGGATATGGCTCCTTATTTATGATATATCTTCTCTATTATTGTACAGATAGACATACATGTAATTCCTTTTAAATGTATTTTCCTTTCACCTTGGAATGCAGGCTTAGGAGCTATATTTGGTCTGCTAATTCTTAAGTCCTAGGCCACCTGCCTTTTTACGATTCAACTAGTCTGGGCCATTGGTTGTCGTATAAAAATATGATAAATTTTAAAAGTAATTTGTATATTTTTTATACTTACCAATGGCCCAGACGGGGATGGCCCTCCCATGAGTGGGCACTCATACCTCCCTGCTGAGTTATTATTAGTATGCTCATCTACAAAGAAGGATGTTGGCGCCAATTCCAGTCCCTTCCTGACCACTGCACATGTGCAGAAAGTAAAAGTATGGAGGGCCAGATAGGACTTTTAATTTTCAGTTTTGTATGCAAATTTTGGGGATTGGGGGGGGTTCAAAATTTGTGTTTGGCCCTTGATAATTTCGAGTTTGCACCAGCTAGTCTGGGCCATTGGTAAGTATAAAAAATAAACAAAGCACTTCAAATTTATCATTTTTTGCCTCAAAAAACGTTGCTTATAATTATAACCCCCTCCTCTTGTTAGAACATGCTCACCAGGCTTGTTCCAATGAGGAGGTCATAAGCTACTTTTTGAGGCATAGAAATGAGGAAAAAAAATTTAATGGTTGATTTCTTATGAAAAGCACTGGTCATTAAGTTATGTGATGGGTTAACCCTTTGGCCATGCTATAGCCATAGATGCTGAAAAGGTTATCTCATACCCCATTCCTTTCCAAAGAGCTCATGAATGGGATCATCAAAAAGAATACAATTGACAGTAAGCTGTGCATCTGATGAATCTGTTTTGTGTTCATAGTGAGGTTTAGTAATAATTTAATCCTACAGCCCTTGGGCTGCATGATTAAATTTTTGCTGATCCTTCTTGTTGAGTTATTAGGGTCCTGCCAACTTTCGGCATGAGCCCTATAGTAATCACTATGTCTGTGCATCTGTTTGTCAGCATATTCCTGTGTCATACGAATACTCAAGTTTCCTTTGACCAATTCCCCTAATATTTATACACAATATTGAAATTTATCAAATGAAGCTCCCTTTCGCTTTTGACGGTTTTCTGTATTTTCTTTCCAGAATTATAGGACTTTAGAATCTTAAAAAAATTGGCAATTTTTTACATGTTATATGATAACTCAATAATGCTTTCACCGAATTTCTTGAAATGTTGTAGCAATGATACAATCAGTAAAGGCAGCACCCCTTTCAATTTTTACAATTTTCAGGTTTGTCATTCTGGAGTTATGGGACTTTAATCGTCAAAAAATTACAATTTTTCACATGTCATATCATTCCACAAATTTGTTTTGTCCGATTCTCATAATTTATATACACACTATCGAGATTGATCAAACGAAACTCCCTTTCATTTTTTGACAATTTTCAGATTTGTCATTCCAAAATTATGGGACTTGAATCGTCGAAAATAGCAATTTTTAGGTCTTGGAAAATTTCTGACCTGTTTTGCTATATGTGATTGTAGGCTACCACTGATATCCTAGGGCTTTCAAATTTCACATGTGTGTTAATTGCTTCAATATAAATTATTCTTGTTGAAAACATAGCATGTAGGGTACAGAACTTAACTTATTTTCAGTTATCACCATTCTTGTCTTATTTCATAATCTGTTCATAAACAGTGAACATTATCCTTTTCATCAGACACTACACACAGTCAAGTTAAGCTGCAGTGCCACTGACACTTTCATTAATTTTTAACATTTAGACCCACTATTGGAAGGAGCTGGATGTAAAAGATGTTTTTTAAAGATTTAAATTTTCAGCCCATTTTTAAGCCTATCTTTCTGAAATTTTGGAAATGTAATCTCCAATAAAAACCATATCTATCGTTTTATTATCACAATTCTTCTCTTATTTCATAATCCTTTCATAAACATTGAACATTATCCTTTTTATCAAGCACTACACACAGTCAAGTTAAGCTGCAGTGTCATGGACACTTTCATTGTATGTAGCTTCTTGATGGGTACTTCCACATCAGTTTTTAATTTCATTCTGATCCTTTCATTTATCGAAAAGTGATTGCCTTTGAACTTGGAAATTTCACATATTATCTGCAGATGTAGCTCCTCATCCATCACACGGACTGCCATTGTTCCAAGTTTGACTGGAAAACAAGACTTTTTATTATAAATATCTCTTTTATATGATAATAAAAAAATGATATAAATACCCTGGACTCTCGAACCCAAAACAGCTATTTGGTACATTGTTTCATTGGCCCTTCAAGATGGGTGGTCTCTCAAGGAAGGTTTTACTGTACTGAATACTGTTTGAATTGCAAACCGTTTCAAATGCGGGGCCCTCAGTGATGGCCCCCATCACTTTGCATCTAGTTGTCAATTGTGTCATCTTGTCATCTAATTACTACTATTTTCTTTTCACCAAAGTTTGCACATAATAGGTTGAAAGGGTTTGAACAAGCTGACTATATTACATGCTACCTGTGTACTATGCTGCTGATCAAAATTGATGCAATAAATGACTTTAACATATATCTCAGTCTGTCTAAAAGGTTATGGCTTCAAAGCACTGCCATGTCAATATGGTATAAGGAACCATGCAACTCGGCAGCTAACTGCTTGGCACGGAACTATACTTGGCTGTTATAATGAACAGGTGTGGTAAACAATACCTTGGAAAAACATTTTGACATTTCATAATCCGCTGAAGGTATGAACACTTGGCGGATATTAAATTTAACCCTTTGCAGACTAATGCGAAAATACCAAAATTTCAAAACCATATTTTTCCTGTCATGCAACTGCAAATTTAATCAACTCCATCTTCTTTCACAGAGCTGAGGGAACTCTTGGAAAAAAAACAAGATTTAATTGGTTAGATTCCAAGTTACATTATGAGAAAAATAGCAGTTTGAAATTTTGATATTTCGACATCAGTGTGCAGAGGTTTAAACAACAGATCAGTGAGTATTCACTTCAACCAAATCATAACTTAATATGGGATTTTGTATAATGATTTGGGGTGCAGTGAAAGTTTATGTAAGTAAACTCGTTGGTTGTGACAATGACTATTTCCTCTCATAAGCATGTGGTCTTAAAATATGAAGACTAATCTGCCAAAACTTAGAAAATATTTGCCCCGGCTGAAATTTCAAAGAAAGTATACTAGTATTGTATGTAAAAAACTAAGATTGAAAGTCTTGAATGGAAAGAGATTTTATGTTCATGTGCATGTAATTAGTTCCCTCCATTACATGTTTCAGGTCATGAACTGAAAGAATGCCAAGGTTTGCCAAAAGAGGTAATGTTGTTCTTTATTAATTTCTGTTTGTATGCTTTTGATGAAAATAATGCAACCAAAACCTAAATAGGATGGAATTCACATTCCTCCTTCTATCATCTGCTCAGACTTGTCCAACCTATGCCTCCCCCCTTCTGTTCATTGGGCTGTCCATCCAACTGTCCAGATTTTGTCTATCCATCTGAAAAATTGTCTTTAATCACACCTCTATAATGGACAAGTGGATTTTCACAAAATTTCACACAAAAGTAAAGGACAAAGGGAAGGTGTTTTTTTTGCAGTACCACCAGGTCTTAATTACAAAGTTCAAGGTCACATGATTACTAAAACTCTAAACTTTGAAAAATTGTGTCTATCCATCCAGAAAAATTTTGTCTGTGTGTTCAGAAGATTGTCTTGGTGAACTTCATAATAGATGGTGAATTTTAAGAAAACTTCTCACACGAGTGAAGGAGAAAGGGAAGGTGTGTTGTTCTGCACTACAAAGTTTGAATGACAAATGTGATGGTCACACAATTAGGAAAACTCAAATCTTAAACAAATTTTGTCTCAGTCATAACTTTATAACAACAGGGTAGATTTCTATTTAACTTCACAAAAGGGTAAAAGACGGTGTGAAGGTGTGCTGCTTGACACAACAAGGTCCATCCAACTGTCTCTCAGTCCATCCTTCTGTTTGTCCATTGTCTATCTGAAAACTTACGTCTTTGTCTTATAAAAAAAAAGAATTGCTTGTTTGTCAGGCAATTTTTTCTCAATTTTAGGAGGGAGGGAGGCTTTTTTTTTTGTTTATATACAAAACAATTCTGAAAATA
The DNA here is from genome assembly GCA_031216915.1 of Pictodentalium vernedei. Lineage (NCBI taxonomy): Eukaryota > Metazoa > Mollusca > Scaphopoda > Dentaliida > Dentaliidae > Pictodentalium > Pictodentalium vernedei. The sequence continues at coordinate 216,959,193 of CM062292.1, read as the reverse complement.
GTTGGAATCAGATATTTAGCTACTTACAATATTTTGTGGCAAACCAATGTTTCAGTGTTTCAGCAGTGAAAATTTCCCAGTGTAAATTTAACCAACTATATCTTGTTTGACAGAGCTCTGTGGGCTCTGTGGGCTCTGTGAATCATGGTATAGTTGGTTATATATTTGTCCTACAAGTGCAAAATATTATCATAGAAGAGATTTTCAGGTGAAAAAAAAGGTGATAGGTAAATTTGACGAGGGAGGTGTATGGGAAACAAGAATTGTTTTTTAATAGCCTTAGTCATAACTCGGTAATGACTGTGGATTTTCACAAAACTTCACACACATTGGTAAAGGACAAAGGGAAGGTGTTTTTTGCTGCATCGCCTGGTTCAGATGACAAAGGCCAAGGTCACACGGTTATGAAAACTCAAACTTTGGTATTTTGATATCCATATGTAGGGGTAAATTTATAACAGTGTTGCCTACATTTTAACAAGGTGCATAATATATTTTGGTAATTATTTTGGAAAAGACATAAAATGTTACCTCATGATGTTACTCTTCATACTCTTCTGATGTTGATTGCTTTTTGATGCATTTTTTTTTCAAACATTTCAGCAAGAAACAGTTGAAAAACTGATGGGCGAGGAAACAGCTTTCATTTTCTTAAGATTAAATATTCTTCGTGAATATTTGGAAAGAGAGTTGATGATGACAGGTTTACCATTCAAATACAGTTTTGAGGTGAGCATGTTTATTTTGTAATTTTCTGCAATATCTTTTACTGCTATTGTTCTCACTGTCAAAAATGAAGCATTGTTCACTGAACTTTAGCTGCAAAATGTTGTGTGAGCTCAATGGAAATTTGTCAGTTTTTAAAAATATTTTGTGTAACTCAGCTCTGTGGAGACGGCCAAGTTGGATATCTCTTAATTGAATAACCATTGTAAATTAATGTAACTTCCAAACACATAACCATTTACTATGCCTGCAGTGCAAATTTGACCTGTTAATGGTGTGAAAGTCATAGAAACTCTTGTTAATTGAATAATAAAATCCTATCATGTGGTGAGAAATTACCCTGACAGTTACCAAATTCCACCTATTTGGCCTCAGCAAATCCAATTTTGAAAATTCCAGGCCCTTGAAAAGTCTTCAAAAACAGGAACCATGGTTATTACTGCTGGGTTTCTGTGGGCTTTGTATTCACAGTACAGCCTTGAATTTGACTAATGTCAATTCAGGGCTATACGGTCCTTGAAAATGGGCCAGGAGACCTCAAAAAAGCCTTGAAAATTCACAGATTAAAAATGCCCTAACTAGGACCCTTTGGTTGTTACCACTTCTTCCCATTTCCCTTGAAGAAAAGTGGGAGGAGTGGCTAACGACTTGAGCATCTTCCTTGTTAAAGCAAGTAGTGGTACGGCTTGAATTTGACCATGGTAGGTCCTTGAAAAATGTTGAGAAGCAACCTTCAATAGGCTTGAATTCTATCAGTCCTTTCCTGCAAGGACCCTGTACTGGCAGCGCAAGATCTTGCTTGAAATAAATTTCATACTCCACTCTCAAGTCAATACAGCCTAAACAGCATTTAAAGAAAAGCTTACTCCTAAAAGTGTTAAACTTTATTTGCATTATCTGAAAGAATGCCCAAAAAGGGTTGGAAAACATTCTGCAGATGAGCATCTGGGTTGTACTCCTTGGTACATGAGCCGAAATGTGTCTATTGGTTTTTGTGATTTTTTACAGAATAATAATTGGGAAAAATAGCACCGAGTATGATATAGCAGTATTTCACTCTCCCCAAAGTGTATTTGACTGGAAACTTTGTCTTGCCACATCTGTTCAAGATGTTATGGTGCCTCAAAATTCATGTTAAATTCTCCTTCCTTCATTTACAAAGATCTCTGAATGCCCAGAACTTCAAGAGAAATTAATTTATAACATATAGGTCAATACAAAATAAATTGGAACGTGTCAGTGCTATAGTGTGTCTAGGTTTTTATTGAAAAATGAACTGCTAATAATGGGGTTCGTACGTGTCATGGAATCCTGGAAAAGTTATAGAAAACGAAAAGATTTATTTTTATACAACAACCAATGGCCCAGTCTAGCTGGTACTAACTCAAAAATTAATCCAGGGCCAAACACAAATTTTGCCCCCCCAATCCCCAAAATTTGCATGCAAAAGCAAAAAAATCAAGTCCTGTCTGGTCCTCGATACTTTTTAGATCTACGCATACGCAGTATCCAGGAAGGTACCAAAATTGGCGCCAACCATTATTCTTTGTTTGGCCCTAAAGTCAGCAACATTCAACTGACATCTGTGCTTTTAAATCTCCTTTTTTGAGGATGCCAGACACAAATCAATAGTAAAATTGGTGGATCCAAGGACATAAATGGATGATGGAAGTGAACAACGGTGGTTAGGAACGTTCAGGGCTGTAACTTTATAATTTTTATCAAAATTATTTCATATTTTTATACTGTACCAATGACCCAGACTTAGCTGGTGCTAACTCCAACAAAACCAGGGCCAAACACAAATTTTGCCCCCCAATCCCCAAAATTTGCATCCAAAACAAAAAGAAATCATGTCCTAAAGGACCTCCATAGTACGCCTCTACTGCGCATGCGCAGTGACGTAGTCGTCCCGAAATTGGCGCCAATTATCATTCTCTGTTTGGCCCTTCATCAGTCAACATCTCACTGATCTTTGTGCTTGTAAATCTCAGTTTAAAGGATGCCAGACACGTAATTTTTGGAGAAAATGTGATTCTAAGGAGGATAGAAGGAGGAGAGGAAAAAGAAGTGGCAAAAAATAATCAGGGCTGTACTTAAAAATTTTTTGATGAAATTATGTTAAGTTGCCTATTTTCGAGGCATGGGCCTCTTGTTGTCATTCTTGCTAATTGTTGCACTGCTTATTCAGTGTTTCCTCTCCCCTAGCCTTCTAAAGTCCCCCTGGCAATTCTCCCATGCTTTTGGCATATTTTTGAGAAGTTTCATTTCTAAAATTTCCTGGGAGAGTTGCTTGGTTACAGAATGTTTTCTGTTATTTTCCCCATAGTTACGTTTTCACCCATGGGTGTATAACGTTTGTGTTCTGCATCTTCCATCTGATGTTCTACAGATTCTCCCCTGGGAGTCTCTGTTTTGCATCAGATAGAGTGTAATTGATGACTGATTCCGGGCCAGTTTTTTCAGTGCCTGGAGTCATGTTTTCTAGTGTGTTTACACTGTTTGTTTTCATTGGCAACAGCCTTTTTTGAGGGGGGCTGTTCGCCTTTGTGGTAGTTTATCTCATTATAAGATACATTTATATTATCCGAAAGTGTCTCATTAATTATTTTATATAAATTTAAAATTTTTGACCACACTTTGCCATCGGATCCATCGGGGCTCAACGTTACTTTTCAGCAACTTGGGCTTCTCTGAAAAAATATTTTTTCAAAATTATTTTGTTTTGCAATTGTTTTTTCATTTATTAATGGATCATGTTATTATGTATCTTTGTGTCAGGGGTTTTTGCGAGTAACTAGGACTTATTGTTGTTCTTTCACAATGAAGGGACATTGTTCAAATTGTAATAGGAAGAAATCTTCCTCTGACTTTCATGATCATTGTATTAATTGTAGTCAGTGTTCTCGCATTAATCCCTGTCCTATATGTGAACATTGGGATGAGAAACATTGGAAACGTGTGTCACGATATGTTGTTTCTGGAGAAAGAGCGATGCCGGCTCTTTCTCCACAAGGTCACTCTACTCTCTCAGTTTCTATTTCAGAGGAACCAGAACAGGGTGATGTTTCCATGTTATCTTCTTCAAGTGTGCGTCCGTCGTCACAAATGAATTCAGAGCTAGCGGCAAAAGTGCTCATGGAGATTAGACAAATGTCGTCCACTAGCTCGCCCGGTGTAGCGTCCATTCACCGAATGGTTCGGCAGCCGGGTTCGTCCGATGCGGTCCAAGAGGAAATTTTGGGTGATGCGAGCACTATAAACATAATAGATGCACACCCAGTGACGGCGGATAGTAAACGAGAACGGAGGAAGCCTTTTAGTCCGGTTCCTAGCTCGTCCAGGTCCAGCCGGGCCGCGAGCGAGAGAGGTCCCTCTCTCGTACAACAACATCTGGGACCAGATGTTGTGGTACAAAATGTGTCTTTAGCGGAGCATACGTCCGTCGCTCGGGACGCTCCGTTGTATAAGCAGTCCGCAGAGACTGTTAAGGCTTCCTCTTCTCGTCAGCGCACACGACCGCACCTTGGCTGCGTGACCTCCGATATTTTGCCAGCTTCGCCGATGAAGGATTCTTCGGCGACCAGGTCACACCATCCGGCAGCCAGGGATTCGAGACCGATGGACTCCGGACGTTCGCATAGGAAAAGTATGCGGGAGCCATCTGATGCGGAGCTGCCCTCGGCGAAGCAGCGAAAGACTACGCCTCCGCAGGTCTCGACGTCGAACATTCTTGTGCAGATAGCACAGCTTATCGCAGCATCCCAGCAGCTGAGAGAAACGGTGTCGGATCGAGAATTATCCGACGGCGCTGGGTCGGTACGCTCCGCCGAAGCATCGGGGGCGGACGACCGGGAACATCGGGAGGTCCGACCGGATGGTGAAAGGGATACGGATGAATTGGAACTATCCCTTTCGGAACAACATAAAGCTGCCGTGGACTTCATCCGGCACTTTCTACCTCAAGTTGTTCCGTCGGGCCAGACTGCTGCGCTTCCGGACAAGAGAATTATAGCGTCATTGGACTCTGAATTTTTTGAGCGGTTCAGGGACATCGCTCCCGAGTTTCCGTCGCAGTCCAATAATGTTGCAAGAACATTTGAATTATTGAACGACGCTATATTTAAACTTGCTTCCAGGACGGGGAAAGCAGGTTTCTTGTCCGCTAATACTCTTAACCTGCCTTTCATTAATGCAAGGAATAAATTCGACACGGCAGGACAGGGTATACCGAGAGTTCCTCTGCGTATGGACGACGAGGCGGAAGACTTAGGGCTATCATTACCGTCGTCAGCTTCTATTCCAACCGCGGTGTTGGAAACAGCTATTGCGTCTAACAGAGCCAATTTAGATGCCTTATCTTACGCAGATCACCTTACTAAGGCGTTATCACTGCGCCTTCAAGGGGAAGAGTTTCAGGATATACAATCCTCTTTAAGACTTCTTTCAAGGGCAGTAGCTTATTCCACGTGTAACTCCGCCCTTTCAGTGGCAAATCTGGAGTTGGTTAGACGTGACGCAGCCCTAGCTACATCCACACTAGTGGATTCTAAGGTGAAGAACTCTCTTAGAGTCGCTTCGGTCTCAGGAGAACTTCTCTTTGACGGCAAGCTTTCCGCTATTTATGATAGAATTAAAAAGAAAGCTAATGATTCTCTGTTGTTCACCGCTCCTAAAAGGTCGGATACAGCAGACACGAATAAGACAGGCACTTCTGGGTCTAATGCGCCCTAGAGAGGTTCCTATAGAGGTTCCGGTGCGTCCTCTTGGTCTTATACGAGAGACCGTCAGGATAGCGACTCTCGTTCGGGACGTCCTTCAGGCCGGGACAATCGGTCGGACGCCCCGAGGTCGACGAGGCGAGGTGCGGGTCGTGGAAGACGTGGTTTCTCCTACCGCAGGCCTCGCAGGTCCAGGAGGTGATGGCTTAAACCTCTATCGCCTTCCGGTTGGCGGAAGGTTGTCGAGTTTTTCACAAGAGTGGGCGTCGATTACGGACGACCCGTGGGTGAGAGGAGTGACTTCGGAAGGTCTAAAGATATCCTTCAAACGAAAGCCTCCATTAACTCGAAGTCCAAAGTGGACTCATCTTCCGTCAAATCCACAGAAAAGAGACGCTCTGTTATCAGAGGTGCAGTCTCTTTTAATGAAGAACGCGGTAGAGGTCGTAGAAAACCAGGAATCTCTGGGATTCTACAGCCATCTGTTTCTGGTTCCGAAACCAGACGGCTCGTTCCGTCCAGTCATAGATTTGAGCTGGATAAACAAGCTGATCGTCGCTCCGAAGTTTTATATGGAGACGATTCGATCGGTCAGAGCGAGTATTCGGGTGAACGATTATGCAACGAGCATAGATCTCAAAGATGCGTACTTTCACGTCATGGTACATCCAACATTCCGAAAGTATCTACGCTTCGCAGTCCTAGGAGTGGTGTATCAGTTCCGGGCCATGTGCTTCGGATTGAATCTAGCACCCTGGGCTTTCACTCGGGTAATGAACTCGGTAATGATCTACTTCCGAGCTCATTCGTCTGCGGTAACGTCGGCCTACCTGGACGACATTCTTCAGAGGTACGGCAACGAGTTAACGCTTCAGAACGATGTTCAGAATCTTCTTCTATTGCTCCGACGTCTCGGTTTCATTGTAAACGAGGAGAAGTCGGATCTGGTGCCGTCCAAGTCATTCACTCATCTGGGAATGAGCTTCGAGACGCACAACAATCTCGTTCGTCTGCCGTTAACCAGAGCGAAATTAGTCAGTTGTTACGCTCGCTATTGTCTGCACGCAGACAAAGTCACGGCGAGAGAATTTATGAGACTGAGAGGTCTGTGCGGAGCTGCCGCGGATCTCATTCCGATGGGGCGGCTACGCACACGTCCTCTTCAAATTTTCCTGACTCAGAATTGGAGTGTGAAAATTCATTCGCTCGATGTAGACGTTCTCTTGTCAGATCAAGTGAAACAAGAGATTCAGACTTGGGCAGACATTCAGTGGTTAACTCAAGGAGTTCCGCTGCAGTTGCCGGATCCGAGTTTTACCATTATGACGGATGCCAGTCAAACAGGTTGGGGTGCATCATTAATCCCAACGGATTCGAGATGCCAGGGTCTTTGGGATCCGCAATTCCTGTGCAAGCACATAAACATCAAGGAAATGATGTCAATTTGGCTTGCGTTACGTCACTGGATGGACATTATTCACGATGCTCATGTCCAAATCCTATCCGACAATACAACAGTAGTGGCGTATATACGGAATCAGGGAGGCACTCATTCAGTTCCGTTGTTCAATCTAACGGAAAGAATCCTTCTGTTTGCGTTAGAACATCACATTCTTCTTTCGGTCCGTCACATACCGGGTCGTCTGAATGTGCTAGCAGACTCCCTTTCACGAAAGGGTCGCTTGTTGCCGTCGGAGTGGACTCTCAACAAACAAGTATTCAATCAGATTTGCTACCAATGGGAACGGCCAATGATAGACTTATTTGCGACACATCTCAACAATCAGTTGCAGACGTATGTGTCCCCGTGTCCGGATCCAAGAGCATTTGCAGTAGACGCTCTGTCGATCCCTTGGGACGGAATGATAGGATATGCGTATCCTCCAGCGCCGTTAATTCAACAAGTATTGCTAAAGATAAAACAATCTCAATGCAAGATTCTGTTGGTAGCATCTCTGTCGCCACAGAGACCGTGGATAAATCTACTCAGGTGTCTGTTGTGGGACCTACCGCGGAAGCTTCCTCCACGAGAGGATCTTCTTTCGCAGGGGAAATCGCGCCAACTCCATCACAACCCGCAAGGTCTCAACCTTCACGTTTTTCCGTTGTGCGGTCCTTCTTGCATGGCAAGCACTTTACAGGACGAGCAGTGGACGCGATTTCTAACTGTAGGAGGACCTCCTCTTCGCTAAACTATGCGGCTAAGTGGAAGGTTTTTCGTCGTTGGTGTAGGGATCATTCTGTAGATATATTTGATCCCTCTATTCCAGACATTGCAAACTTTCTAGTATACTTGTTTGACGAAATCAAACTGCAGCCTGTTACTATAAAGGGTTATAGATCTATGTTATCTGATACCTATGCACATCATGATAGTTTACAAATTGGATCTAATGTCTCTTTATCGAAATTGGTTAGAAACTTTTCGATAAATAGACCCAGAACTCTTAGATTAATTCCTAAGTGGAATTTAGCTTGGGTTCTCCTTAAATTGAAGGAAAAGCCATTTGAACCTCTTGGGACAGTAGATTTCAAATTCTTATCTTATAAGACAGCTTTTCTCTTAGCTTTCTCTTCTGCCAGAAGAGTCAGTGAGCTTCATGCACTATCGGTGGATGATTCTCATTATCGTAGTGTTGGGAACACTATCACCTTCACTACTAATGTGGGTTTTTTAGCTAAGAATCAGGCTCCTAATAAATATCCGGAACCTATTGTTATTAAGGCTCTTCCGTCTTCAGACGGGCGTAGGCCTTTACTCTGTCCTGTTAGAGCACTACGTATCTATAAACAGAGATCTCAGTTCATCAGAAAGGGACGGAAACGTTTCTTTCTGTCTTTGATGCCTAATAGAAAGGACATTTCAGTCCATTCTATTGCTAGATGGATTCAGTTAACTATCCGTACTGCTTATGAAGATTTATCTTCTTCTCAGCAGTCTGTGCTTAAGATTTCTGCTCATGAAGTAAGAGCTCTTTCTACTTCCTGGGCTTATGCTAATAGTGTTGCTATTACAGATTTAATGAAGGCTGCTTATTGGTCTCAGCCATCCACATTTACGAATTTTTATCTCAGAAATATTGAGTCCATTTCTGGAGACCTGCATTGTTTAGGTCCGTTATCTGTTGCTCAGAATGTCGTCCACTAAACAGTTGCTACTATAGTTATGCAGGCTTTCTGTTCCGGCAGTGACTCCGTCCGGCTGCCCTCTTCGCTCTGGGCTATTTGACCCAGGGCAAGGGGAAGGGGGGGGGGGGGGCGGGTGTTCCCTTAGGTCACCTGCTTTATAGTGAAAAGGAAGGGAATGCCTCCTCCAAGTCAGTATTTCTGAGTCGCTTCCGGATGGTTTTAAAGTGTAATATTAATGTTTAATTTCATTCATGTCTTATTTTTAAAGTGTAGCTCGGTGTGAAGCATTTGTATATGTCAAGTGTCAAACGGGCTTTAATATACAATACTCGGACACTTTTAAATGATTATAAAGAGTCTCAATTCTCTGGACTACTTTATTTATTGGCTTGTTTTAAAAATAATTAGTATAAGGGTTATACTGGATGTTAATAGAGAACATGAATGTTATTGTGCTCAATTATTAAGGGTAGTGTATCTTTCTAATTTAATATTAAATAAGAAAGATACATGTAAAGCCTAATACTCCTTTTCTCCTTAAGGGGTTACCTCTTTACTATATAGTTGAGCTTATTGGATTTTCCTCTATGTCCTAGGCCCTCCAGCCTGTTTACTATTCAGCTAAGTCTGGGTCATTGGTACAGTATAAAAATGTTAAAAAATTTATAGTAATTTATATATTTTTTATACTTACCAATGACCCAGACGGGGATGGCCCTCCCTGGAGTTGGAAACTCTTGCCTCCCCGCTGAGTACATAGCGCTGACCAGGCACTGCCAGTAAGAATGATAATTGGCGCCAATTTCAGGACGACTACGTCACTGCGCATGCGCAGTAGAGGCGTACTATGGAGGTCCTTTAGGACATGATTTCTTTTTGTTTTGGATGCAAATTTTGGGGATTGGGGGGCAAAATTTGTGTTTGGCCCTGGTTTTGTTGGAGTTAGCACCAGCTAAGTCTGGGTCATTGGTAAGTATAAAAAATATATAAATTACTATAAATTTTTTAACTTTTCCCAATTTTGGGTCATGTGCCTGACATCGTCATTCTTGCTAATGATTTATCCACTGTTAAGTGTTCCTTCCCTATCCTTCCTTGAAGTCCTCCTGTTAAACTCCCAAGTTTTTTGGCTTATTTTTATTGAAATTTTTTTATTAAATTTCTTGGGAGTTTAACGTGTATTACAGAATGTTTATTCTGTTTATCCCCATGGTTACGTCCTCACTCTACGGGTGTTGGGTCGTTTGAGTCGTTCATCTTCTATCCGATGTATCGTTTTTTCTTCGTTTGAAGATCTTGCTTTACATCTGGTAGCTTTAAAAATCTGTTAGTGACTTTGGGCCTTTTTGTTCTGTGCCTGATGTCTTGTTTCCGGTTTTTTCCTTGACGTTGTTTACATTGGCAATGTCCTTAAATATATGTAGTATTTAGTTACTATTATTGTAGGATTGTTGTAAGATACATTAATTAATATTCCAGTAGTCTAGCAATAATTGTTGGAATTTTGTCCACACTTAGGCTCTATCAGGATACCCTTGGGCTCTTCATGTTCCCTTTGGGAACTTGGGCTTTTGTCAAAACATTTTCGAAATTTTTTTTTAATTTAATTTTTCGATTTCGATTTTGATTATTGATTATTATGTAACCTTATCATCATATATTTGTTTTGGAGTTTGTGGGAGTTCGATCGACTTAGTTTTGCTTAATCATGAAAGCTTATTGCTCAAATGTAAGGCGAGGAAGTCTTCCTCAGAATTACATGCGTGTTGCCTTGCTTGTAGTCAATGTACTCCTACGAATTCTTGTCCTACATGTGTTGATTGGGATGACAAACATTGGACGCAGGTGTCATAGTACATTGTTAGCAGTGAGAGGCCAATGCCGGTACTCTTGCTGCAGGGTTATTCAAATTTTTATAAGCCCGTTTGAAAAACGGGCAGATTATGTTATGGCGCTGTCTGTCTGTCCGTCCGGGGACAGTTGTATTCCGTGCTCTACAGAGCATGATTTCAATCAGATTTAAAAAATATTTGATATACTGCACAACCAGAATAAGATCTCGCGCAAGTTCGAATTTGGGTCATGTTCGACAGTTTTCCTAGTAGTTATTCCCCCTTTAATACTTAGAAATCGAGCAAATTATGCTTTCTGTGCTCTACAGACCGTCAACTTAATCAGATTCTTTTCAAATTTAATACGCAGCTTCATGGCTATAATATCTTGCTCAAGTTCATATTTGGGTCGTGTTCGGTTGTTTTCTTAGGAGTTATTGCCCTTTTCATACTTAGAAATCAGTCAAATTATGCTTTCTGTGCTCTACAGTCCGTGAACTTAATCAGATTCTTTTGAAATTTAATATGCGGCTTTATGAGCATGGTATCTCACACAAGGGCAAATTTGGGTCATGTTTGTCGATTTCCGTAGGAGTTATTGCCCTTTTCATACTTAGAAATCGGTCAAATTATGCTTTCCATGCTCTACAGTCTGTGATCTTAATCAGATTCTTTTGAAATTTAATATGAGCATGGTATCTCGCACAAGTGTAATTTTGGATCATGTTTGTCCATTTTTGTGGGAGTTATTCCCCTTTTCATACTTAGAAATTGGTCGAATTATGCTTTCCGTGCACTACAGTCCAGGAACTTGAATCAGATTCTTTTGAAATTTCACATGCAGCTTCATGAGCATGATAGCTCACACAGATTCAAATTCCAGGTCATGGTCGATCATTTTCTTAGCAGTTATTTCCCTTTTTTATACTCAGAAATCTGTCAAATTATGCTTCCCATGGACTGCAGGCAGTGAACTTAATCAGATTCTTTTTTTTTAAACGAGAATCCTCGCGTTTATAGCTGTTATGATCCTCAAAATGTCCTTTTCCTTGGCGCTACCTATCGTCAATCATTATCAATGGAGTTAACGGGCGTATGTTGCCCTGCTAGGTGGTGCTCTTGTTTAGTTTCTTTTTCAGAGGAACAAGAACATGGTGAAGGTAATGTGACACATACAAAAAGTGTGCTACCGTCGTCACGCTCTGATGAGCAAACAGAGCGAGCTGCTAAGGTGCTCTTGAATATTAGGCAAGGGATAAGGCCACTGGGTGGTGGTTTTAATCCTTTGCCAGCTGCTAGCTCGACCGGTGAAGCGGCTACTCGGTCCGTGGGAGCCATGACACTGGGTATGTCCGTTGCGGTTGAAGGAAGTGTAGTGGTTAGAGCGAGCACCTTAAAAACAAAACAAACTCACCCAGCGACGACGGAACTAGGGAGGAAGCCAGCAAGTTTTTCGTCGGGAGTTTTGGTGAGGTCTGAAAGCGCCACAAGTGTGAGAGGTCCCTCTCTAACCCAGCAACATCTGGGGCCAGATGTTATGAAAAACTTGAGGGACCGGAGCATATGTCCACACCTGCCGCTCAGGACGCTCAGTCTAGACTGCAGCCGACCTCGGCTACAATCATGGCTTCTTCCACTGTGATCATTACGCACACACGACCGCATCCTAGCTACCCGACTTCGGATATCCAGCCAGCTGCGCGAAGAAGGAACCACTCTTCGCCCGTGAAGTCGGGCCATCCGGTAGCTAAGGAGCCGAGGCCTCAATCATCGGGACGTTCGGAGAAGAGAACCATCTCCGTAACGCCGTCCCAGGAGCAGCAAGCGGCTAAGAAACAGAAAACCACTGCTCCTCAGGCCTCGATGACGGGCTTGGTGTCGCAGATTGCGCAGCTGATCGCAGCATCCCCGCAAGTGCGGGAACAGCCTCCCTCAGACTCAGAACCTGAGCTTTTGGACGGTGCTGGGACGGTCCAATCGTCTGTTCACGCAGATGTAATGGACCGAGAGTCGCAACTGATTCTCTCAGATGGCGAAAGGAAGGATTACTCTTCCTTTTCAGAGCAACACATGGTTGCGATGGATTTTATCCATCAATACTACCCTGAGTTTCTTCCACCGAATGAGCAAGCTGCGACAAGAGAGAAACCGCTGGCGTCTCTAGACGCAGACTTTATACGGAGGAAGGAAGAAGTTCTTTCCTTCCCGGTTCAGTCTAGGCAGGTGTCGCAGGCCTTCAGCCATGTGGACAACGCCATATTTAACTTCTCAAGTGTGAGGAAAAAAAGGCAGTTTCTTGTCAACATCTTCCATCTTCCTTGGACCACGTTCATTTAAAACGCTTGGAGAAGATGTGCAGAGAGCTCCAATGCGTTTGGATGAGCAGGCCGGGATTTAGATTTATCCTTACCTGCATCATTCAATATTCACTCAGATGTAATGGAAATGGAAACTGTAATTTCATCGAATAGAGCGAATTTGGACGCAATGTCCTATGCAGATCACCTTACCAGAGCTATGACGCAACGTCTCAATGGGAAGGAATTTGAGGACGTGAGTACCTCACTTAGTGTTCTTTCCAGGGCAAACATGTATGCCACGTATAACTCCGCCCTGACAGTGGCTAATCTGGAGTTAATTTGATGTGATGCTGCCCTTGCGTCATCTTCACTTATAAATGACAAGGTGAAATGCTCTCTCTGGGGTCGCTCCGGTCTCCGGACATACTATCTTAGACGACAAGCTTTCGTTAGTACACAAACAAGCTACTAAGAAAGCGTCCAGTGCTCTGCTATTGAATTCGGTGACTCAACAACCTGCTTCAGCAGACCGGAGTAAGCGAGGACGTTCCAAATCAAAATCATCAAAAGGGAACTCCTCATGAGGGTACAAGAAACCCTCATACAATTAATCCTGAGGTCGTCAATATAGCGACTCGGGAAAGGGGCATAAGTCGGATCGGAACTATCGGTCAGGTGCCCCTAAGCCGACGGGGCGAGGATATTCGTGGGGAGGATGTAGTTTATCCTCCAGTAAGCCTCGCAAGTCCTACAGGTGATGTTCAAGACCTCTGTTGCTTGTCAGTTGGCGGAAGCTTATCAAACTTCGTGAGAAACTGGATAGCTGTCATGGAAGATCAGTGGGTGAGAAGTGTAGTCTCGAACGGCTTACGGCTATCATTCCGAGCGAAACCCCCACTAACGCGATGTCCACGTTGGACAAATCTTCCGGCGGATCCTTTCAAAAGAGTGTCTCTCCTAGCGGAGGTAAGGCTCTCTTATTAAAGGAAACAATAGAGGTTGTCAAGAATAAAAATCCTCAAGATTTTTACAGTCACCTGTTCCTCGTACCGAAGCCAGACGGCTCGTTCCAACCTGTAATAGACTTGAGCTGGATAAACAAGCTTATTGTGGCTCCAAAATTCTAGATGGAGACCATTTCGTCGGTAAGAGGGAGCATTCTAGTGAACGACTATGCGGTAAGCATAGATCTAAAGGACGCTTACTTTCATGTCCTGGTACATCTGGCATTCAGAAAGTACCTGTGGTTCACCGTACAAGGGAAGGCTTATCAGTTCAGAGCAATGTGCTTTGGTCTGAACCTGGCTCTCTCCTGGGCATTCATTCGGATAATGTCATACTTCGAGACAGGAGTTGCTTACCTCAGGAACCAAGGCGGCACTCATTTGATTCTATTATGCGAACTAACAGAGATGATTCTCCTATACGTCATAAACCATGGCGTCAGGGCTCGATTTAACCGGATTTGCATCGCACTTTGCGAGCCAATTTCCAAATTTTGCGACTCAATAAATGTCAGTCCAGAGTTATTTGCGAATCAAGTAATTTTCTCAACTTTTGCAAAAAACTTCATAGTGGTCCACACAGTGTACATCACTCAGTTCCAAACACATCAAGTCAAACATCTATGCCAGTTTAAGCAACATAAATCATGGAAATTCTTTTGGCGAAGTGACAATCATGACCCAAATTCCCCAATAACTGGGTCTAAATTTATTTTTAACTTTTAAGCCTTACGGTTGTCGAAAAATGTAGGCCAATGCTGCGTTACTTGAAGCCAAGTATATTGCGGATCCTATCAGATATCTCTGTCTGAAGGTTTAACTCTGAGAAAGTTGACCAATCAGAATCATCCTCAATGAAAATTTGATATTACGTCACAAAAACCACTGTTTACGCTGTTACGTCTGTGAAGGGTCCCAAAACAACTTGTTTTGGGTAAATAGCCAATTTTAAAATCATCTTTATTCTGTGAATGTGGATACAAATTTTAAAGTTTTTTTTTCAATATCTTTGGGAAAGACCAAGGAGGAGTTGGGAGTGAAAAAAAATGAAAATTTGTATTGTTTTATCCACAAATCAGAATGAGAATATGAAAGTTTATGTTCCGCAACGCAGAATGTGGATGACCCTTTAATCTCCACAATACAGATTAAAATGTGCCGATGGTGTTTGAATTGTTAAGACAAATCATGGATCATGTTCATTGGAAATGGGAAGGATAAAGAAAAACTGCAAATGTACAAGAACGAGTTTAGTGTTTTATAAAGTTAGTTGCTGAAAGAATTCTACACTGAATCAAAATTATTTTTCAATTCGGAAGTGGGTATTTCATATAATCGTGTAGTGTTAATTGATGGTTTAAATCGACTTGCAACCAGGCCATCAGGGTCATTGCAACAGTATGCTCATTTAAAGTCCTTGAGAATTGTTGACACTGCTCTTGAAGTTGAAAAGTGCTTAGACAAAAATAGTGTTTTAATTTGATTTTTGAATGTGCAGTCGGAACCTAGTACAAATTTTAACCCACAGTCCACAATATTATTATTAAACATAATTTTTTGGTTCGGTACGTCCTGTCCTGTGGACGTACCAAAGTTACCAAATCCAAAAATTATATTACAGACTTTGGGTCCAAGTATGTTTGGACTGGTAGTAGGAACCGGGAACCTTGTACTGGCTGTAGGTCTGTAGCAGGAATAAATAAGTGAACTCGAAGAATGTGAAAGTTTTTTTTATTAGCTCAACTTTGGCGAAGCCAAATTTGAGCTTATGCCATGGCCTGTCGTCCGTTTGGCCGTCTGTCCGTCAACAATTGGATACGGCTCGGGCTAGAGGCCGTATTTATGAACCGATCTTTACGAAACTTCTTGGGTACCTTTGTTATGACTGTGGGACGAGAACGAGTGTTTTTGGGTGCGGTCCAAAATTCAAGATGGCTGCCAGCCACCATTTTGTACCGACGATGCAGAAATCTGTTTTTTTGTACAGAACTTCCATATGAAAGCTCTGATTTGAATAATTTTTTGTATGAATGTTTAGTACCATGGGATACATCACATATAATACGTGTTTTTTTCTTGTGCGTAAATTATGCAAATTAGACTAACTTTGATGTTTTTTGGTGTTACTTTCAGCACTGTAAGTGCAAATGCCAATACGGCTCGGGCTAGAGGCTGTATTTATGAACCAATCTTTACGAAACTCCTTGGGTACCTTTGTTATCACTGTGGGACGAGAACGAGTGTTTTGGGGTCCGGTCCGAAATTCAAGATGGCCGATGACAGTCATTTTGTACAAAATTTGGTGCAATCAGATTTTTGCACAGAACTTCCATATGAAAGCACTGATTCGAATAATTTTTTGTATGAATGTTTAGTACCATGGAATACATCACATATAATACGGGGTTTTTTCTCGTGCAGAAATTATGCAAATTAGACTAACTTTGATCTATTTAGTGTTACTTTCAGCACTGTAACTGCAAATGCCAATACGGCTCAGGCTAGAGGCCGTGTTTATAAACCGATCTTTACGAAACTTCTTGGGTACCTTTGGTATCACCGTGGGACGAGAACGAGTGTTTTTGGGTGCGGTCCGAAATTCAAGATGGCCGATGGCAGCCATTTTGTACAAAATTAGGTGCAGTCAGATTTTTGCACAGAACTTCCATATGAAAGTGCTGACTTGAATAATTTTTTGTGTGAATGTTTAGTACCATGGGATACATCACATATAATACAGGGTTTTTTCTCGTGCAGAAATTATGCAAATTAGATGAACTTTGATTTTTTCAGTGCTACTTACACACAGTAAGTGCACATGTCAATATGGCTCGGGCTAGAGGCTGTATTTATCAACAGATCTTCACGAAACTTCTTGGGTACCTCTGTTATCACCTTGGGATGAGAACGAGTGTTTCTGAGTGTGGTTCAAAATTCAAGATGGCTGCCAGTGGCCATTTCGTAACGAAATTAGGTCCAATCAGTTTTTTGTACACAACTTCTATACGGCTCAGGCTAGAGGCCGTATTTATGAACCGATCTTTACGAAACGTCTTGGGTACCTTTGTTATCACCATGGGATGAGAACGAGTGTTTTGGGGTGTGGTCCAAAATTCAAGATGGCCACCAGCAACCATTGTGTACCAAAATTAGTGCAATCAGTCTTTTGTACAGAACTTCTGTATGAAAGTTCTGATTTGAATAAATTTTTGTATGAATGTTTAGCAGTGTTTCCACTAGGGTAAAAAATCCGGGGCCGTTTTGGTCATAGGGGAAATTTATGAACACCATGCAGCCCTGGAAATTCGTAAAATTAGCCTCGCAAAACAATTGCCGTGGGTTCAGCACTGAATTTGCATCGGCAAAAGTGCAAATGCATTGGCAATTTTTTTCCCCCGGTCTGAATTCCGACAGATAAAAATGTAGTGTGCTCGGAATGAAATATGAAAACCTTGATTAATTACAACTATCATCATTAATTTAACAATCCAACTTGCCCAGTGTGTCAAACATATTGATGGCAATTTCACAGGATTATTATGTACAAGGGCGCAGCCATGTTTTAATACCGCACACATACCGGGTGCTTTCTCTTTTCTCATTGGTTAAAATTGAAAAGGTTATTTTTAAATACACAGATGATGTGGGAATACATCACTGATTTGCCCAATCAGTTATAGGAGTTCCCCAATTTATTTGACATCAGGGAAAATGCCTGCTAGCATGTGGGGATCATTTCACAATTCAGCTGTGTTAGACTGTTCTGTTTGACTTCTCACACGTTAGGAATAACCTGTGTGTATTTTCAGCAGGGGAATATTGGCTAGGGGAATGGGGCCGTTGAAGGGACCCCCTGCCAGTATAGCGGAAATAGTGTGTTTAGTAAAATGGAATACATCACATATAGTACAGGTTTTTTTCTCGTGCAGAAATTATGCAAATTAGATGAATTTTGATTTATTTAGTGCTACTTGTCAATACGGCTCGGGCTAGAGGCTGTATTTATCAACCGATCTTCACGAAACTTCTTGGGTACCTTTGTTATCACCCTGGGACGAGAACGAGTGTTTCTGAGTGCGGTCCAAAATTCAAGATGGCTGCCAGTGGCCATTTTGTACCGAAATTAGGTCCAATCAGTTTTTTGTCACAACTTCTATACAGCTCGTATTTATGAACTGATCTTCACAAAACTTCTTGGGTACCTTTGTTTTCACCTTGGGACAGGAATGAGTGTGTTTTGGGGTGCCTTTGTTATCACTGTGCTATGAGAACAAATATCTTGGGGTTCAGTCAGTCCACTCTGGGACTCAAAGATTTCTTTTCTATTTAGCATCTGACTGTCACCCACCTTTATAATACTTTACCTATACATTTGTTACAGGCTACGGCCAGTATTTATGTACAGACCGTTACAATACTTTATATGTACATTTGTTATCAGGTCATTACCTAGATGTTTATCATTGCTGTGTCACATACTATACATGTACATGTCTTGACAAGTTGAGCTACAGTGTCATTGACACTTTCATTAATTAAACCTGAAAAATGAAGAAAGAAAAACAAATGTAGCTGCTGCAGCCCTGTGAGCCCTCAGAAAACATTTCAACATTGGAAACAGAACAATAAATGGATGCCCTTGTTGTCTGTAAAATAGCTAATCAATTGTTGTCAACAGCTAATCAATTTTCCCAAATGTATAGCAAATCACTATTCAATATTTTCAGATTAAATCGAGCCCTGCAATTCGTTCATCTCTGTCCGTCATATACCGGGTCATCTGAACGTACTGGCAGACTCACTCTCTCGGAAAGGTCGCCTGCTACCATCAGAATGGACTCTCAACAAGCGAATATTCAGACAGATTTGCTACCAGTGAGATCGTCCCATGATAGATCTTTTTGCGAAACACCTGAACAATCAGTTACCGACGTTCATGTCACCATGCCCAGATCATCGAGCATACGCAATAGACGCTCTGTCGATCTCATGGGACGGAATGATAGGATATGCATATCCTCCGACTCGTTGATTCAGAAGATTCGGTTAAAGATCAAACAGTCTCATTGCAAAATCCTGCTAGTAGCACCTCTGTCGTCGCAGAAACCTTGGATCAATCTTCTCAGGTGTCTGTTATGGGGCATTCCCCGGAAGCTTCCTCCACGAGAGGACCTTCTTTATCGAGAAGTCACGTGCACTGCATCACAACCCAGAAGGTCTCAACCTTTATGTATTTCTGTTGTGCGTTCCTTCTTACACGGAAAACAGTTTACAGGACGTGCAGTGGACGCAATTTCTAACTGCAGGAGGTCCTCCTCTACGCTGAACTACGCAGCAAAGTGGAGGGTTTTCTTCCGTTGGTGTCAGGATCAGTCGATAGACATATATGATCCATCCATTCCAAATATTGCCAATTTCCTGGTCTACTTGTTGGACGATCTCAAACTGCAGCCTGTCACTATTAAGGGCTATAGGTCTCTGTTATCTGATACTTACGCTCATCATGATAACTTGGCTATTGGATCAAATACTTCATTATCCAAGCTAGTTAGAAATTTCTCTATCAATAGACCTAGAACCAACAGATTAATTCCTATGTGGAATTTGGCTTGGGTTCTGTTGAAGCTCCAAGAAGCTCCTTTTGAGCCGTTGTACGTCGTAGAGTTAAACTTCTTGACCTATAAAACAGCTTTTCTCTTAGCCTTTGCATCTGCTAGAAGAGTCAGTGAACTTCATGCTTTATCTGTTGATGAATCTCTCTATCGTAGTGTGGGTAATACCATTACCCTTACTACGGAAGTGGGCGTTTTTGGCTAAGAATCAGATTCCAGAAAAGCATCTGGAGCCTATTGTCATTAGGCTCTACCATCTTCCGATAACCGTAGTCCAGTCAGGGCTATGCGCATTTATAAACGTCGTTCAGATTTTGTTAGAAAAGGAAGAAAACGTTTCTTTCATTCATTGATTCCTAACAGAAGGATATTTCTGTTCGTGCCATCGCTAGATGGATTCAGTTGGCAATACGCATTGCCTATGAAAATCTGTCTTTGGATCAACATTCTGTTAATAAGATATCAGCGCAGGAGGTTAGAGCCTGTCCACTTCTTGGGCTTATTCCAACAGTATAGCCATTACCTGATCTCATGAAGGCTGTGTACTGGACACAGCCCTCTTCATTTACCAAGTTTTACCTGAGAAATTTAAAGTCCATCTCAGGTGACCTCAGATCTTTGGGTCCTCTTTCTGTTGCTCAGAATGTCGTCCATTAATGGTTACATCTACAGGTATTTAGGCAGTCCGTTCCAGCACTGACGCTTTCCCGCTGCCCTCTTCGTTCTGAGGATATTTACCTCAGAACAAGGGGAAGGAGGGTGGGGGATGGGTTTTTCCCTTAAGATCATCTGGCTTTATAGTGAAAAGCAAGGGAAGACCTCAGGTGTCAATAGTCCTGAGTCGGTGCTAGGATGGTTTTAATGTGTAGCTCAGTGTGAAGCAATAACTATGTCTCATTTATGTATGTTTTTAAAGTGTTTCTCACTGTGAAGCATTTGTATATGTCACATGCCAAACAGGCATTAATATACAATCCTCGGACACTTTTAAATGAGTATAAAGAGTCTCATTCTCTGGACTATCTTTATATATTGGTTTTCCTTCACCAAATTAGCATAAAGGGTTACACTGGCATTAAATGGAGAATTATATATTATGTAATACTCAATTACATTGTTGGTATTATGCCTTTCTCTTTTCTCGTAAAGCAGAAAGACATATATAATTCTTATCTTCTCCTATTCTTCCGGCTAGTCTGGGCCATTGGTTGTTGTATAAAAATATGATCAATTTTAAGTAATTTGTATATTTTTTATACTTACCAATGGCCCAGACAGGTATGGCCCTCCCATGAGTGGGCACTCATACCTCCCCGCTGTTTATAACATTTAACAGGCAATCTGTAGAAAAAATGATGGTT
This sequence comes from Pictodentalium vernedei, assembly GCA_031216915.1. Classification (NCBI taxonomy): domain Eukaryota; kingdom Metazoa; phylum Mollusca; class Scaphopoda; order Dentaliida; family Dentaliidae; genus Pictodentalium; species Pictodentalium vernedei. The sequence goes on along the minus strand of CM062292.1, from coordinate 216,938,508 downwards.
GGCACCAATTTCAGTACCTTCCTGGATACTGCGCATGCTCAGATCTAAAAAGTATGGAGGACCAGACAGGACTTGAGTTTTTCGGTTTTGCATGCAAATTTTGGGGATTGGGGTGCAAAATTTGTGTTTGGCCCTGGATTAATTTATGAGTTAGCACCAGCTGGTCTGGGCCATTGGTAAGTATAAAAAATATACAAATTACTTAAAATTTATCATATTTTTATACTGTACCAATGACCCAGACTTAGCTGGTGCTAAATATTAAGGGCCAAACACAAATTTTACCCCCAATCCCCAAAATTTGCATCTAAAACCGAAAATTACATGTCCTATATGATCCTCCATACTTTTACCCCACTGCGCATGCGCAGTGTCAAGGAGGTCTCGAAATTGCCGCCAAAAGTCATTCTTTGTTTGGCCCTCAATTCAGTTACAACTGACTGATATTTGTGCTTGTAAATCTCAGTTTAAATGATGCCAGACGCATAATTATGAGAGAAATGGTGGATATATGGTGGAAATAGAAGTTGGAGAGGAAAAAACAGTGGAAACAAATGTTCAGGGCTGTAACTTATAATTATTTTACGAAATTATTTATGTTACCTATTTTCGAGGCATGACCTTGTTGTCATTCTTGCTATGAATGTTCCATTGTTTAATCAGTGTTTAGTCTCTCCCTTTCCTTTATAATCCCCCCCTCCCCCCTCTCCTCCCCCCCCCCCACCCCCCACCCCCCCCCCCCCCCCCCCCCCCAGCTATTCTCCCATGCTTTTGGCTTATTTTTTGTAATGTTTATTACTAAAATTTCTTGGGAGTTTTGGCTTGGTAACAGAATTATTTTCTGTTTTTTCCCCATGTTTACGTCCTCACCCCAGGGGTGTTTAGGCGTTTTGGTCTGCATCTACCATCTCATGTTCTACAGTTTCTTCTCTGGAAGCCTCTGTTTTGCATCAGATAGTGTTTAAATTGGTAACTGATTTCGGGTTATGTTTGTTTCAGTGCCTGGAGTCATGTTTCCGGTTTGTTGACACTTTTGCTTATGTTGACAACTGTTACTTCTGACAGTGATTACTTGTCTTCTACTTAATTTAGTTCATAGCAAGATACATTAATATTGTCCATAAGTGTTACATTAATTTTTCAAAATCATTAAAAAATTTTGTCCACACTTAGGCTTTTTTGGGATCCTTTGGGCTCAAGGTTCCCATTGGGAACTTGGGCTCTTCTGAAAATTTTTTCAAAAATTTTTTTTTTTGAAAATTATTTTCTTTTGAAATGTTATAATGAATTATAATATATATGTATATTTATTTCAAGGGTTAGTGCGAGTAATATGACAGTGTATATTTTTTCTGGTTGGAAAAAATATTCTTCATTCGTAATGCGAGGATATCTTCCTCTAATTCACAAGTTCATTGTGTTTCTTATAGTCAATGTAGTCGCATTAATTCTTGCTCTGTGTGTGTTGATTGATATGACATCGTTGGAGACGGGTGTCACGGTATTTTATTAGCGGTGAGGGGTTCATTATGGTCCTCTCTCCGTAGGGTCACAAAATACTATCAGTTTCTTTTTCAGAATTCAGAGTGATGTTTCCGTGATGTCTTCAATAAGTGTGTCTCTGTTGTTGCAATACTAGGGCTAGCGGGAAGTGCTCAAGGTATTACGACAATTGCTGGGAGTTAGCTAGTTCTATCGAAGGCAATGTCGCCCGCTAGTCCGCCCGGTGTCGCGTCCATTCACCAGGGAAGAATGGTACAGCACCCGGGTTAGTCCGTTGCGGTCCAGGGAAGCAGATTGGGTGATGCGAGCACTATAAAACTTCAGATGTGCACACCCAGCAACGACGGATCCGAGGATAGTACAGAGGAAGCCTGTCCGTCCGGTAGCTAGCTTGTCCAGGTCCCCTGGACCGGGAGCGAGAGAGTCCCCCTCTCTCTTGCATCAACATCTGCGCTGCGATGTTGTATGTTGTTTGCTTAGTCGGAGCTTACGTCCACTCCTCCTGCTCGGGACGCTCCGTCGCATGGCAGTCTGACGCGGCTGCTATATTGGCTTCCTCATCCTCGTCAACACACACGACCGCACCTTGGCTATGTGACCACAGATTTCCAGGGGACGTTCGCATATTATATAAATGCAGGACTGAACGTCCCTGGTGCTCCTGCTTCGCCGACCAAGCAATACACGTCGACCAGGTCACTCCATCTGCTAGCCAAGGATACGAGACCTTTCCAGTCGGGACGTTCGCATATTATGTAAATGCAGGAATGAACGTCCCGGGAGCTTCCAGCGGATATTTCTCATTGGACCGCGGCTCCACAGGTCTTATAGGGTAACATGAACTAGGTATTGTTACCGTGAAGTCTTTGTTAGTGTGCTTCCGTTGTTACAGTCAAATGAAGAGCTAGCGGTAAAGTGCTCATACAGATACGTCAATTGCCTAAGAAGTCCCAAGTAGGATCGAAGGCGTTGGCGTCCGCTAGCTCGCCCGGTGTCGCGACCATTCACCAAATGGCTCAGCACCCGGGTTCGTCCGTTGCGGTCCAGGAAGGAGATTTGGGTGATGCGAGCACTATAAAATACAATGTGAACACCCAGTGACGACGGATACGAGGATGGTACGGAGGAAGCCTATTAGTCCAGTTCCTAGCTCGTCCAGGTCCATCGGGCTGCGAGCGAGAGAGGTTCCTCTCTCGTATTACAACATCTGGGCTTGCTCAGTCGGAGCATACGTCCACCGTTCAGGACGCTCCGTTATATAGACAGTCCGGAGAGACTGCTCTTTCGGCTTCCTCATCCTCACGGTAGCACTTGCGACCGCACCTTGGCTACGTGACCTGTGATATTCAACCAACATCACCGACCAGGGATTCTATGGCGACCAGGTCACGCCATCCGGTAGCCAAGGATACGAGGCCTTCATACTCCAGACGTTCACATATTAGATGTATACAAGAGTGAACGTCCAAGGAGCTTCCAGCGGCTAAATCCTACAAGACCGCAGCTCCACAGGCCTCTGTTACGGACATGCTATCGCAGATAGCACAATTATCGCAACATCCCAGCAACCGACAGTAACTCTGTCGGATCAGGAATTATCCGAGGAAGCTGGGTTGATATGTTCCACTGCAGGTTCAGACACGGACGACCAAGAATTACAAGTGGTCCGACAGGATGGCGAAAGGGATACGGATGAGTTGTATTTTCCCTTTTCGGAACAACATAATTGCTGTAGAGTGCATCTGGCATTGTCATCTGACGTTGTTCCTCCGGAACAAAATGCTTCGTTGCCGGATAAGAGACTGATAGCGCCACCGGACACAGAATTCTTAATCGGTTTAGGGTCATCATCCCTCAGTTTCCGACATAGTCCAGATATGTCTCACGGACATTTGATCTGTTGAATGACGCTATATTATTTAACTTGCTACCTAAATGGGCAGGTCAGGTTTCTTATCAGCAATATGTTCTACATCTTCCTTTCATCAATTCAACGAATATTTTGAAACGGCAGGACAAAGCATTCTGAGAGTTCTCTGCGTCTAGACGACCAGGTCAGGACCTAGTATTGTTTTTTACTGTCGTCTATGTCAATTCCAACCACGATGTTGAAAATTACAATATCATCTAGCAGGGTCAGCTTAGATGTATCATCGTACGCAGATCACCTTACCAGAACGTCATCATTACGTCGCAAGGAAAAAGAATTCTAGGATGCACAATCTCCTTAAGAGTTCTTTCAGGGGCCTCACGTAAAACTCTGTCCTTTCGTGGCAATATGGAGTTGGTTAGACGTGACGCAGCCCTGGCTACATCCACGCGTGTAGATAGTACGGTGAAAAACTCTCTCAGAGTCGCTCCGATCTCAGGAGAGTTTTCTTCAACGGTAAGCTTTCTGCAGTCTATGATCAGTTAACTAAGAAAGCGTTAGACTCTCTGCTATTAAAATTCGCTTCCATATAGTCAGATTCAGCAGAGAAGAGTAGGACAGGCACTTCTGGGACGAATACGTCCAAGGGAAGTTCCTATAAGGTTCCTATGCATCCTCTAGGTCTTATTGTAGAGGCCGTCGGGGTAGCGACTCATATAGGGGCCGTAATTACGGTCAGACATCCCTAGGTCGACGGGGCGAGGTGCGGACCATGGAGGACATAGCTTCTCCTTCTGCAAGCCTCACAGGATCAGGAGGTAATGGTTTTTACCTCTATCGTGTACTAGTGAGCGGAAGACGGTCGAGTTTCTCAATTATTTGGGAATAGATTACGGACGTCCCTTGGATTCAAGGGGTGATTTCGAAAGGACTAAATTGTTCCTCAAACGAAATCCTCTGTCAACTCGGAGTCCAAGATGAACTCAGCTTCCGCCAAGTCAGTAGGATAGAGGCTCGCTTCCATCAGAAGTCATGGAATGATCGCGATGGAGATCGTAGAAATCCAGGAATTTCCAGGTTTCTACAACCATCCTTTTCTGATTCCAAAAACCAGACGGCTCGTTCCGTTCACTCATTATTCAGAACTGGATAAACAAGCTGATCGTGGCTCCAAGTTTATACATGGAGTCCACCCGATCGGTCAGAGCGAGTATTCGGGTCTACGATTATGCTACATGCTTATATCTCAAGATGCGTACTTTCACGCCATGGTACATCAGGCGTCAGAAAGTATCTTCGCTTCCTTATCATAGGAGTCATTTATCAGTTCCGAGCAATATACTTCGGTCTGAATCTAGCCCCCTGGGCCTTCACTCGAATAATGGACTCATTAATGACTCATTTCCGAACTTATTCGTCTGCGATAACGTCAGCCTACCTGGACAACATTCATACAGGTACGGCAATGAGTTAACGCTTCAGAACTATGTGCAGAATCTGTTTCTATTGCTCCGACGTCTTGGGTTTCTTAAGTAAACGAGGAGAAGTTGGATCTGGTATCATCCAAGTCATTCACCCACTGGGGGATGAGCTTCGTAACGCACAACTTTTTCGTTCGTCTGCCGTTACCCAGTTGTTGTGCTCACTATTGTCTTCGCTCAGACAAGTCTCAGCGAGAGATCTTATGAGACTGATACGTTTAGGCGGGTCTGCTGCGATTTTATTCCGATGGGGCGGTTACGCATTGGTCCTATCCAAATTTCTTTAATTCAGTATTGGAGGGTGAAGATTCTTTCGCTCGATACGGATATCGTCTTGTCTAATCAAGTGAATAAGAGATTCAGATTTGGGCAAGTTTTCTGGGCTTAACTCAGGTAGTTCCACTGGAACTGCTGGATCCGAGTTTTACAGTCTTGACGGATGCCAGTAAACAGGATGGGTCGTTTTCATTGAGCCCAACGGATTGAAGTGCCAGGGTCTTTTGATTCCGTAGTTCCTTATCAAGCACTCAAACATCAAGTATGTTGTCATTTTGGCTTGCGCCACGTTATTGGATAACGTAATTCAGAATGTTCATATTTTTATTCTGACCGACAATTCAACGGTATTAGCGTATTTTTGGAATTATAGAGGCACTCATTCCATCCTGTTATTCATGTTAACGGAATGAATCTTTTGGTTGCTACTAGAAAATCAAGTTCTCCTATCAGTCCGTCATATTCCGGGTCGTCCGAACGTATTAGCAGACTCCCTTCTCGGAGGGGCCGTTTGTTGCTGCCAGAATCGGCTTTCAACAAACGAGTTTTCAATCAGATTGCTACCATAGCGAGCGGCCAATGATCGACTTATTCACGACGCATCTCAACAATTAGTTGCAGACGTATGTGTCATTATGTTTGGATCTTCGAGCGTTTGCAATAAACGCTCTATTGATCTTGTTAGACTGAATAATAAGATATGCGTATCTTACAGCGTTGTTGATTCAACAGATTTTGCTCTAGTGTAATTATTTCAATGCAAATTCTGTTGATAGCTTCTCTAGCTCCACAAGACTGTGGACTATTTACTCTGGCATCTGTTGTGGGACATGCCGTGGAAGCTTCCTCCACATTTCCGTCCATTCTATGGTCAGTTGGATTCAATCTACAGTCAGTTCTGCTTATGATTATTTCTTTATTCAGCAGTCTGTGTTTTAGTTTAAGCTCATGAAGTAAAAGTTCTTCTACTTCATGGGCTTAAGCTATTAATATGGTTATTACAGATTTAATGAGGGCTGCATATTAATGTTAGCCCTCCATTTTCACGATTTTGTATCTGAGAATATTGAGTCCTTTTCTGCAGATCTACATTGTTTAGGTCTGCTATTTTTCACTCTGAAGGTTGTCTACTAAATAGTGGCAACTATGTGTGTATAGGCTTTCGGTTCCAGCAGTGACTCTGTCCTGCTGCCCTCTTTGCTCTGGAGTATTTGATCCAGGGCAAGGGAAAGGGGGAGGGTGCGGGTGTTCCCTTAGGTCACCTGCTTTATAGTGTAAAGCAAGGGAATACCTCCCTTGGACTTAGTAATTCCGTGTCGGTTCCGAGATGATTTTAGGGTTAAGCCTATGTTTACTCATCTGTGTAATATTTTTTAAGTGTTGATTGGAGTGAAGCTTTCGTATATATCACATGATTAATTGAGCGTTAATATACAATCCTGGAACACTTTTAAATGAGTATATAGAGTCTCATTTCTCTAGACTCACGCATTTGTTGGCTTTCCTTAAAAAATATTAGTATAAAGGGTTATACTAGATGTTTATAGAGATCATTGATGTTATTGTGCTCAATTACAGAATAGTATCGTGTCTTTTCTTTTTTGTTACAAATAAGAAAGATACATGTAAGACTATCTCTCCTTTTCTCCTTAAGGGGATAGGTCTGTTATAGGTAATTGAGTCTATTGGATTTTCCTTATGTCCTAGGCCGTCCAACCTTTTTACTATTCAGCTAAGTCTGGGTCATTGGTACAGTATAAAAATGTTAAACAATTTATAGTAATTTATATACTTTTTATACTTACCAATGACCCAGACGGGGATGGCCCTCCCATGAGTTGGGAACTCATTCCTCCCCGCTGAGTACATAACGCTTACCAGGCACTGGTTGTAAGAATGACTTTCGGCGGCAATTTCGAGACCTCCTTGACACTGCGCATGCGCAGTGGGGTAAAAGTATGGAGGACCATATAGGACATGTAATTTTTGATTTTAGATGCAAATTTTGGGGATTGGGGGGTAAAATTTTCGTTTGGCCCTTAGGCTCAAAAAAAAAAGATAGTTGGTTCTCGGGCAATTTTTTTTCAAAATCAGTGAGGGAGGCAGGGTTTTATTTTTATTTTTATTTTTTTGGGTGTGATATATAGACATGAAAGAAGCGTATAATATACCCTTATTATAGCTCAAACCTGTTAAAACAACATTTTGTTGTTTAAATACATTGACGACTGTATTCACTTGATGAATTGATACACTGTTTATACCGTAATTAATAAAAGATATATGTCTACTGTGTTTGTTCATATTCTCACCAGGGAAAGAAGGCAGAATCCAACGCATGTGTTCAAGGTAAGATCAAGGCAATTTGACTTAAAATGGTATATAATCCTGGTAAATCCAGATGTAACACCACATGAGTCTGGAACCAACCCACAGTCTATATTAAACTCAATAGGCTCTATATCACCCCTCTATCTCGCCTTTCTCGATAGAGGGGTGGTATTCATGCTAGAGGGTCTAGTATGGTCTGTAGCATATTAAAGTCCCAGACTCATGTGGTGTTACATCTGGATTTCCCAGAATTTTTGCTAGTCAGATGGTCGACACTTTTGATGTACCATATTTATTAAAAGATATAAGTTTTGTATTGTGTTTGTTATTAATACTTTCACCAGAGAAAGAAGGAAGGATCCCAAGCACGTATTCAAGTTAAAGATAGAGGCAATTTGAATTCCAGTGGTATAACATCCTGGTAAATCCAGATGTGAAACCACAAGAGTCTGGAACTTATCGTACATGTACAGTCCATGTTGGACTCCCTATGCCCTATATCAACCCTCTATCTCGCTTTGGTAGATACAGGGGTGGTATATGACCTAGAGAGTCTAGAAAGGCCCGTAGGACAAGTTCCAGACTTCTGTGGGGTTACATCTGGAATATACCCAGATTTTCACAAGATACTAAGAGTATTGGAATAGGGTCTAGGGGGGCTGATATGGACTGTATGACACGTTCCTGACTCTGCACAATATTTTAGGAAACTCTACAAAAAGGTGCTCTTCACCTTTTTGTATTCAGTTTCCAAGTATAATGTAAGCAGAAATGTTTTGCTACAAAAGGCTAATCCAATAATCACTTGGCTCAAATGGAGTCATTGACTGGTAATTAAATTTGGTATTGATATCAAACTTTAATAACAAAAAAAGAAACTATTTGACACCCAGTCAAATAATATCAACATGGAAATTCTCTGTCTATATTGTTTACACAACTGAGTAGAAAGGCACTGACTAGCGACTACATCTCAAAAAAGTTTCATTCATTTCTGTGACTGTTTAGCCCGCTTTGCATTGAGTTTCATTTGCTTTTCTGCCTGCACATTACGCTTGCGAGACAAGACAGACTCAAATTTTACCAGACACTCTTAGCATTGTGGATGACAGCCATCAGATATTCTGAGATTGTCACATGTACCACATTTGATGCACACATTTGGAAATGACTTGCAACTGAAGTATGGTATTTCTATCTGATCAGAACATCTCAAGTTACAAAGACACGCTCTAAAACTTTATTTACAGTAGGAGCTTTGGGGTGTTTCAGATCTTGCAATACAGAACCACAAGAATACTGGTACAACTGAAGTATGCGGTCTAAAACTGAAGCATCATTGGGGTTCAGTTTGCGCTCTGAGTACATGACCCTCGGTTTGTCACATTCAGTACAAATCACTAACTTTTTAACAGAGTTGGCTGATTGGGCTGATGGGCTGAAGGGAATACCATGGCCTGATTTTACTTTTGAAATCATCGAAGGCCTGTGACACTCTGTAGTTTCAGTTCCATACAAAACATCAAATGATTTGTAATGTTCACCGTCACTTTCTGGTTGTGGGTCAGGAAGTTTATGTAAATTTGAAAACAGTTCTGTTGACAAACGGGGACTTTTGCAAATTTTGCATTGTACATCTCCACATTTTTTTATTGTGAATGAATAGTGGCGAACAGTACAACAGTGTTCAATAAATTTCACCAAATCCTCTTTGGATTTCAACTGACCACTAGTTGTTTCATCCCCCACAAAGCTCTTGTCAATTTCCTTCAGCTCTGACCATAACTTCTGCATGTCGTCAGCTGATGTAGACTCAAAAGTTTGAAAGGGACAATCTTTGAGTGATAACTGACGAAATAGTGTACACAAAACTTTCTTCACGGGGGAAACACTTTTTAAGAATGCATCCTTCAACCCTGGGCATTTAAGTGATTTTTCGCGAATATCACTCATACTACTGCAGGACTTAATCGCAGTCTCAAATTGTTCATCCATTGTGTCCCACGTAGGGCCTACCGTGTTTAGAGCTAGGTTTAGTATAGACATAATGTGCTTTGGTGGGTTTCGCCATGACGCATTCGGTGCAGTTCTTGCGGCTACCAACATGTCGAGATCGAGCAAACGAAACAATGCAATGAGGGATGTCTGGATGCTTAGATATGTGATTCTATGGTCAGGTCCCCATCACTATATAATAACAGAACAGGTTTAACTTCGTCTTGATTACTTTGTATGATTTGGGCAAGTATGGTCATGTGACGCATGGGAGAGGAAGGTTCGAAAACATGGTCCTTAATGCCAACATACACATCCCCTCTGTAAAATGAACCGTCTATTTCATTTGGAATAGACAGAACTAACGCAACACTAGGAATGACAGTAGTCTTTGTGAAATCATGGTCAGCAACAGAAAATTTCTTATCTGTTGATACAATTACTTGCCGTCCCCTATCAACGGCTGCCACAGGCACCCCAGGCTTCCCGACTTTGCAGCAATGCTTGTCATCCACGCACACAAAATTTGTTATATCCTTGTGTTTAACAGCCATTTGTCGAAGATATCTAAAAAGAGCAGCACAATAATGGTCATCCTCATGTTGTTTCCGAAATAACCGAGATTGTACCATAAATTTAACGTTAAGTTTTCCTGTAAACTGAAGAGATGCTTCGGTATGCGGATTTTTGGGAGCAAATTGTAATCGAAGCCACTGTGTACTTGGAATAGGTGTGTCCTCCCGACACATTTTTTTAACTTCTTGTAGTAGACAAGGGACCAAAATTGCCGATGCCAAGTAAGTCATTTGATCGCCATGTCATCGCTCATGGCATGCCTCCTCTACAACAGTTTCAAGATAGGTTTTGCATTTGGTGAAAAACAGGTCGTATTTTGGTGGCCGACCAAGGCTGTGGTATCGCAAGTCTGTTACTATATTTGGGTCCTCCATGCTGAAAGCCATTGCTACATGTTCATCTGTTGCCTCCATAGCACTTGTTTCAGCAGCAGATGTGTCTCTGTAAATGAATCTCAAAGATTTTACACTTGTACCACACATTTTCCCACACCTCGAAATAAATTTCCTCCGCATGGCACGAGTATGGAATTTAGGCATATCACCTCTTACAGTGTGACATACTTTGTTGTTTTCATTGGATGTTTCCATTTCTGAGCAGAGTGGCAAAACTTTCCAAATGAAATGATATGTCTCTATATTATTGCCAAACGAATAGCTAAACATATAACACTGGAAAGGCATTGCTTCATGTATACTGTCCATGTAGTATCGCCTTTGCCTGCTGTCATCTGGAGTGAAATCTTCCAATGGAAATAGGCTGGAATGCTGCTGCAGCAACAAGTGTGTCGACAAGAGGTTTGTATCTTGCTGCAAAGGTAGGTTTAATTGGGTTTTTCTTGTTGCATAGAGTTAAAAGTTTGCTGGTGTTATCAACACGAATTTGATGTTCCATAGAATGATTGTGTGATGTGGCTTCTCGTTTGCTTTCCATATATGCAAGGTACTTATGCAAACAGTCAGAAAGATCCTGTATGGCAGTTCTCACAACTACCCACATTTCTGCACAAATCCATGGTTCATCTGCCACACGGTCAAGGGTAGTGGCATGAGTCAGCAGATCCTCAGCTTTGATATTTGGTATTTTATGTTTATGAGCCTGTGGATCATTGTACCCAAAGAATCGATCAAATATTTTTGGCATAAAAAAATGTCGCTCCTCAAATCTTCTCTTGAAGGGGTCAACGTACCAAATAGCAGCAGTCACTGACTTAAAGAAGAACTTTCCTGTTTCAATGTGACTGGGCTTTATATAAAGCCAAGTTTTTGTTCTTGAAGCCATTCAACAAAATTGTTGAACATGAGATGATTTTTCTTTATATTCGCTTCTGGGAATTTTTCGGGCCAGGTTATTTTTTTCGAGTGTTCCATCAAAATATTGAAAGCATTCAACTGACCAGCAGATGCCTTGGGTGCATTCTCCAATGTAGACCTACCCATATCTCCACTTTCAATGTCAACTCTGAAGTATCTACCAAACGTCTCCACAGCTTCAGAGACACTGGCATCAAGACTGATCCGCTGAAAATCCCCATTTTTGTTAGAACAAACAAATACACGAATATTGATGACAACTCCAGATTTCTCTGGGTTCAGTTCGTCGGGTATGGGACTTTCTTCGTGTTGATCTTTGTCTATTTTTCCGTTAATCAAGTCTTGTGCCACTTGTCTTAATTTGGAATTCTCATCAATCCAAACAATAGACCATTGCCTCAAGTGCGTTTTGCCACGAACAACCTCAATTGATATCAACATGACTGTTTATAAATATTTCCGACATTCGAACAGCAGACAAAATGCATGGACTTGCAAGTTTCCGGTTGTATTAAATTCACGGAATAGGTTTTTTACACTTCGAAACGGGTGTATTAAAATTTCAGTCACATTCTCATGGTGCAAACGCAACCTATTTCTTCTCCAATTACAAATTTAAATAAGTAAATGCGTGGTGACATAATATGAATGAACCCCTATGTGGACAAGCTGAACACAGTTGACAGAAAGCTCTCGTGGGTACCAGTCCTTTCAGCCCATTGTACACACGGCCCAAAACCCACTCGTCCCAATTTCCCAAACTGAAGTAGACTCGTCCCAAACCGAGTCCACTCACGCCAAAACTGAAGTCCACTCGTCCCATATAGAAGTAGGCACGGCTAAAATATCAGTCAATATGTCCTAGTCCTAAGTCAGCTCGTCCCAGCTAGACGTCCCAAACAGACTGATCACTGGTAATTTTGTTTGGGAAGAGTCAAACAACATGGCTTCAGAAGGAGGTATTCATGTGAATCCCAACTGATAATTACCATTGACAGGTTCACCCAGTCACTTGCAGGTAGAAAATAGTTGATAACATCCTGCTGAATATTTCCAAGGCATTTGACAAAGTACCCTGGTGCTGGCCCCACGGTTCTACTGATGGGTCCTGGTCACACTGGGTGCATTGCTGTTCATAATCTTCACCAATATTAAAACCTACTGGACCATGCCTTGTCGAATAGGGCACACCATCGTCAGCCCTAGCTGATCATCTATGGAGTAGAAAGAGTCCAGTGCTGTTCATAATCTTCAACAATAACTTACCAGAAGATGCCACGTGACGAAGAGGACGCGCCCTGTCAACCTGGATGGCACATTCTCGCCCCCCGCTGATCATCTCCGGGATAATAGGAGTACTCCAGGGTACGACCCTGGGTCCACTTTTGTTCATAATCTTCACCAATGACTTACTGGAAGATGCCACTTGACGAAGAGAACACAGCCTGTCAGCCTGGATGGCACATTCTTGGCCCCAGCTGATCATCTCCGGGATAATCGGGCTACTCCAGGGCACGACCCTGGGTCCACTGTTGTTCATAATCTTCACCAATGACTTACTGGAAGACGCCACTTGACGAAGAGGACACACCTGTCAGCCTGGATGGCATATTCTTGGCCCTAGCTGATCATCTCCGGGATAATAGGGCTACTCCAGGGCACGACACTGGGTCCACTGTTGTTCATAATCTACACCAATGACTTACTGGAAGATGCCACTTGACGAAGAGGACACACCCTGTCAGCCTGGATGGCACATTCTTGGCCCTAGCTGATCATCTCCGGGATAATAGGGCTACTCCAGGGCACGATCCTGGGTCCACTGCTGTTCATAATCTTCACTAATGACTTACTGGAAGACGCCGCCACCTGTCGAAGAGGAAATGGCATGTCAAGTTGACATGGGCGGCACATCTTCAGCCATAGCTGATGTCATCTCAGGATTGGTAGGTATACGGTACCCCTGGCCTGGGGCACCGTTATGTGTCCACTGTTCAAATCCTTCATCAGCAACTTTCTGGAAAATACCACTTCACACATTCGACTTTCTGCAGATGATAGCCTACTCTTCATGAACATTGCCAACTCAGTCTGATGCAGCAACTCTTCAGGAAGACTTATCAGCTCTCCAGCAATGGCAACAACCGTGGCATGGAATTTCACCCACAAAAGTGCACTGTAAACCCATGTGACCAACACCCTCACCACACAATTAGGCTTTCTGTCGACAATCACCAGTCTTTTCGGCCCAATGCACCCTTTGCTGAAACAGAAGTTGACTTGTCCCAAGAAAACTGAAGTCCACATATATCCCAAAATGCAGCAAAGAAGTCAACTCAGCCCAAATTGAAGTCAGCTCTTCCCAGACCGAAGTCAACACATTCCAGCCAGAAGTCCCAAAACTGACTCTCAATTTTATTTGGAAGAGGTGAACTAACAAGACAGAAGTAATCACTGTTGTCTCGTTCAGTAGGTGGGCCGAAAAGACAAAGCACCATTTCCATTGCGTAGTGTTCCGGTTCTCGTTCCTCATTTTCGTAAACATCTGCTTTATTTAATTCCTGGAAAAGCCGTTTCTTGTTTGTCAAATTGTCAACAACAACACGTCAAATGATCGATTTCGACCAGTTTCACAATATATCTGCCTCAGTTGCATGATTAGATTTTACCAGTTCACAAATAAACCACCATAAAAAGCGTTTCCAGTGAGTTGTATGACGAAAATTCCACGCTGTCGTGCCGGCACATCACATCTCCTATTTTCGTTGGGGTAAGTGAGTAAATTTTGATTTCGTTGTTGCGGAAAAAACGGTCAACGCGGGAAGTTTTTGTTGATGTTTTGTTGATGACTTACAGATCAAGTTTGAGTTTCATGCTGATTGCATTATTCTTGTGTGAGTTATGGCCCTTGGAAATATGGAAAAGTGCCAAAATATCAGTTTTCCAGACTTTTTTTTGGAAACGCCTCAACAGAATGATTTCATTTTTGGTAAACTACTATAGAACGATGACTTACAGATCAAGTTTGAGTTTCATGCTGATTGCATTTTTCTTGTGTGAGTTATGGCCCTTGGAAATATGTATAAGTGCCAAAATATCAGTTTTCCAGACTTTTTTTTGGAAACGCTTCAACAGAATGATTTCATTTTTGGTAAACTACTATAGAACGATGACTTACAGATCAAGTTTGAGTTTCATGTTGATTGCATTATTCTTGTGTGAGTTATGGCCCTTGGAAATATGGAAAAGTGCCAAAATATCAGTTTTCCGGACTTTTTTTTGGAAACGCTTGAACAGAATGATTTCATTTTTGGTAACCTACTATAGAACGATGGCTTACAGATCAAGTTTGAGTTTCATGCTGATTGCATTATTCTTGTGTGAGTTATGGCCCTTGGAAATATGGAAAAGCACCAAAATATCAGTTTTTCAGAGTTTTTTTGGAAACGCTTCAACGGAATGATTTCATTTTTGGTAAACTACTATAGAACGATGACTTACAGATCAAGTTTGAGTTTCATGCTGATTGCATTATTCTTGTGTGAGTTATGGCCCTTGGAAATATGGAAAAGTGCCAAAATATCAGTTTTCTGGACTTTTTTTTGGAAACACTTCAACGGAATGATTTCATTTTTGGTAACCTACTATAGAACGATGGCTTACAGATCAAGTTTGAGTTTCATGCTGATTGCCTTATTCTTGTGTGAGTTATGGCCCTTGGAAATATGGAAAAGCGCCAAAATATCAGTTTTCCGGACTTTTTCTGGAAACCCTTCAACCAAATGATTTCATTTTAGGTAACCTACTATAGAACGATGACTTACAGATCAAGTTTCATTTACACTCTGTCCATTCATCCGTCAGTATGTCAGTCAGTCCGTCGGTCATACTTTAGTTTTCCGGACTTTTTTTGGTAACGCTTCAACCAAATGATTTCATTCTTGGTAATCTACTATAGAACAATGACTTACAGTTCCAGTTTGAGTTTCATGCTGATTGCATTATTCTTGTGTGAGTTATGGCCCTTGAAAATATGGAAAAGTGCCAAAATATCCGTTTTCTGGACTTTTTTGGGGGAAATGCTTCAATGGAATTCATGCTGATCACATATAGGTTATAACATTTGTCTAATTATTAATGCTCATTAGTCCGGTAGAGGACATTGTATTGCTTCAGTGATACGTGCGCTCTTGTTTTTGGTGTAGTCTGGAAAAGTCATTGAAATTCATCATGATAACGATGCAGTACGCCATTTTCACCGAAATCATGCTTAAAAATTCTGAAAAAGAGAGTTGTGGTCATGAATCCTGTAATAAATTTTTACCATACACAGCACAATTGATGCCTATTCTCCAAGGGTATGTCATGACTTTAATGCAAGGTAATACCTCTTAGGTAAAAGTCAGAAAGCTGATTTTGATATTGTTGTACCATACTTATCCACTGCATAAAGACTGATCCATTTGATAGCTGTTCAATCGCATGCCTCGAAGGTTAGGTTCATAGACAGGAATATTTAGAATTATTACACCCCCCTCCCCCTTACCCTCATTCAAACAGTATTGGGTGAGGGTGTGTGGTTACTGTATTCTACATGTCAGTGTGTCCATCTGTCCATCCAATCATTACACTTGTTCATTCTTGTCAGTAGATTATACCAAAAATTGGAAATAGTTGCTTTTTGGCGTCACACTTTTGCAACATCTGCGTCAATTTCGGTTTTTCTTTTTATATGCCCATTTGAAAGATGGTCATATTATATAATCAGTCTGTCCATACGTCTGTCCATTAACATTTTTGGTTTCTGACCGATAACTCCAGTTTGGATTATTTGATCTCAACCAACGTTGGCATGTGTATATCCCAGCTAGTAATACAGGCCAAGTTTGAATATGGCTTCCATCCAATTACTTTTACATGAGTTACATCCCTTTTTCAACTTTTGACCGACTTTTAACATTTTTAACACCAATAAATAAATAAATAAAAAAATAAATAATTTTTGGTTTCAGACCAATAACTACAGTTTGGATCATTTGATTTTAACCAAAGTTGGTATGGGTATTTCCAAGCTACCAATACAGGCCAAGTTCGAATTTGGGTCCCATCCAATTATTTTTACATGCGGTACAGCTAATGGGCATATTTAGCCATACCTGGCAGTGCTTTTGTTATATGCCTGTGTAAACTGGGTGTATTATGATATGGCATTGTCCACCTATCTTCCTGTCCGTCTGTCTGTCCAGGGACCAGCCATGAGGGCGACTAGGGCGATTATGCTGCCCTTCTAAGCCCAAAGTCACCTTGAAAAATAGTCGGGGCAATTACAAGTCGCTCTCTAAAAATTGGCCAAAATGAGGAAAGTCTGAACTGAGTGATCGGACCGAGGTTTACATAAAAATGATTATTTTCAATAATCAAATGTGATTGAGTGTGATATATGGGCATTTTCTTTCGTCAAATAAGTGACCAGTTATTTGAAATCACCGGAGAATCAATTATCCATTGTCGCTTTTTGTGGATTTTTTATTTCAGTTTTGTTCCCTTTCAGTCGGAGATTCAAGTGCCGAAATGAAAATAGGTGACTTAGGCGACTCAACAAAATAACCCAGTTTGAAAGTAGGTTACATCGCTTAGGATGCCAAAAATTCTCTGCTGAAAATGTAGACACAACGGACGTATTTTCTAACACTGTATTTTTATTTCATTTTGCTGACTACTGTTAAGTGTTGGGCCATCTATTCCCAGAAAAACATGCCCTGAAGGAAATCAATCATCTGGCACATTCATTTATTTATTCTTTTAATTATAGTACAGGGAGTGTGGTGGCTCAGTAGTAGACTGTTGGACTTCTGTGCTAGAGGTCCTGAGTTCGATCCCCGTCCGGGACGACCTGCGTTGTGTCCTTGGGCGCACTTTTTCCTGGTTGCCTACATGGGGGCACGATGATGCCGTGTACTAAGGCGTACTGCACGTTGATGGTGCACATGTTTTCAACCGCTGTAAGTTTGCTTGAGCGGAGCTTGAACAGAGTTAGAATGTTGAGCTGACAGTTGCTCGTCGATGCTCAGTGGTTCTCTCATGATACTCCGGCTTCCTCCACCCGTAAAACTGTCATGGTCATGATTAGCTATTGTGCATAAGTATGTGACCTTAAACACCAATAAACAAATAAATAGACTACAGTTATCAAAGTAGATAATTCAGGTAAGACCTTTTTTCTTACAAGCCAACTTTTTAACAAGTTAAATTTATGTTGAAGTTATAAGTAGAGAAAATATGTTATTTGTAAAAGTTTTCAATTTTGAAATTTTATTTATGTGGAATCATTTACATATAACCTTCATTTTATCGTTACAGAGAGCCTTAGATGATTGGGTGTTGATGTGTTTCTTTGTTGGGAATGATTTTTTACCACATCTACCATCATTAGAAATCAGGCAAGTGAAATACTGAAAAAGCAAACTGGATTAGATATTAATTCTTATAGGACTGAATCTAAAGGACAAACTTAATGGCAACTCTACAGTTGCTTAACCCTTGACCAATCCAAATAGAAAACATCACTTTCCCAAATTTTTTATAAATAACTAAAACTTTCAATATTTGCCTTAAAAACATAGCTTATGATCCCAAGCTCATTTCAGTAAGATGTCATAAGCAAAGTCGTCAAGACAAAAAAGAAAAAAAAAAAAAATGTGGATGGTAATTTTTGTGAATAGTGCTGGCTGGAATTGTTCTGGCCAACCTTAACAGTTCATGCTTCTGATGTGTGTTTTTCTGTGCTTGTTTTTCAAATATAGGATTGTTATGTTATGGCACTGTCTGTCTCTTCAGGCATCCATTGATTAACTTTTTCATATCTGGGCCATAACTTTTTAATGAGAAGAGATATCACAATGAAAATTACACTACATATATTCTACGACAAGACGGTGTGTCACTTACAAAATTTACAACCTATCCTCAGAGGTCCACAGTTAAAGTTCACACATGGAATCAGCATGGACATCAATGTTTTCACACTTTTCAGTGGAAGGAGATATCACAATGACAGGTACACAATCTTTGGACTGACACTAGATGTTGTGTTGCATACAAAATTCATGTTCTCACCAAGATCAAGGTCACATATAGGGGACAATTCATGAAATCAGCAAGCACATCAAATTTTGAGTGTCAGGCTTTAACTCTTTAATGGAAGGAAATATCACAATGAAATTTAAGTAAAATATGTACCAACACTAGATGGTGTGTCACCTACAAAATTCTTGATTGACCCATGAAGGTCAAGGTCAGGTAGATGTCAACATACAGACTCAGAATGCAAATCAAACTTTTCATGTCCAGGCCATACCCTTTAGCAGAAGGAGACATTACAATGAAACTTAGACAACATATGTAAAAAATTCAAGACTAGCCTTCCAAGGTCAAG
The DNA here is from genome assembly GCA_031216915.1 of Pictodentalium vernedei. Taxonomy (NCBI): domain Eukaryota; kingdom Metazoa; phylum Mollusca; class Scaphopoda; order Dentaliida; family Dentaliidae; genus Pictodentalium; species Pictodentalium vernedei. The sequence goes on along the minus strand of CM062292.1, from coordinate 216,919,728 downwards.
GTCACAGATAGAGGTCAACATATGGAATCAGCATGCTCAATACAATTTTTGTGCCCAAGTATAGCTATTTAGGGAAAGAGATATCACAATGAAACTTACACCACATATATACCACCACCAGATGGTGCGTCACATATAAAATTCATGACTGACCAACCAAGGTCAAGGTCACAGAAGTCAACACATTCGGCAGGCACATCCACACATCCAGGGCCTTCCACCCAAGTGATATATGACTGATGTATAATGCCCACCTAGCCGGTGCTCTTGTGTATACTTTAAAAAATGTCTGCCCTGGAATAGCTCACTGCATTTCTCGTTTCTTTGCTTCTCATACATGATGGTCATCATTTACTGGGAAGCTTTCATATTTTATTACAGTTAAAGTCCATTTGCTCATCAGCATTCAACAGTGCCTTGACTACTTGTGATTATTCTATGAATGGGAAGCTGGGTGAGCCAATTTATGGAGTATACTGATCACCCACTTATATCTGTGAAGTTGTGATAAATTAGAAAATATATGACAACTTCTGCACTATATCGGTCATATGGATCTCACTATCTGGAGTGGGCTGGAAGTGTACAGAATAATTTGTTGTGCCCTACAAAGTAGATCTGTTTCTCAGGCCATTTTTAGTAAAATTGCTTGTGGGCAGACTTTTTTTTATTTTACTTTTTATTTTTGTAGTTATTTCTTTGCCATCAAAAGTTCAGGTTCTTGGTTTGTTTTATGTTTTAGGTCTCGTAATCTACAGAATAGCGTCGGTGGTGGTGTATTTCGTCCCTTGAGTACAAAAAGGCTTTGCAATGGTAAAGCATTGCAAAGCCTTGCTGCACTGAAGGGACAAATTTATCAATTTTATTAACTTACATAAAATATCAGATATTAACCATTTAATTATTATTTTTTTAGCTTAACTTGACATAGTCAAGATAAGTTATTGCCATCACGCGTGCGGAAATCTGTGAGTCTGTGACGTCTGTTCACATTTTCCTTTAGCACGGGCTACACCCCGCAGTTCTTGTCTGATCGTCACGAAATTTCATATGCAGGTTTGGGGTCATGTCTAGATGAGAACGTCCCCTTTTGGTCGCGATCGGGCAACCGGTATGGCTGCCCGAGCCCAAAACCTGAAAACCATTAGCACAGTCTACAGGTCGTATTTATGAAGGGATTTCATTGCAACTTGGTGGGATGTCTCTGTATAATGCCTAGATGAGAACGTCTCCTTTTGGGCTTGATCTATCAACCGTGATGGCTGCCCAAGCCCGAAACCCAAAAACTTTTAGCACAGTCTGCAGGTCATGTTTAATGTGGAGGGATTTCATTGTAACTTGGTAGGATGACTCCTTATGATGTCTAGATGAGAATTTCCCCATTTGGGCATGATTGGGCAACTGTGACGGCTACAGGGGCCCAAAGCCCGAAAACCTTTAGCACAGTCTAGAGGTCATATTTATGAAGGGATTTCATTGTAACTTGGTAGGATGACTCCAAATAATGTCTAGATGAGAACATCCCATTTTGATGGCGATCATGCAGCCTTGATGGGTGCCTGAGCCCAAAAACCTTTAGCATAGGCAAAAGGTCATATTTATGGAAGGATTTCATTGTAACCTGTTAGGTTGACTCCATATAATGCCTAGATGATGACATCCTCTTTTGGTCATGATTGGTCAGTTGTGATGGCTAGAAGTGCCCGAAGCCCGAAAACCTTGAGCACAGTCTACAGGTCATATTTATGAAGGGATTTCATTGTAACTTCTTAGGATCACTCCAGATGATGCCCAGATGAGATTGTCCCCTATGGTTGCGATCATTCAGCCATGATGGCTGCCCGAGCCTGAAGCCCGAAAACCTTTAGCACAGTCTACAGGTCATATTTATGAAGGGATTTCATTGTAACTTGGTGGGTTAACTTCATATAATGTCTAGATGAGAACGTCCCCTTTTGGACATGATTGGGCAACTGTGACGGCTAAAGGTGCCCGAAGCCTGAAAACCTTTAGCACAGTCTACAGGTCATATTTATGAGGGGATTTCATTGTACCTTGGTAGGATGACTCCAGATAATGTCTAGATGAGAACGTTCCATTTTGATCGCGATCATTCAGCCTTGATGGGTGCCCGAGCCCAAAAACCTTTAGCATAGGTAAAAGGTCATATTTATGGAAGGATTTCATTGTAACCTATTAGGTTGACTCCATATAATGCCGAGATGATGACATCCCCTTTTGGTCGTGATTGGTCAACTGTGATGGCTACAAGTGCCCGAAGCCCAAAAACCTTGAGCACAGGCTACAGGTCATATTTATGAAGGGATTTCATTGTAACTTCGTAGGATCACTCCAGATGATACCCAGATGAGATTGTCCCCTTTGGTTGCGATCATTCAACCATGATGGCTGCCCGAGCCCGAAGCCTGAAAACCTTAAGCACAGTCTACAGGTCATATTTATGAAGGGATTTCATTGTAACTTGGTAGGCTGACTTCATATAATGTCTAGATGAGAACATCCCCTTTTGGACATGATTGGGCAACTTTGATGGCTAAAGGTGCCCGAAGCCCGAAAACCTTTAGCACTGTCTACAGGTCATATTTATGAAGGGATTTCATTGTAACTTGGTAGGATGACTCGAAATAATGTCTCGATGAGAACGTCCCATTTTGGCTGTGATCATTCAGCCTTGATGGGTGCCCGAGCCCAAAAACCTTTAGCATAGGCAAAATGTTACATTTATAGAAGGATTTCATTGTAACCTGTTAGGTTGACTCCATATAATGCCTAGATGATGACGTCCTCTTTTGGTCGTGATTGGTCAACTGTGATCGCTACAGGTTCCCGAAGCCCGAAAACCTTGAGTGCAGTCTACAGGTCATATTTATGAAGGGATTTCATTGTAACTTCGCAGGATCACTCCAAATGATGCCCAGATGAGATTGTCCCCTTTGGTTGTGATCATTCAACCATGATGGCTGCCCGAGCCCGAAGCCCGAAAACCTTTAGCACAGTCTACAGGTCATATTTTTGAAGCGATTTCATTGTAACTTGGTAGGTTGACTTCATATAATGTCTAGATGAGAATGTCCCCTTTTGGACACGATTGGGCATCTGTGACAGCTTCAGGGGCCCAAAGCCCGAAAACCTTTAGAACAGTCTACAGGTCATAATTATGAAGGGATTTCATTGTAGCTTGGTTGGATGACTCCAAATAGTGTCCAGATGAGAACGTCCCCTTTTGATCACGATCATTCAGCCTTGATGGCTGCCCGAGCCCAAAAACCTTTAGCATGTCTGTAGGTCGTATTTATGGAAGGATTTCATTGTAACTTGTTAGGTTGACTCCATATAATGCCTAGATGATGACATCCCCTTTTGTTCGTGGTTGGTCAACTGTGATGGCTACAGGTGCCTGAAGCCCGAAAATCTTGAGCACAGTCTACAGGTCATATTTATGAAGGGATTTCATTGTAACTTCATAGGATCACTCCGGATGATGTCCAGATGAGAATGTCCCCTTTTGGTTGCAATCATTCAACCATGATGGCTGCCCAAGCCTAAAGCCCGAAAACCTTTAGCACAGTCTTCAGATCATATTTATGAAGGGATTTCATTCTAACTTGGTAGGTTGACTTCATGTAATGTCTAGATGAGAACAGCCCTTTTGGACACCATTAGGCAACTGTATGGAAGGACTTCATTGTAACCCGTAAGTTTGACTCCATATACTACCTAGATGATGACATCCTTTTTTGGTCGTGATTGGTCAACTGTGACGGCTTCAGGGGCCCGAAGCCCAAAAATCTTGAGCACAGTCTACAGGTCATATTTATGAAGGGATTTCATTGTAACTTTGTAGGATCACTCCAGAAGATGCCCAGTTGAGAATGTCCCCTTTTGGTTGTGATCATTCAACCATGATGGCTGCCAGAGCCCAAAGCCCAAAAACCTTTAGCACAGTCTACAGGTCATATTTATTAAGGGATTTCATTGTAACTTGGTAGGTTGACTTCATATAATGTCTAGATGAGAACGTCCCCTTTGGACGCAATTGGGAAACTGACGGCTACAGGGGCCCGAAGCCCGAAAACCTTTAGCACAGTCTACAGGCCATATTTATGAAGGGATTTTAATGTAACTTGATAGGATGACTCGTTTTGGAATAATTTCACTGTAACTTGGTAACTTTTGTTGATATACGTTAACTGTGAGGGCCACATACATTAACTGTGAGGTCATATTAACCCACCCCTCAGCTCTTTAGTACAGTGTACACCTCATATTATTTTTATCATAAACATAGCATACAGGGAACAGAAATTAACATATTCCCAATTATCACAATTCTTGTCTTATTTCATAATCCTTTCATAAACATTGAACATTATCCTTTTCATCAAACACAACACACAAGTTAAGCTACAGTGTCATTGACACTTTCATTTAAGTTTGCATTGGTTATAAATAGAGAGTATGCAGCACCCAAAAGGACCATGCAGGAGGGCCTGAGAAACAGATTTTTAACTTTTTGGCCTTACATGTATTTTTTTTTCTTTGTTTTCAGAGAAGGTGCCATTGATCGGTTACAAAAACTTTACAAAGATACTGTGAGAAAAACTGGGGTATGCATATTTGTGTTATGTACTTTTCAAGAGTGCCATGTTCCTTCGGTGAATGTGAATGGGTCTCAAGCACCTCTTGTATCCGATTAAGTTGATACACCAGATTCCGACACGAGGTAACCCTGGCTGTCAAAAGTGTCATTAAACCCCAATAAATAAATAAATAGATAAGTCGGACAGTACTAGTTGCTTATGCTTATCACGGCTTGTTGATGCTGTCTGTGTACTGTTGCTCTCGACACACATATACTGTAGGAATTGAGTCTATGATCCATCCCAGCTATCAGCAGTCTGTCTCAAATTTACATGTAAATGTCAGTTAGCTTTGAGGATAAGTAAGGGTCTTAAAACCTAACTTAGTAACTGATAATTTGTCACCATACCTTTGAATAACCATGTCCTAACCCATTAGGGGCTTTGCACAAAAATACTTCGTTTGGCAGGTACAAAAATATGCAGGTTTAAATAATTGGCCCAAGGCAATTACATTTCAGCATGAGCATTACTGTCAACAGAAGGGAAAGAGCTTTTGTCTGTCACAGATTGTTAAAAAATATAGACAAAGCTGTTGAACATGGTGGGGGTTTGGGGTGAGGGGTTTTCATTTAAAAAAAAAAATTGTGTCGAAAAAAATAATAATTCTGTATCATCTTGTTAACCCTTTACCTAATGTAATGGTCAAAACATGCCTGCACTGTTCACAAAAATTGCCCTGCAAATATTGTTATTTTTTCATTTTTTTTTTGTCTCAAAAACATAGCTTATGACCTCTCATGGGAATGAGCTCATTTTTTTGTCTCAAAAAAGCTTGTGACCCTCATTGACTAGCAATAATTGGAAGTTTTTATTGTTTTCAGAACATAGCTTATGACCTCTCACTGGAATGAGCTAATTTAGCATGCTCCACTGATAGTCATAAGCTGTGTTTTCGCAAAATATTCTCTTTCTCAGTTGGATTGCATTAGGTCTGCAAGCCACTCATGACACATCAGGGTTCCTGAGGGGGCCTTAGATTCAAGGAATGACCTTAAATATGACTAAGACCCTCTTCTCCATGGGAAGTGAAGCAGCGCTTGCTTACTGTGGTAAACAAGCTCTGTTTAACTGATGAAATAGGACTTGGTGGGAGGGGGGGGGGGGGGGGGTGGGGGGGGGGGGAGTTCTCTGAAATGGGCAACATGGGTATAAACAATTGGCTGGACTTGACTTTATATTCATTTTGTCATGATTAATCACTGTAGAGACATATGTGGCCTTAAACATTAATAAATAAATAAAATAAATAACTAGGACTTTCTGCTCATTACCCCTCCTCCCACTTTTCTTAAAGGGAAGTGGGAGGAGGGATAATGCCCTGAGGGTCATAGTTAGGAATGGTGAAGACAGGGCCTTGAAAATCCTTGAATTTGGTTATTGTAGGGCTATGAAAAATGTTGAGAATGGCCTTGAATAGTCTTTGAATTTTATCAGTCCTTGCCTGACCCCTGTATGGCATTTATTTGTTAAAGATTTCCTAAAGTGATTGAATCATAGAAAGCAAATGAAAATGGTGTCTGAGATGCAAAGTTTTGGGGGTTTTAACCCTTTGATACTTTTGTATGTCTTATGATGTACAAAATCAAACAGCACGTTGATACTTTGTGGTCATTTGTTTTGTTACTATTATTCGATTTTTTAAAGTTTTAACCTCAATTCCTTTCTTCTCCCGAATAGTACTCAGTGACAGCCGTTGATCCAAATGTTATCGCAGCTTAAAATACTAATATAATCCTGCTGACAAGACTTCTTAACTGGCTGAGTGCTAGAAGCCACTATCAGGGCTTTCAAAAAATGAGGATACCAGAACAAAAGCCAACACTTTACTTGCTTTTATTTCATAGTTAAACACAAATAATATTTTGTTTATATAAATTTGTTTTATTACTAATTATTGGAGAGTTCCTGTGAGCACTCTCCAATAATTGTAATAAAACACTTTGAATCACAAATTCAGACCACCAAAGATAATCTAGTCCTCAACCAGTTAATCACTAATATGAAAAATATCTTGTTATTTGTACTTTCCGACATTTGACATCACATTTTGAAAAACATTGAAGAAAGTGAATTCCGAGTGTCGTTTTGAACATCAGGATAATAAAATTCTCGAAGGGTTAATTTCCACTACTGAGGTACTACAGTATTGTAGGGTTAAAAAAAAGCAGATAGATAATAGATTGACCAGATTGTCATGATCCGGTCAAAATGTTCTGTCCGCTTTTGTAGTTTTAGCAGGGTTCGTACGCAAGTCTGGAAGTCTGGAAAAAGTATGGAATTTTTAAAAACGTTTTCCAGGCCAGGAAAAGGTATGGAAAATGGTGTTTTCATATAAATGGTATGGAAAATGATGTTTTCATATAGATGGTATGGAAAATGATGTTTTCATATAAATGGTATGGAAAAAGTATGGAAATTTAATTAAATATATTCAGAATCACTTTCGCTGTCCTTGAAGAATCACTTTCGCTGTCCATGAAATTCAAATTTCGTACTAAATTTCTTTTTATTTTAGTTTTTATTTTGTTTCGAATCAAATTTCGAAACTCGTACAATTTAGGCCTTTGTAACCCAACATGGAAATAACCGATCTGACACGAACATTAACAACCATTAATTGATCCATATATTTCCATGATCAAAATGGCTGCGCCCAGTGATAACGTGTTTATGTTGTGAACGTCAAGAAAAACAACACACAAACATCAAAGTTTAATCTGCTAAGTTGAGGTATTGTGTAATACTGTCAACAATTTAACGTGAAAGGAAATGTGGAAATGTTTGTTTTCAGAAATGTGGTTGGAAAATACCAAATACACACACACTGCATTAGCAGGAACATAAAATTCAAAACAAAGAGGCAAAATGTCTCTTCTGTGACAAGTCTTTTGACATCTCAAATACAGGGGAAGTGGCATTAACAAGACATAAGGCCTCCAGAAAACAAACTATTTTGGATCAAAAATGCTAAAAAAAACACACACAAAAAACCCCCGCAGCACAGCCAACAGTTGTTGATTGACTTGTTACTAAAGAATTTTAATAGTTTTGGTTCATGACTAGTTCAGCGATCTGAACGTAGTGGCTATCCCTCTAAGTTCAAATTCTTCCCATTCAAATCTGTAAAATACCCCATCAAGTTTTTATGGGAACTCAAACCTCGAAAATAGGAATATATATCAAGCTTTCGCCCTTATCACCAGCTGCATTCGAGAGTACACATATTTCCTTACATTTGTGCAGTGTACATTGTTCCAAACTATATGTTATCCTTTATTTATCGACATTTGAAAACGTTTGAAGTATCAACAATCGCTTCGATGTTGCCCATGTTTTTTGCGCAACCCAGAGCTGCTGCCAAAACGAATATCGATGCGGAAACAGTAACTCCTAATAAAATGCTCCCTCGCAATGATCATAATCGACCTCCTCAGTGCAAATGCGATCGTATTTCCGTTTCCGCATCGATATTTGTTTAGCCGCAACTCCGGGTTATTATTTTATAGCTGGTACGAGTGAAAAGTAACATGGACGACATCGAAGCGATTATTGACGCTTCAAACATTTTGAAATGTCGATAAATAAAGGATAACATATAGTTTGGATCAATTTACTCTGCACAAATGTAAGGAAATACATGTTCTATCGAATGCAGTCGGTGATAAGGGCGAAAGCTTGATATATATTCCTATTTTCGAGTTTTGAGCTCCCATAAAAACTTGATGGGGAATTTTTACCACAGATTTGAAAGGGAGGAATCTGAACTTAGAGGGGCAGCCACTATGTTCAGATTGCTGAACTAGTTCATGACATTAGTTGTGATGATTGGTGGTAAAACTCAAGAGATCTGGCAGTAAGGTTAAACTCCAACACATTGCATGTACATGTAAGTATTTTGTAAGATATATTTTTGATTTATCTGGTCACCCTAGAGGTTAAAAAAAACAACACTGCAATGGCTGCAAAGGGTATGGAAAAAATAGAGGAGGGTCTGGAAAAAGTATGGAATTTTTTTCTTGGTAGGTCTGGAAACCCTGTCTTAGTGCTGTAAAGTTTATGATGTTAAGATTCATTTCAAGATTCCTTATTAAGGTGATGAAATTAGGGAGGAATATTTCACAGTTGAATGTTATCCACCATTAGTTTTCATTGATACCACAGGAGATTTTGAAATGGTTGAGGCATTGTTTTGAAATTATTCTATTGTTTGATGGAAACTAAAAAAAAATAAAATATTGCACAGCTCTAATGTTTGAAGGCTATTCGATATCAGTGTTAAGTAGGAATGAGTTAAATAAGTGGTGGTAAAAAGAAGAGAAAGGACATTTATAATTTTCATTAAGAAGTCTTTGTTTTGAATGTGGTCATTTGTTGTGGCGATAGTTTGCAAGTTATTCGATACCCCCATCTCCAATCCAGCCTCCTCCAGTTCTCAGATGCAAAACTAGGAAACAAAACATGGTAAAAAAACTGGCAAATATGTACTGCAAGTTTATTAGGAATATGCTCACATTTTTTGTGAGTTTGAGAGACAGATTAAACAATGTGATTCAGAAAACATCAGTGAGGTGGAATAATAACCCTATCACTTGTGTAAATTTTCAGAATTTGTTTATCATAGCATATTTAACCCTTAGGGCAAGAGATTTTTAGTCGAGTTGTGACGAAGTCAAACTCGACTTATAGTTTGGTGAATGACGGGCGGGCGGGCGTAAACAATTGGTTTCCGGATGATAACTTGATAGTGGTTCAACTCACATTCATTAAACTTCATACGTAGGTTGGTCTTGGTGGGAGGAAGAACCCTATTGATTTTGGACATGCTACGTCAAAGGTCAAGGTCACAGTGACCTTTAACATAGTATATCGCAACAATTGGTTTCCGGATGATAACTTGATAGTGGTTCAACCTAGAGTCATGAAACTTCATAGGTGTGTTGGCCTTGGTGCGAGGAAGAACCCTATTGATCTTGGACTCACCAGGTCAAAGGTCAAGGTCACAGTGACCTTGAACATAGTATATCGCAACAATTGGTTTCCGGATGATAACTTGATAGTGGTTCAACCTAGAGTCATGAAACTTTATAGGTGTGTTGGCCTTGGTGCGAGGAAGAACCCTATTGATCTTGGACTCACCAGGTCAAAGGTCAAGGTCACAGTGACCTTGAACATAGTATATCGCAACAATTGGTTTCCGGATGATAACTTGATAGTGGTTCAACCTAGAGTCATGAATCTTCATAGGTATGTTGGCCTTGGTGCGAGGAAGAACCCTATTGATCTTGGACTCACCAGGTCAAAGGTCAAGGTCACAGTGACCTTGAACATAGTATATCGCAACAATTGGTTTCCGGATGATAACTTGATAGTGGTTCAACCTAGAGTCATGAAACTTCATAGGTGTGTTGGCCTTGGTGCGAGGAAGAACCCTATTGACCTTGGACTTGCCAGGTCAAAGGTCAAGGTCACAACTCGACATTGGATCTGTGATCCTGAGCGGCATTTTTATAAATATTTTGCCACACTGACAGTCTACATCCTGTAGCTTTGCAGTTATTTTAGGCAGAGGTCTATATAGGCAGCCAAGACTTAACAAAAAACAACTGCCAACAAAATTTAGAATTATGAGTTAACCCTGAGACAGCATGTTGGGGCCCACGTTCTATTGCAGTAAAAAGTATCAAAGTCGGAATTAGGCCCTTAACCCTTTACCTAACAAGAAAAGCAGACAACACTTGCAAAATAAAATACTTGAATAACTACTTTTTTCATTTTTTTATCACAAAAACATGCTTATGACCCCTCATTGGAATGTGCTCAGCGAGCTCATTCCAATGAGGGGTCATAAGCTATGTTTTTGTGATAAAAATAATGAAAATTGGATAGTATTTTTTGTGAATAGCGCTGACCAGTTTTGTCCGTTACGTTAGGTGAAGGGTTAAGGGTTAACCACAGTTCCTGGCATTTGGGTGCAGTCATCAGAATACCCGTCAACACTCATTCATGTTTTTATTTGATATTTTCAGGGTTATCTTTCAAACTGTGGTGTGATTAATTTATCTCGTGTACAGTTAGTATTAACAGGTATGATTCTCTTAGAATCTGATAAATGGCTTAACATTTGTTGGATAAAAGTTGTGCTCTATTACTGAGATGTTATGTTTTCCATTTTTTTTATTATTTATTTTTGACATTTTTTTAATTTATTTTTCTGTTGTGAATAATCATCTCGATTTCTCATTTTTAGCCTAATAACCTGACATTTTTTCAATGGTTTTGCTCTCAACATTTCTTTTAACGCTTACCTTATGCTGATGATATCATAATTTGTTATTTTTATTACCTTTTTCTCAAATGTTTCAAAAAATTTCGATGAAACCTTGTCATGTGACACCCTCATTGGAACAAGCTCATTCCAGTGAGGGGTCACATGATATGGTTTTGTTGAAACACTTTGAAATTTTTTTTTCAACTGCTCAATTTGTATATTATGCATGTGGATGAAGTTGATTTGGTAGGTAAATAGTTAAGGAAAGAAAATCAAATAAATAAGCTGCAGTATTATAGGATGCTCATCTCGATCGTTAACTGACAAAGAGTGAACATATTTCTTTACATTTTAATATCTCTATACATTTTAATATCTTCAGGAAAATCTAAAAATAAAATGATTTTCTGAAAAAGTTCTGTTGACTTCATTTTTATGTGTACCCATACTATGTATGGTACACATAATGCCGGCATCCGGGGTGACCATCCGTCGTTCGTCCATCCTTTGTCCGTCCGTCTGTCCGTCCGGTGTCCGTATCCATTTTCTTTGGCATTCGATAACTTGAAAAATATTGCTTGGATTGTCAAGTTACTTTATATTTGTGTTCAGGTTACTGATGTGCCGAGCTGTATAGTTTTTTGTGTAAATCTGTTATTTTGATCCCGAGATATTAACCCTTTATCCTTCAAATTGAAAATTTCTCCAATCCCTTTGGCATTCGATAACTTGAAAAATATTGCTTGGATTGTCAAGTTACTTTATATTTGTGTTCAGGTTACTGATGTGCTGAGCTGTATAGTTTTTGGTGTAAATCTGTTATTTTGATCCTGAGATATTAACCCTTTATCCTTCAAATTGAAAATTTCTCCAATCCCTTTGGCATTCGATAACTTGAAAAATATTTCTTGGATTGTCAAGTTACTTTATATTTGTGTTCAGGTTACTGATGTGCTGAGCTGTATAGTTTTTGGTGTAAATCTGATAATTTAATCCTGAAATATTAACCCTTTATCCTTCAAATTGAATGTTCCTCCAATCCCTTTGGCATTTGATAACTTGAAAAATATTGCTTGGATAGTCAAGTTACTTTATATTTGTGTTCAGGTTACTGATGTGCCGAGCTGTATAGTTTTTGGTGTAAATCGGATAATTTGATTCTGAGATATTAACCCTTTATCCTTCAAATTGAAAATTCCTCCAATCCCTTTGGCATTTGATAACTTGAAAAATATTGCTTGGATTGTCTAGTTACTTTATATTTGTGTTCAGATTACTGATGTGCCGAGCTGTATAGTTTTTTGGTGTAAATCTGATGATTTGATCCTGAGATATTAACCCTTTATCCCTCAAATTAGACACTCCTCCAATCCATTTCTATATGTACCCATACCTTGTATGGTGTACATGATGTCGGCATCCGTGGTGGCCCTCCGTCATACAGCTTTCTACTAGTTGCGCGTATGGGTACACATCTGACAATTTCATCGGCCTATTTTTATTTATTCACAGTCTAATTTTTAGTTCACCTGAATGCAAGTCAGTGTGAGCTATTGCCATCACTTGGCGTCCGTTGTTCATTAACTTTTGCAAATTTGGCTTCTTCTTCACAGCCATTCAGCCAAATTCAAACATATATTGTGCAAACCATCCCTGGAGTATACCATTTCTAGTTTGTTCAAATGAAGCGGCTGCCTTCTTCAGGCTCTGGTCAGTGATGCCAAACTTAGCCTAAAAATCTTAAAAAATCTTCTTCTCATGAACCACCAGAGAGATTGCCTTCATATATGGTATGGAACACTCTTTGGAGCTGAAGATTAAAGTTTGTTCAAGGGAAGTTGATAGATCAATATTTGGGCTCTCTGTGGGCACATACCCTTTTTGGGCTCTGCCCAAAATTTCTATTTCAAGAACCGATAGGCCGATTTGAACCAAATTTGGCATGTAGTATAAGTGGGTCCAAAGTACTTGATTGATGCCCGAAATTTTTTTTTTCGTAGCCACGTGGGTACCCCAGGGGCTAAAAATAGAAAAAAATTCAAATGCCCATATTTCCCAAACTACATGGAACAGAGAACTGTTATTTGGTATAAAGCATCCTTTTGACCAGTAGAATGGATTAAAGAAAAAAATGGCCATCTGTTGTGTCAGGGTGTTCTGTAGGGGCGTTTGAAATAATGCCGAGTCAGCATATTTGCAAAATTAAAAAAAAAAATTTCTTCAGAACCGCTGATCAGGATCTTTTGGTATTTGGTATACAGCATCCATAGGATGGTTAAATACAAGTGTGTTCAAATCGAGCCCCTCGGTTCATATTTGGGCTCAACACAGGAACCCAAATAATTAACTTAGGGTGCTATGGGGAATAAGCTTTAAACATCTTCTTCTTCTTCAGATCAAACAGTAAGATTCTTTTGATACTTTTTGATACTTGGTATACAACATCTCTACAGGGGTCAGATTGAAGTTTGTTCAAATTGAGTCCCTGGGTTAATATTTGGGCTTCCTATGGGACCCTGAATATTAACTTGGTGCAATATGGGGAATAATCTTTAAAAATCTTCTTCTTCAGATCCACCAGTCAGATTCTTTTGATATTTGGTATGCAGCATCTCTAGGGGGGTTATTTGGTATGCAACATCTTTAGGGGGGTTAGATTCAAGTTTGTTCAAATGGGATCCCTGGATGAATATTTGGGCTCTTTATTCGAGCCCAAATTTTAACTTAGTGCAATATGAGAAAATTTCTTGAAAAATTTTTTTTTTCAGACCCACCAGAGACAAGCCAACCAGGCGACTGGGGCGAAAAAGTCGCCTTGGATTGCATAACTTCGCTCTGACTTCACTAAAAAGCGAAATTGTGTCGCCCTGTAATTTGTAAATTCCCAATTGACCTACCTTGAAATTAGGTGAATTCACGTAGAATTTACAAACTATTTTCCATTTGAAAAGAGTATTATTGCTAGGGTTAATTGTTATTGTGATTAATTTTCATAGTAACTAAAAATAAAATCAGCATCTAAAAACAATGCCCGATTAATAATGTAATCGCGAACCGTCTTGGCTGCATTGAAATTAGGTGACAAGTCATCAAATTAAGACAAGATTTTCTATTTAAGTTATCTTTAAAATAAGTATTTTTTACACTCAGAATTTTTTTTCTGGGGAGCAGTTTTTCATAAAACAACACTTTTTTTTGTAAAAGCTGAAGTTTTAATTCCAATCTGGATTTTATTTTTGAAAACCAAAACAGTATATTGACCTATTTTTTACTCACTCTGGACCAAGAAATGGACACACTTGAATTGTTTAATTCAAGGCAGATCTGTCTCTTCTAAAAAGTAAATGCCCATTTGAATTTGAATTGTAAACTTTTCTTTTTATAAATAAATTAATACAGAGAGGCATGTTTTTTCTCGTAAATTCTTTGTACAAATAAATTTACACATAGAGATGTGTTATTGCCCAATTGTAGTGATTTATTTTTGTGAGAGATGAAATATAATGTACCGGTAGATCATGCAAGTGCAGAATCATCACTCTACATTTTCTTCTCACTTCTCCTTGTTTCATCTGACTTCTCCCTAAAGTCAGTGGAGGGAGAAGTGACTTCTCCCTCAAATTACCCTCCAGGCTGGTCCCCGAGGCCCACTGGTGAGAATCCTTTCATATTTAGTATGTGACATCTCTAGAGGTGTAAGGTTCAAATTTGTTCAAATCAAGTTCCTGGGTTAATATTTGGGTTGAAATTCCTAGCTACGTTATGGGAAAAATTTGCAAGTTCACATTTTGATAGTTCAACATCTGTTCACAGGGAGTTAAATGGCTTTGCAGTTCAGTTTCTTAATGAAACTTACATGCACTTTTTATCCAACAAAAAGACGTAATTCCCATCTAGCATTTTCTAATTATTTGGTAGAAAATATTCCGATTTTCATTTCTCTTAAGCCTATCACAAAAGTTTAAAAGTAAAATTAAATTTCTTCAACCAAACTAATGCTGGTCTACACACTGGAACAAAATCAGTTTGCTTATTACATTATGTGTGCATGTAAAGTGTGTGGTCTTCCCTGGAAGTATTGTAACAAAGCATTTATTAAGGCAAATTTTCCTTGCAGAGTTTATATAAAAACACTCCAACATGAGGCTTAAAAAAGTTAAAAATCTGTTTCTAAGGCCCTCCCACTTGGTCCTTTTGGCTGCCGCATACTCTCTTCTTATAATCAATGCAAACTTAAAAAAATATAAATTAAATGGTTTATGTCTGATATTTTACCCAAGTTAATGAAGTTGATAAATTTGTCCCTTGAGTGCAACAAGGCTTCGCAATGCTTAGCATTGCAAAGCCTTCTTGCACTCAAGGGATAAATTACACCACCACCCACACTATTCTGTAGACTATGAGGCCTAAAACATAAAACAAACCAAGAACATGAACTTTTGATGGTAAAATTACAAAAATAAAAAGTAAAATAAGAAAAAACACTGGCCCACATGCATTTTTACAAAAACATCTGAGAAACAGATCTATTTTGTGGGACCTAACTAGTGCTATACACAAAAAATTGCTGTTATTTTTTTTTTTTTTTTCTTTTAATTTTGCTCCTGTTATATCGCTTATTGCCCATCTATGGAGTGAACTGTGCTAGATTTTACCAAAAAAGTTTCGTAGAAAGCTATGTGTTGGAAGGAAAAATTAAACCTTTCTTATTTTAGTAAAACTACTGCATGTACCATCTGCAAGTCTTGTTAGGGAAGTGGTTAACTGTTTCAGTGCTAGAGAATAAAGGTCTTTAAAAGTGTACAAGTTGGTATGGCAACATATCTCAAACAAGTTAATAAACAAATAACTTAGCTATCAACTAACTAATCAACTAAAAATTAGTTAAATAAAATAAAAAAATTGGCTCTTTGTCAAGAAGCAGTTGAATTGATACCATATGAAAATTTGCTTTTTTGTGCATGTGTTCACGTGAAAATTTGTTCTTTACAGAATTAGGCAAAGTTGAAGATGAAATTTTCAAGAAGAGGAGGCAAACAGATGTAAGTATTGGATAACCAAACTGGAGACCATTTCTCTATTCTAAGCTTTATAATCTGTCATTATCTCCTCCACAAAAATAGAGTTAAGGAAATAGTTTAAGAAGTTATTGAAAAACAGACTTTAAGACCTAAAAAAATTAAAAATCTGTTGCTCAGGATCTCCTGCATTGTCCTTTTGGCTGCCGCATGCTCTCTTTTTATAACCAATGCAAACTTTAACAAAAAAATTAAATGGTTTATGTCTCATACTTTACCCATGTTTATAAAATTGATAAATTTGTCCCTTGAGTGCAACAAGGCTTTGCAGTGCTTTAGCATTGCAAAGCCTTTTTTGCATTCAAGGGACAAAATATACCACCACCCATGCTATTCTGTGGATTATGAGGTCTAAAACATACAACAAACCAAGAACATGAACTTTTGAAGGCAAAAAAATAATTACAAAAATAAAATAAAAAACTGCTCTCCCACATGCAATTTTACAAAAAAATGGCCTGAGAAACAAAAAATGTAATTTGTGAGGCCTAACCCTTCCAATTGATTCATAATTGTTTGCATGATGGAAAACATGACCTTCAATCTTAAAACGACGTAAAAATAAATGTAAAGGAGATTGTGAAATTATTTAACCCCCTAGTTTGACCTATAGGATTAAATTATTACTGACCCTCTCTACAGATACAAAATAGGTTTGTCCATCCTGGTAAAAATGATGCATTATTGATTGAAAGCATTCATTAAGGGGACGTCCAACCTAACTTTGGTCAAATTTCAGGAAATTTTCTCTCAAGTAAAAAATGTCTAGAAAGAAATAACCTGTAAATTATATACCACAATGTTTGGAAAGAAACATAGAACGTGTGTAAATTGAAATTAGCCATTGAACTGCTGCCATGGGGTAGATACCATTGTTTGAAAGTCTACTATGGCATTATTAAGAGAAAAGAGATTTGATAATAAACTACCTTAAAATAACTGAATGGCTGTATTTTACAATCCTTCTAGTACAGACTCGGGGAAATCTTTTTGTCATCCATAAGAAGAATGAAAAGTAAAACTTATACCAACCCATGGTATAACTATCCCAAATGCTGCCACTTTGTTTTGTTGTTTGTTTTGATGAAGAAAGTTCACCAGGGGTCAACCCCATACAGTTCAGAGCAACAGATATGGAAGCACAAGTGACTTCATGAATGAAAAATGAAAAGTGTTTAACTGAAACACTTTGTAGGAATGATACCTCAATTGAAAGTGGTTTAATATTCTTGGCAAATTTATAAAAGTGATTTCATCGATAAACTAGTGATGAAAAATGCCATTATTGATTTATTTGGCATCACTACTTGTGGGTCTTTTCAGGTGTTTATTTATAACAACTGCCATTGAAATACACAATTAAATTGAAATAAGAAAACAAGGATTGGAACAACATTCAATATTAACAGTTCCACATCAAAAAAAAATTGTATCGACCAACTAA
Organism: Pictodentalium vernedei; assembly: GCA_031216915.1. Taxonomy (NCBI): domain Eukaryota; kingdom Metazoa; phylum Mollusca; class Scaphopoda; order Dentaliida; family Dentaliidae; genus Pictodentalium; species Pictodentalium vernedei. Next base: position 216,902,274 of record CM062292.1, on the reverse strand, counting down.
TTTGGTTTAGAGTGTGTGATTGTTCATTCTACGCTTCACTTTAAACAATTTGTTTTGAAACTATCGTCATCCTGTAGTACGTTTGTGGGAAGGGTGGCCATCATTAGAATCAGCTGATTTTACGACAATAATTGCTTATTTGTTGATTGAATCCAATTTGATAGGCAGTCAATGAAAGATGTGAACAAAAGCATGAATATTTCGGTTAATGGTTTCATTTATCTGTAATTTCTCAAGTGTTCGGGCCTCATTTCGGTAAATCTCGTCACCAGGTAATTTTGTTTGTTGACATATAATTGACAAGCCTCTTCGATGTCACCAATTTCATATTACAATGCTTTAAGTGATAAGATCGGTGTAGATCGATTTGACACTAAATGTAATTGTGTGGCAAAGAAAGTTAACGTTACTGTATTCCCAAATTTCACTGATGATAAACTGCTAAAAGTGTTGTTGTTCTCTTTATTTTGAAATCATTTGGATAGCAGACAAACATAGAATTGGAAACAGGAAAATGTTATAAATATAGTTCGGCCTTCAAGCAGATGATATCTTCGTACAAATACAAGTTTGATGATTAATATTAGTGCTGCAATGGTTGGCCCATTTTTGTAACCGGCTAACCGTCAGGCATCACTGCATTTCAACCGGATATCCATTAATTTCAACCGCTGGTATTATTGTATTGTCTACGATGCAAAATCAGTAAGGAATGGCGAGAAAACAGTTCAAAACACTGCCACCTGACTTCTGCAAAAAGTAAACAAACGAAAACCATCGAGTACCAACAGAAATCCTCAATGTGCAAACAATCGTTAACACATCATAACTGAGGTCACCCCAGGGACCAGCCGTGAGGGCGACTAGGGCGATTATGTCGCCCTTCTAAGCCCAAAGTCGCCTAGAAAAATGGTTGGGGCGATTACAAGTCGCCCTCTAAAAATTGGCCAAAATGAGGAAGGCTGAACTGAGTGATGCGAGGTTTACGTGAAAACGATTATTTTCAAAAATCGAATGTGCTCGAGTGTGATAAATGGGCAGTTTAATTCGACAAATAAACGTCCATTTATTTGAAATCACACGACAATCAATTGTCCATTGTCGCTTTTGGCGGATTTTTTTTATTTCTATTTTGTTGCGTTTCAGTCGGAGCTTCAAGTGTCGGAACAAAATAGGTGACTCACGCGACTCAACAAAATAACCCAGTTTGAAAGTAGGTTACGCCGCTTAGGATGCCAAAAATGTATACACAACGGACGTATTTTATAACACAGTATTTTCATTTCGTTTTGCCGACAACTATTAACTGTTGGGCTGTCTATTCCCAGAAAAACACAAATGGCATTGAAACACATGAAAAAAGGCTTTAGTGATGACAAGAAAAGCATTGTAAAGGACACAAGTGTGCATGTGGACGATCTGAAAAAGGGTCCTCCTAAACACCGGAATGACACGAAATGATGCGGAATGACACCGGAATGCCATAAAAATGATGCGGAATGACATTTCTTTTACAAAATTCTCGACCCCAGAATGTATTTTGTTTATTAACTAACAAAGTACCTCCCAAGCAACCTTCTTACATCTTCACACTTTCAGACTCAGGAAATTATTAGCTTAGTGGACTTTGGTGAAAGGCAACCACAGGAGGGTGCTGGGGGATTGGCAGGAAGAAGAGGGGAGGGGTCATGAAGGAGAGGGTAGCAGTGAGGAGATTTTCAGTCAATAATTACTCAGTGATTTTTTAACCTGGCACAGATGCATCATAGACAACTGGACTTGGATTATTTGGATGTTAATGAAGGACCACAAATTGAAAATATGAAGGGTCGGCAGGAGTGGTACATGAATATTCTTAATTTTCCTCACTTGCCTATGAAGTCTCCCTACATGACTCTGCAGTCTCCCTATTTTTTCTGGAGGGAGACTTGAAGTCTCCCTAAAATTCCCCTCTAGGCTGGTCTCTGGGTCACCCTGCATTGCCCAGTCACAAAACCAGTTCTTACCATTTGAAAGTCACAGACACGTGACGTGCCGCGCACCTGAAACAAAGTTTACATGTGCCATTTTTTCTCACGTGCGTGCATTTGAAGTGAGGGATGATTGTCATTGATATTACTTAAAATTTTCCAGCCAGCTTGTAAATTTTTACTTAGGCATAATTAACTGTATTAGCAAAGATCCCCTTACCTCGAGTGGCTTGAATTTTATGTAATCATATCATCATAGAATGAATATGTACTCCTAATTTTTAGCTCAACTTTGATGTAGTCAAATTTGAGGTTTTGTCATGGTCCGTCTGTCTGTCTGTCCATCAACAATTCAATACGGCTCTGGCTAGAGGACGTATTTATGAACTGATCTTTACGAAACTTCTTGGGTACCTTTGTTATCACCGTGGGACGAGAACGAGTGATTTTGGGTGTGGTCCAAAATTCAAGATGGCTGCCAGCAGCCATTTTGAACCAAAATTAGTGCAACCAGTTTTTTGTGCAGAACTTCTATATGAAAGTTCTGATTTGAATAAATTTTTGTATGAATGTTTAGTAACATGGAATACATCACATATAATACAGGTTTTTTTCTCGTGCAGAAATTATGCAAATTAGATGAACTTTCATTTATTCAGTGCTACTTATAAACAGTAAGTACACATGTCAATACGGCTCGGGCTAGGGGCTGTGTTTATGAACTGATCTTCACGAAACTTCTTGGGTACCTTTGTTATCACCTTGGGACAAGAACCAATGTTTTGGGGTGCGGTCCGAAATTCAAGATGGCTGTCAGCGGCCATTTTGTACCGAAATTAGAAGCAATCAGTTTTTTGTACAGAACATCTATATGAAGGTTCTGATTTAAATAAATTTTTGAATGAATGTTTAGTAACATGGAATACATCACATATAATACAGGTTTTTTTCTCGGTCAGAAGTTATGCAAATTAGATTAACTTGGATTTATTCAGTGCTACTTATACACAGTAAGTACACATTTTTGGGTGCTACAACCATTTTATACCGATATTGTATGCAATAAGTTTTTTTTACAGACCTTCTATATGAAGGTCATTACCTAGATGTGTGTCATTGTTGTGTCACATACTACACATGTGCATGTCTTACACAATTGGAGATACAGTGTCATTCACACTTTCATTTGAGTATCTTTTTCTGTTCACTGCCAAGATAAATGTCACAAACAGTTCCACTTTTACATGTACCTATTCATCGCAATGAAATTTCTGGGGGGAATATGTTATGAGTCATGAAAAGGGTGTGGTAAAAAATTATTATATGCATTATTGGCCAAGAGCCCCTCATTGTCTGACATTGAGCATTGAAAACTGAATTTTAAAATGCAATATTTTAAAAGTTTTTTTTTTATGACATAGGTTCACACTTTTAAACAGTTCAATAAAATCAAAACATGGTATTTTTATACTAGAACCAAAGGCCCAGACTTAACTGGTGCAAACTCAATAATATCAATGGCCAAACACAAATTTTGAACCCTCCAATCCCCAAAATTTGCATACAATACCAAAAATTGAAAGTCATATCTGGCCCTACATACTTTTAGTACTGCGCATGTGCAGTACCCAGGAAGAGAATGGAATTGGTGCCAAACATCATTCTTTTGTTTGGCTCAAGTCATTAAACATTTGAACTGACATCTGTGCAATAAATTCTCATTTTTGAAGATGCCTGTCTAAAATCAATGATGGTTTTCATGGATTCAACAGTGCAGCAGGATGTTGGAAGTGAATAACAGTGGTTTTGGATGTTCAGGGCTGTAACTTTATAATTTTTATGTAAAATTATACATGTTTCCCATTTTCGGGATATGCTTCTGAACGTCGTCATCATTACTATGACTCCACTGTTGTTTTGTTAGTGTTACTTCCCTTTCCTCTCCTGAACCCTCCTGTTATACTCCCAAGCTCTTTCGGCCTTTTTATTGAGAATTTTTTATTAAAATTCTTGAGAATTTTAACTTGTTTTACAGAATGGGTATTCCGTTTATCCCCTGTGTTTACATCCTGTTCGTTTACTATTCAGGACGTTTTGTATTCTTGCATCTTCTACCAAATGCATTGTTTTTTCTTCCTATGAAGATATAGCTTTCCATCAAGTAGTTGTTGATCAGTTACAGACTTTGGGCCTTGGTTGTGCCTGTTGTTGGTTAGTTTACATTTTTAGCTTAACTTGACATAGTCAAGATAAGCTATTGCCATCACGCGTGCGGAAGTCTGTTAGTCTGTTCACATTTTCCTTTAGCACAGGCTACACTCCGCAGTTCTTGTCAGATCGTCACGAAATTTCATATGCACGTTTGGGGTCATGTCTAGATGAGAACGTCCCCTTTTGGTCGTGATCGGTCAACCGGTATGGCTGCCCGAGCCCAAAACCCGAAAACCATTAGCACAGTCTACAGGTCGTATTTATGAAGGGATTTCATTGTAACTTGGTAGGATGCCTCTGTATAATGCCTAGATGATGAGAACGTCCCCTTTTGGGCATGATCTATCAACCGTGATGGCTGCCCAAGCCCAAAACCCAAAAACTTTTAGCACAGTCTGCAGGTCATGTTTAATATGAAAGGATTTCAATGTAACTTTGTAGGATGACTCCTTATGATGTCTAGATGAGAATTTCCCCATTTGGGCATGATCTGCCAACCGTGACGACTGCCCGAGCCCAAAACCTGAAAACCTTTAGCACAGTATACAGGTCATATTTATTGAGGAATTTCATTGTAACTTGGCAGGTTGACTTCATACAATGTCTAGATGAGAAAGTCCCCTATTGGTCCTGATTGGGCAACCATGACAGCTACAGGGGCCTGAAGCCCGAAAACCTTTAGCACAGTCTACAGGTCATATTTATGAAGGGATTTCATTGTAACTTGGTAGGGTGACTCCACATAATGTCTAGATGAGAACGTCCCATTTTGATCGCGATCATTCAGCCTTGATGGGTGCCTGAGCCCAAAAACCTTTAGCATAGGCAAAAGGTCATATTTATGGAAGGATTTCATTGTCACCTGTTAGGTTGACTCCATATAATGCCTAGATGATGCCCCTTTTGGTTGTGATTGGTCAACTATGATGGCTACAGGTGCTGAAGCCCGAAAACCTTGAGCACAGTCTACAGGTCATATTTATAAAGGGATTTCAGTGTAACTTCGTAGGATCACTCCAGATGATGCCCAGATGAGATTGTCCCCTTTGGTTGTGATCATTCAACCATGATGGCTGCCCGAGCCCGAAGCCCGAAAACCTTTAGCACAGTCTACAGGTCATATATATGAAGGGATTTCATTGTAACTTGGTAGGTTGACTTCATATAATGTCTAGATAAGAAATTCCTCTTTTCGACACCATTGGGCAACTGTGACAGCTACAGGGGCCCGAAGCCCAAAAACCTTTAGAACAGTCTACAGGTCATAATTACGAAGGGATTTCATTGTAGCTTGGTAGGATGACTCCAAATAATGTCTAGATGAGAACATCCCCTTTTGGTCGCGATCATTCAGCCTTTAAGGCTGCCCGAGCCCAAAGACCTTTAGCATAGTATGTAGGTCGTATTTATGGAAGGATTTTATTGTAACTTGTTAGGTTGACTCGATATAATGAATAGATGATGACATTCCCTTTTGGTCATGATTGGTCAACTATGATGGCTACAGGTGACCGAAGCCCAAAAATCTTGAGCACAGTCTGCAGGTCATATTTATGAAGGGATTTCATTGTAACTTGGTAGGTTTGACTTCATATAATGACTAGATGAGAACATCCCCTTTTGGACACGATTGGGCAACTGTGACAGCTACAGAGGCCCGAAAACCTTTAGAACAGTCTACAGGTCATAATTATGAAGGGATTTCATTGTAGCTTGGTAGGATGACTCCAAATAATGTCTAGATGAGAACGTCCCCTTTTGGTCGCCATGATTCAGCCTTGATGGCTGCCCGAGCCCAAAAACCTTTAGCATAGTCTATAGGTCGTATTAATGGAAGGATTTCATTGTAACTTGTTAGGTTGACTCCATATAAAGCCTAGATGATGACATCCCCTTTTGGCCGTGATTGGTTAACTATGATGGCTACAGGTGCCCGAAAATCTTGAGCACAGTCTACAGGTCATATTTATGAAGGGATTTCAGTGTAACTTCGTAGGATCACTCCAGATGATGCCCAGATGAGAATGTCCCCTTTTGGTTGCGATCATTCAACCATGATGGCTGCCCGAGCCCAAAGCCCAAAAACCTTTAGCACAGTCTTCAGTTCATATTTATGAAGGGATTTCATTGTAACTTGGTAGGTTGACTTCATATAATGTCCAGATGAGAACAGCCCCTTTTGGACACCATTAGGCAACTGTGACGGCTACAGGGGCCTGAAGCCCGAAAACCTTTAGCATAGTCTGCGGGTGATATTTATGAAGGGATTACATTGTACCTTGGTAGGATGACTCCAAATAATGTCTAGATGAGAACGTCCCCTTTTGGTCGCCATGATTCAGCCTTGATGGCTGCCCGAGCCCAAAACCCCAAAACCTTTAGCATAGTCTATAGGTCATATTTATGGAAGGATTTCATTGTAACCTGTTAGTTTGACTCGATATAATGCCTAGATTTTGACATCCCCTTTTGGTCGTGATTGGTCAACTGTGACGGCTTCAGGGGCCCGAAGCCTGAAAACTTAGAGCACAGTCTACAGGTCATATTTATGAAGGGATTTCATTGTAACTTCATAGAATCACTCCAGATGAGAATGTCCCCTTTTGGTTGCAATCATTCAGCCATGATGGCTGCCCAAGCCCAAAGCCCAAAAACCTTTAGCACAGTCTACAGGTCATATTTATGAAGGGACTTCATTGTAACTTGGTAGGTTGACTTCATATAATGTCTAGATGAGAACGCCCCCTTTGGACACAATTGGGAAACTGACGGCTACAGAGGCCCGAAGCCCAAAAACCTTGAGCACAGTCTACAGGCCATATTTATGAAGGTATTTCAATGTAACTTGATAGGATGACTCATTTTGGAATAATTTCACTGTAACTTGGTAACTTTCATTGATATATGTTAACTGTGAGGACCATATGCATTAACTGTGAGGTCATATTAACCCACCCTTCAGCTCTTTAGTACAGTGTACACCTCATATTATTTTTATCAAAAACATAGCATACAGGGAACAGAAATGAACATATTCCCAATTATCACAATTCTTGTCTTATTTCATAATCCTTTCATAAACATTGAACATTATCCTTTTCATCAAACACAACACACAAGTTAAGCTACAGTATTATTGACACTTTCATTCCTCTTGACGTTGTCTATTCAATAACGTTTTGGATACGTATTAATTCAATGTTTAGTTAAAAACAGTGATTGTTTTTTCTATTAGGATACATATTATATCTTATTTCGGTAGTTTAGCTTCAAATAGGTAGTGCTTGTCCACTCTTAGGCTCTATCGGGATGCCCTTGGGCTCATGAGGTTCCCTTGGGGTACTTTGGCTTTATTCAAAAATTTTCGAAAAACTTTATTTAATTTGTTTTGAAATTTTTTGTGATTGTCTAGGTTATGTATCCTTGTGGTGTTTATTCTATATATATTCAGTACCGCTTTATCACTGATTCCAGGCCGCTTTCCTATTTGTTTTGAAGGTTAATTCCTTCAAAAAAGAGTGGAGGGGGTGATTTCTCTGTACCTCTTCTGGCCTTATAGTAAGTGTGTAACTATGTGGGAAGCTGTTATTGTCTATAGATAATACTGATCTTATGTACAGCTCGCTGCATTCTACAGGGCGTGTGGCTGTGGGCGTTAAGTCTCCAACTCTCGGACATGCTTTTCCTAGTTTTAAGCGTCTTTTTCCGGACTAGCCTTAAAATTGGTGGCTCGTTACACCCATTTAGCGTAATCATTTATGCTAAGTAATAAGCAATCACTTGGATATTGCTCCGTATTTCGGTGGTATATCCTTCTCTATTGTTGTATAGAGACGGATATATGTAGTTCCTCAAATTTTAATCTCCTATTCACAGTGGGAGTCCTACTGCAGACTAAGGAGCTGAAATTCAGACATGTTAAGTCTCACGGATTCACCGTGAGACTCCCGGATTGGGTCATGATCTCCCACACTCACGGTAGCACCCATAAATCTCCCACATCGTCAGAATTTATCAAGTGAAAAAAACTAAATCAACCATTTCTTTATTGTGTCCAATTTACTTCCTGTTTGCAAATGGTAATCCGTGAGATCTGCTCAGTGATCCGAATATTTAAGTAAGCTTCAGAAATTCAGTCTCTTTTTTTCTCTTCCCTTTGTTCCAAATCGTGTTTAATTAAAATAAATTAATACATGAATGAACTATTTGATATTATTCTGTCATTAAGACCAATCAATACAGCTTGGTGCAATGTTTTCACAACAAAAACACCAACCTTTTTTCTTAGTACTTAAGCGACTTTGCCCCAGTTTTCACAACATAAACACAGCCGCATGTGAAGGAACAACAGCTGATTACTATTTGAAACCATACTGATTTCGGCTTGTCAGAGATCGGCTTTTTAATTGAAAAATACCTTTGTTTTCAAAACATTCTATGATGAATGGATCACAGGTAACTGTAGTTGTGTATATATATCAGGTGATGTATACCGGTAAGTATCATTCACAATCGAATTTGCAATGTCTGAAAATCCATCCAAAAAACGTCTCTACGATTCTAAATTTAAAGAATCAGTGGAAGAAGGAAATGACCTGGTTGACAAAAAGTGACAGAGGTGATACAAGTGCCTTTTGTACACTTTGCAGTGCCCATTTCACCATCAGTCATGGGGAAAGAATGATGCAATTCGCCATGAAAAGTCAACACAGCATCAACAACTAACAAATGCCAAAAGCTCGGAACACAAAAATGACCGGTTATTTCTCAAGCAGCAAATCGGATAATGGACCACAGGTTGTTCAAGCAGAGGTTTTATTTGCTAACTTTGTTGCCGAGCACAATCTACCATTTGCGGTGTGTGACCACTTCACAAAATTATGTAAGACAATGTTTCCAGACAGTGACATAGCAAACAAATATTTTTATACTGTACCAATGACCCAGACTTAGCTGGTGCTAACTCCAACAAAACCAGGGCCAAACACAAATTTTGCCCCCCAATCCCCAAAATTTGCATCCAAAACAAAAAGAAATCATGTCCTAAAGGACCTCCATAGTACGCCTCTACTGCGCATGCGCAGTGACGCAGTCGTCCCGAAATTGGCGCCAATTATCATTCTCTGTTTGGCCCTTCATCAGTCAACATCTCACTGATCTTTGTGCTTGTAAATCTCAGTTTAAAGGATGCCAGACACGTAATTTTTGGAGAAAATGTGATTCTAAGGAGGATAGAAGGAGGAGAGGAAAAAAGAAGTGGCAAAAAATAATCAGGGCTGTACTTAAAATTTTTTGTTGAAATTATGTTAAGTTGCCTATTTTCGAGGCATAGGCCTCTTGTTGTCATTCTTGCTAATTGTTGCACTGCTTATTCAGTGTTTCCTCTCCCCTAGCCTTCTAAAGTCCCCCCTTGCAATTCTCCCATGCTTTTGGCATATTTTTGAGAAGTTTCATTTCTAAAATTTTCTGGGAGAGTTGCTTGGTTACAGAATGTTTTCTGTTATTTTCCCCATAGTTACGTTTTCACCCATGGGTGTATAACGTTTGTGTTCTGCATCTTCCATCTGATGTTCTGCAGATTCTCCCCTGGGAGTCTCTGTTTTGCATCAGATAGAGTGTTATTGATGACTGATTCCGGGCCAGTTTTTTCAGTGCCTGGAGTCATGTTTTCTAGTGTGTTTACACTGTTTGTTTTCATTGGCAACAGCCTTTTTTGAGGGGGGCTGTTTGCCTTTGTAGTAGTTTATCTCATTATAAGATACATTTATATTATCCGAAAGTGTCTCATTAATTATTTTATATAAATTTAAAATTTTTGACCACACTTTGCCATCGGATCCATCGGGGCTCAACGTTACTTTTCAGCAACTTGGGCTTCTCTGAAAAAATATTTTTTCAAAATTATTTTGTTTTGCAATTGTTTTTTCATTTATTAATGGATCATGTTATTATGTATCTTTGTGTCAGGGGTTTTTGCGAGTAACTAGGACTTATTGTTGTTCTTTCACAATGAAGGGACATTGTTCAAATTGTAATAGGAAGAAATCTTCCTCTGACTTTCATGATCATTGTATTAATTGTAGTCAGTGTTCTCGCATTAATCCCTGTCCTATATGTGAACATTGGGATGAGAAACATTGGAAACGTGTGTCACGATATGTTGTTTCTGGAGAAAGAGCCGGCATCACAAGGTCACTCTACTCTCTCAGTTTCTATTTCAGAGGAACCAGAACAGGGTGATGTTTCCATGTTATCTTCTTCAAGTGTGCGTCCGTCGTCACAAATAAATTCAGAGCTAGCGGCAAAAGTGCTCATGGAGATTAGACAAATGTCGTCCGCTAGCTCGCCCGGTGTAGCGTCCATTCACCGAATGGTTCGGCAGCCGGGTTCGTCCGATGCGGTCCAAGAGGAAATTTTGGGTGATGCGAGCACTATAAACATAATAGATGCACACCCAGTGACGGCGGATAGTAAACGAGAACGGAGGAAGCCTTTTAGTCCGGTTCCTAGCTCGTCCAGGTCCAGCCGGGCCGCGAGCGAGAGAGGCCCCTCTCTCGTACAACAACATCTGGGACCAGATGTTGTGGTACAAAATGTGTCTTTAGCGGAGCATACGTCCGTCGCTCGGGACGCTCCGTTGTATAAGCAGTCCGCAGAGACTGTTAAGGCTTCCTCTTCTCGTCGGCGCACACGACCGCACCTTGGCTGCGTGACCTCCGATATTTTGCCAGCTTCGCCGGTGAAGGATTCTTCGGCGACCAGGTCACACCATCCGGCAGCCAGGGATTCGAGACCGATGGACTCCGGACGTTCGCATAGGAAAAGTATGCGGGAGCCATCTGATGCGGAGCTGCCCTCGGCGAAGCAGCGAAAGACCGCGCCTCCGCAGGTCTCGACGTCGGACATTCTAGTGCAGATAGCACAGCTTATCGCAGCATCCCAGCAGCCGACAGAAACGGTGTCGGATCGAGAATTATCCGACGGCGCTGGGTCGGTACGCTCCGCCGAAGCATCGGGGGCGGACGACCGGGAACATCGGGAGGTCCGACCGGATGGTGAAAGGGATACGGATGAATTGGAGCTATCCCTTTCGGAACAACATAAAGCTGCCGTGGACTTCATCCGGCACTTTCTCCCTCAAGTTGTTCCGTCGGGCCAGACTGCTGCGCTTCCGGACAAGAGAATTATAGCGTCATTGGACTCTGAATTTTTTGAGCGGTTCAGGGACATCGCTCCCGAGTTTCCGTCGCAGTCCAATAATGTTGCAAGAACATTTGAATTATTGAACTACGCTATATTTAAACTTGCTTCCAGGACGGGGAAAGCAGGTTTCTTGTCCGCAAATACTCTCAACCTGCCTTTCATTAATGCAAGGAATAAATTTGACACGGCAGGACAGGGTATACCGAGAGTTCCTCTGCGTATGGACGACGAGGCGGAAGACTTAGAGCTATCATTACCGTCGTCAGCTTCTATTCCAACCGCGGTGTTGGAAACAGCTATTGCGTCTAACAGAGCCAATTTAGATGCCTTATCTTACGCAGATCACCTTACTAAGGCGTTATCACTGCGCCTTCAAGGGGAAGAGTTTCAGGATATACAATCCACTTTAAGACTTCTTTCAAGGGCAGTAGCTTATTCCACGTGTAACTCCGCCCTTTCAGTGGCTAATCTGGAGTTGGTTAGACGTGACGCAGCCCTGGCTACATCCACACTAGTGGATTCTAAGGTGAAGAACTCTCTTAGAGTCGCTTCGGTCTCAGGAGAACTTCTCTTTGACGGCAAGCTTTCCGCTATTTATGATAATATTAAAAAGAAAGCTAATGATTCTCTGTTGTTCAGATCCGCTCCTAAAAGGCCGGATACAGCAGACACGAATAAGGCGGGCACTTCTGGTCTAATGCGCCCAAGAGAGGTTCCTATAGAGGTTCCGGTGCGTCCTCTTGGTCTTATTCGAGAGACCGTCAGGATAGCGACTCTCGTTCGGGACGTCCTTCAGGCCGGGACAATCGGTCGGACGCCCCGAGGTCGACGAGGCGAGGTGCGGGTCGTGGAAGACGTGGTTTCTCCTACCGCAGGCCTCGCAGGTCCAGGAGGTGATGGCTTAAACCTCTATCGCGTTCCGGTTGGCGGAAGGTTGTCGAGTTTTTCACAAGAGTGGGCGTCGATTACGGACGACCTGTGGGTGAGAGGAGTGACTTCGGAAGGTCTAAAGATATCCTTCAAACGAAAGCCTCCATTAACTCGAAGTCCAAAGTGGACTCATCTTCCGTCAAATCCACAGAAAAGAGACGCTCTGTTATCAGAGGTGCAGTCTCTTTTAATGAAGAACGCGGTAGAGGTCGTAGAAAACCAGGAATCGCTGGGATTCTACAGCCATCTGTTTCTGGTTCCGAAACCAGACGGCTCGTTCCGTCCAGTCATAGATTTGAGCTGGATAAACAAGCTGATCGTCGCTCCGAAGTTTTATATGGAGACGATTCGATCGGTCAGAGCGAGTATTCGGGTGAACGATTATGCAACGAGCATAGATCTCAAGGATGCGTACTTTCACGTCATGGTACATCCGACATTCCGAAAGTATCTACGCTTCGCAGTCCTAGGAGTGGTGTATCAGTTCCGGGCCATGTGCTTCGGATTGAATCTAGCACCCTGGGCTTTCACTCGGGTAATGAACTCGGTAATGATCTACTTCCGAGCTCATTCGTCTGCGGTAACGTCGGCCTACCTGGACGACATTCTTCAGAGGTACGGCAACGAGTTAACGCTTCAGAACGATGTTCAGAATCTTCTTCTATTGCTCCGACGTCTCGGTTTCATAGTAAACGAGGAGAAGTCGGATCTGGTGCCGTCCAAGTCATTCACTCATCTGGGAATGAGCTTCGAGACGCACAACAATCTCGTTCGTCTGCCGTTAACCAGAGCGAAATTAGTCAGTTGTTACGCTCGCTATTGTCTGCATGCAGACAAAGTCACGGCGAGAGAATTTATGAGACTGATAGGTCTGTGCGGAGCCGCCGCGGATCTCATTCCGATGGGGCGGCTACGCACACGTCCTCTTCAAATTTTCCTGACTCAGAATTGGAGTGTGAAAATTCATTCGCTCGATGTAGACGTTCTCTTGTCAGATCAAGTGAAACAAGAGATTCAGACTTGGGCAAACATTCAGTGGTTAACTCAAGGAGTTCCGCTGCAGTTGCCGGATCCGAGTTTTACCATTATGACGGATGCCAGTCAAACAGGTTGGGGTGCATCATTAATCCCAACGGATTCGAGATGCCAGGGTCTTTGGGATCCGCAATTCCTGTGCAAGCACATAAACATCAAGGAAATGATGTCAATTTGGCTTGCGTTACATCACTGGATGGACATTATTCACGATGCTCATGTCCAAATCCTATCCGACAATACGACAGTAGTGGCGTATATACGGAATCAGGGAGGCACTCATTCAGTTCCGTTGTTCAATCTAACGGAAAGAATCCTTCTGTTTGCGTTGGAACATCACGTTCTTCTTTCGGTCCGTCACATACCGGGTCGTCTGAATGTGCTAGCAGACTCCCTTTCACGAAAGGGTCGCTTGTTGCCGTCGGAGTGGACTCTCAACAAACAAGTATTCAATCAGATTTGCTACCAATGGGAACGGCCAATGATAGACTTATTTGCGACACATCTCAACAATCAGTTGCAGACGTATGTGTCCCCGTGTCCGGATCCAAGAGCATTTGCAGTAGACGCTCTGTCGATCCCTTGGGACGGAATGATAGGATATGCGTATCCTCCAGCGCCATTAATTCAACAAGTATTGCTAAAGATAAAACAATCTCAATGCAAGATTCTGTTGGTAGCATCTCTGTCGCCACAGAGACCGTGGATAAATCTACTCAGGTGTCTGTTGTGGGACCTACCGCGGAAGCTTCCTCCACGAGAGGATCTTCTTTCGCAGGGGAAATCGCGCCAACTCCATCACAACCCGCAAGGTCTCAACCTTCACGTTTTTCCGTTGTGCGGTCCTTCTTGCATGGCAAGCACTTTACAGGACGAGCAGTGGACGCGATTTCTAACTGTAGGAGGACCTCCTCTTCACTAAACTATGCGGCTAAGTGGAAGGTTTTCCGTCGTTGGTGTAGGGATCATTCTGTAGATATATTTGATCCCTCTATACCAGACATTGCGAACTTTCTAGTATACTTGTTTGACGAAATCAAACTGCAGCCTGTTACTATAAAGGGTTATAGATCTATGTTATCTGATACCTATGCACATCATGATAGTTTACAAATTGGATCTAATGTCTCTTTATCGAAATTGGTTCGAAACTTTTCGATAAATAGACCTAGAACTCTTAGATTAATTCCTAAGTGGAATTTAGCTTGGGTTCTCCTTAAATTGAAGGAAAAGCCATTTGAACCTCTTGGGACAGTAGATTTCAAATTCTTATCTTATAAGACAGCTTTTCTCTTAGCTTTCTCTTCTGCCAGAAGAGTCAGTGAGCTTCATGCACTATCGGTGGATGATTCTCATTATCGTAGTGTTGGGAACACTATCACCTTCACTACTAATGTGGGTTTTTTAGCTAAGAATCAGGCTCCTAATAAATATCCGGAACCTATTGTTATTAAGGCTCTTCCGTCTTCAGACGGGCGTAGGCCTTTACTCTGTCCTGTTAGAGCACTACGTATCTATAAACAGAGATCTCAGTTCATCAGAAAGGGACGGAAACGTTTCTTTCTGTCTTTGATGCCTAATAGAAAGGACATTTCAGTCCATTCTATTGCTAGATGGATTCAGTTAACTATCCGTACTGCTTATGAAGATTTATCTTCTTCTCAGCAGTCTGTGCTTAAGATTTCTGCTCATGAAGTAAGAGCTCTTTCTACTTCCTGGGCTTATGCTAATAGTGTTGCTATTACAGATTTAATGAAGGCTGCTTATTGGTCTCAGCCATCCACATTTACTAATTTTTATCTCAGAAATATTGAGTCCATTTCTGGAGACCTGCATTGTTTAGGTCCGTTATCTGTTGCTCAGAATGTCGTCCACTAAACAGTTGCAACTATAGTTATGCAGGCTTTCTGTTCCGGCAGTGACTCCGTCCGACTGCCCTCTTCGCTCTGGGCTATTTGACCCAGGGCAAGGGGAAGGGGGGGGGGGGGGGGCGGGTGTTCCCTTAGGTCACCTGCTTTATAGTGAAAAGCAAGGGAATGCCTCCTCCAAGACAGTATTTCTGAGTCGCTTCCGGGATGGTTTTAAAGTGTAATATTAATGTTTAATTTCATTCATGTCTTATTTTTAAAGTGTAGCTCGGTGTGAAGCATTTGTATATGTCAAGTGTCAAACGGGCTTTAATATACAATACTCGGACACTTTTAAATGATTATAAAGAGTCTCAATTCTCTGGACTACTTTATTTATTGGCTTGCTTTAAAAATAATTAGTATAAGGGTTATACTGGATGTTAATAGAGAACATGAATGTTATTGTGCTCAATTATTAAGGGTAGTGTATCTTTCTAATTTAATATTAAATAAGAAAGATACATGTAAAGCCTAATACTCCTTTTCTCCTTAAGGGGTTACCTCTTTATTTATAATTGAGCTTATTGGATTTTCCTCTATGTCCTAGGCCCTCCAGCCTGTTTACTATTCAGCTAAGTCTGGGTCATTGGTACAGTATAAAAATGTTAAAAAATTTATAGTAATTTATATATTTTTTATACTTACCAATGACCCAGACGGGGATGGCCCTCCCTGAGTTGGGAACTCTTGCCTCCCCGCTGAGTACATAGCGCTGACCAGGCACTGCCAGTAAGAATGATAATTGGCGCCAATTTCGGGACGACTGCGTCACTGCGCATGCGCAGTAGAGGCGTACTATGGAGGTCCTTTAGGACATGATTTCTTTTTGTTTTGGATGCAAATTTTGGGGATTGGGGGGCAAAATTTGTGTTTGGCCCTGGTTTTGTTGGAGTTAGCACCAGCTAAGTCTGGGTCATTGGTAAGTATAAAAAATATATAAATTACTATAAATTTTTTAACTTTCGTGTGGAAGAATGAAGACCACAATGATCGTCAAGAGAGCTCTTGCCCCCAAATTGACAGAGCCAGTAATTAAACACTGCCATGAAAATCCATTCTCATTGATGAATCAAATGATCAGGGGTCACAGAAACAGCTGGTAATTTGAGGGGTACCAGTAAATTGATAGAGATACATGTAGAGGGGGTGGCAAAAGTAATTATATTCAATTAACTGTGTTATTGGATTAAGAGATATTCAAATATGTGGGCAAAACTATATAACTCATTTACTACTTGATAAATTGTTGTTCTCTGAACAAAAGTCTTGTTATAATATTCACACGCAAAAATCTACCTGATTGTCATTTTCAAAACTTAACATGTCTGCTGAAATTTAGTCTGCTATTCCTTTAAGTTCTAGACCCTCCAGCTATTCAGCTAAGTCTGGGCCATTGGTTCTAGTATAAAAATATGAAAAATTTAAAGTAATTTGTATATTTTTTATACTTGCCAATGGCCCAGACAGGAACGGCCCTTCCATGAGTGGGCACTCATACCTCCCCGCTGAGTTATAACTTTAGTAGGTACAGCTAGGAAGAATGATGCTTGACGCCAATTCCGGTCTCTTCCTGGGTACTGTGCATGCGCAGTACTAAAAGTATGGAGAGCGAGATAGGACTTTCAATTTTCGCTATTGTATGCAAATTTAGGGGATTGGGGGGTTCAAAATTTGTGTTTGGCCCTTGATATTATTGAGTTTGCACCAGATAAGTCTGGGCCATTGGTAAGTATAAAAAATATACAAATTACTTTAAATTTATCATTTTTCTGAAACACTATGGTAAAGTACCAAACAGTCAATTTATTTTGGAAGAAACATTACTCACACTGAGGGATTTTTTCAGCATTATAATCTGCAATTAACAACTCCTCATCAAAGAGAAGAATGGCCAATTTGTCTATAGAAGACTGTGTTGCATTGACAGGCACATGCTCATCGCTGCCCTGCAGTGCACTCTACTTTTGGCAGGTTGTTACAAACATTCATCTGTGACTTGACAGCCCATGTGACCGAAATAACTGTTCATTCAAAATTCCAACACCCTAACTCTTTCATGTTACATTGAGTATACATCATTGTAAATCGACAAATGTTTGGTAGCTTTGACAATGCTTGCATAAACAAAAGAATTTTAACGTCTCACGGTCAAATACTATTTATATTCCTGACGCTATACCATAAACTATAGGCATAGCGGTTATCCAGTTGATGGCTTTTCCAACTGGTTTACGCCGATAACCAGTTGCAAACCAGTTATTATACCCCCGCTTCGATTATACCCCCGCTTCGAAGAAGTGGGGGCTATATAGGAATCGCCCTGTACGTCCGTACGTCCATACGTCCGTCCGTCCGTCCGTCCGTCCGTCCGTCCGTCCGTCCGTACGTCTTTCCGGACATGAAATTCTTGTGTGCGCAACTCCTCCTACATTTATGAATCAATTTGGACAAAACTTTTCAGACATCATCACTACTAAGTGAACATGCGCATATTCCAAGATTTTTGATCTGCGACAATTTTAACCAGGTTTTCTCCCTTTGACTTAGATTTATTGTGTCTTTCCATCCGAACAAATTCTTGTGTGCGCAACTCCTCCTACATTAATGAACCGATTTTGATGAAACCTTTCAAACATCATCTCTACTAAGTGAACATGTGCATATTCCAAACTTTTTAATCTGCGACAATTTTAACCAGGTTATCTCTCTTGAACTTTGATTTAATATGGGTTTCTACATGAAATTCTTGTGTGCGCAACTCCTCCTACATTTATCAATCAATTTGGACAAAACTTTTCAGACATCATCACTACTAATTGAACATGCGCATATTCCAAGATTTTTGATCTGTGACAATTTTAACCAGGTTATCTCCCTTTGACTTAGATTTATTATGTATTTCCGTTCGAACAAATTCTTGTGTGCGCAACTCCTCCTACATTAATGAACCGATTTTGATGAAACCTTTCAAACATCATCTCTACTAAGTGAACATGTGCATATTCCAAACTTTTTGATCTGCGACAATTTTAACCAGGTTATCTCTCTTGAACTTTGATTTAATATGGGTTTCTGCATGAAATTCTTGTGTGCGCAACTCCTCCTACATTTATCAATCAATTTGGACAAAAGTTTACAGACATCATCACTACTAAGTAAACATGCGCATATTCCAAAATTTTTGAGCTGTGGCAATTTTAACTAGGTTATCTCCC
This sequence comes from Pictodentalium vernedei, assembly GCA_031216915.1. Lineage (NCBI taxonomy): Eukaryota > Metazoa > Mollusca > Scaphopoda > Dentaliida > Dentaliidae > Pictodentalium > Pictodentalium vernedei. The sequence goes on along the minus strand of CM062292.1, from coordinate 216,883,800 downwards.
TTTAACCTAGATTTATTATGGGTTTCTACATGAAATTCTTGTGCGTGCAACTCCTCCTACATTTATCAATCAATTTTGACGAAACCTTTCAAACATTATCACAACTAAGTGAACATACGCATATTCCCAAATTTTTGATCTGCGACAATTTTAACCAGGTTATCTCCCTTTAACTTGGATTTATTATGGGTTTTCAAATGGGATTCTTGTGTGTGCAACTCCTCCTACATTAATGAACCGATTTTGCATACATGTTGCACATTGTAAATGTGTTTTTCCAAATGTAAACCATATATGTGTGGGCTCTTTAAGTATTCAGTGCTGTTCTGTGGAAGGCCACATGCAAATACAAATTTCAACAACAAAAAATGATCTTTATGTATACATTTCCTTATGGCCTTCGCCTACATGATCAGAAGTGCATTCCTCTAAAAACCCAAAGCGGGGGTATTAATCACCTTCAGTGATAGTTCTAGTTTGGATAATCATTTCAGCACTAATTAATATTAATGTTTGCTTTTATTATATATTTGTTTTGAAACCCATTTATCCAGTTTAATATTTTATGTATCGATAACAACCAAATTAAAATATTACGAAACAGGCGGAGAGATCCATTTCTGAAAATGGCATCCTTAGATAAGGAAATTGAAAAGTTGTCCTGCAATTTCGACTTTATCTCACAATAATGGCATTGTCAATGTAACTTTCCCACGTGAATGTATTAAGCGTTTTCAATTCCATCACCCTGCAGGTTTGAGAAGAATGTGGCTGTCTCTGTAATTCTCAGATCTTTGAAAACAACTTTTTGCCCAAGTTTTATGATTTGCCTTAATATGGTTACAAGCCGTGATCGATTTGTTTGCATGTTTATGAAATGTACGCTTATTTATTTTTCGTGCGTTTTTATTTGGGGCGTTGGTAACACAATGGAGATGGAATGGTAAAGTATTCTTTCTCAGAGTCTGGAGTTAGAAGTAATTTATTTGAAGCCCTGCCATTGGAATTACTGATCAGTTCGTGATTTTTACAATTTGTTACTTATGGAAGCTTGCCTGTCGTCAAAATCATAAAAAAAAAATAATAAAATTCCCTGAAAACATGAATATATTCCATTTCCTTGTACTCGAATCATTATTTTGATATATATTATGACTTTGTTTCATTATTTTATTAGTATTTTGGGCACTTGTGAAAATTTCAAAAATTCTCCCGAAGTTTTGTTGAACGACCCTTAACCCTTTACCTAATGATACAGCCGCACCTACCCGCATAATAAACAAATTGTATGGTTGAAAATATTTTTTCCAAAATTTTCACCAAAACCACATTATTAATTTTGTTTTGGAATGAATGCGTAAGAATTATTCACTATTATGAGCATAAACATCCAAGATGATTAAAGTATTTAAGAACAAAAGTCTAGGAAAGCTCATAAAAATACGACGAAATAAAAAGTTTTGCTTCTCAAGCAATTCTCACTGAAAGTCAATCCCCCTCTTCGGACATTTTTAATGCCTTGCAGTGTCTTCTAATATTATTACAAAATTGGGAGACTTGAACCTTTTTACTTTTTTTGATTGATGTACAGTACAGCCACTGTGGGCAGTGATATCCACGCATGCGGTTACAAGGTAATAAAAATCATCATCAGGGGTTGTACCTGGTGCTTCATTTATTAAAGTTTTGATGATTATTCCTGTAATTAGTGTTTAGAATCTAATATTGCATCCGTGGAAATATTGCCCATGCATGGAAAGTGGCCAGTCCACAGTAGTTGTACTGTATGTAACTGATATCTGAAGAGCATAGCTAAAGACAGGTCACATCCTGTAGCTTTGTGGTTGTTTTGAAGGTCCGTGGTGAAAACTTACTCTTCCTTGTCATCACTTAGAGAAAATTCTGATACCTAATCAAAAACAGTAGGTATCCTTTATGTATGCCATACATTTATAATATAACAGTTTCATAGAGTAAATGTTTTACATTTATGGCTACACAGGAAAGTGATCACAAAAGTACTCTCTTTCACGGTTAGATCACAATCCAGTTATGACAGACTTAAACCAGTGGGTTGATATTTCAGAAATCAGAAATAAATAGAAATCAAGACCGAAGCAAAAAATTGATATCACTTTGGGCATCTAAGGCTACATCATGATAGCAACCTGAACATGAAGTGCTTTCCTGACATGTATGTGTGGCGTCACTGACTTTGATATTGTACTGTGTTATTATGTCTGATTTTCTTTTTATACAGTCATGAGAGTGTTCTGCCAATTCATGGAATTCCGCTATCCGTTTCATGATTTTTGCTTTTTCATACCCCCCACAGCGAGTTGTTGGGGGGGGGTATACTGGAATCACCTTGTCCATTCGTCCTTTGACATAATTTTGTCAGATTTTCTCAGACGTTTATGGACCAATCTGCTCAAAACTTGGTATAAATGTTCACCACCATGGGAACCTGTGCACCTGCGATTATAGTTCTGGTCGGATTATTTTTTGAATTTTTTTCCAGAATTATGCCCCTTTTCAACTTGAAATAGCAGACCTCGAATTTTATCCGGAGATTTTCTCAGATTTTTATGGGTTGATACCTTTGAAACTTGGTATGGTTGTTACTTAGAATGCCTGAATTGCGTAGAATTTTGTCTGGAGTTTTTCTCAGATATTTATGGGTCGATTCCTTTGAACAGTGTCCTGCAGGGTCTTAAAAAGCTTGAACACTCTTGAATTTAAAAAAAAAAAATTAAGACCCTTCAAAAGTCTTGAATTTGAAGTTCCTGTCTTGAAAAGTTTTCAATTGACAGAAGTCGGGAAATACATCCGAGGTGCTGTATATTGTGAACATTGACTCTCCGGAATCGGTGTTTTGCAACGTCTTGTCTTCCAACGAAAAGTCTTGGAAAGTCTTGAATTCTCTTTTTTTCTCACCTTGTAAAGTCTTGAATTCACATTGAAAAGAGTCTTGAAAAGTGATGAAATTGCCCCTCACCAAACTGCAGGAACCCTGGTGAAACTTGCTATGGATGTTCACTACCATAGGAGTCTGTGCACCTGCAATTTTCTTTTCGATCATAGGTTTTTTTTCCCAGAGCTATGCCCCTTTTCGTCTTAGAATGTGTGAATTTTGTCCGGAGATTTTCTCAGACGTTTGAGTTGATTCCTTCGAAACTTGGTATGGATATTCATTATCATGGGAATTTGTGCACCTGCGATTATAGTTTTGATCATACTTTTTTTTACCAGAGTAATGCCCCTTTTCATCTTAGAATGCGTGAATTTTGTCCCGAGATTTTCTCAGATGTTTATGGGTCGATTCCTTTGAAACTTGGTATGGATGTTCACTACCATGGGTACCTGTGCGCCTGCGATTATAGTTTCGATCAGACTTTTTTGGTGGAGTTATGCCCCTTTTCATCTTTGAATAATCATGCCGCAGAGGTAATGGACAGGCCCATCTGGCACAGTCACACCTCTAGTTTTCTAGTGTTTCCGCTAATTCCACATATTTCTTTTCCGCGACCTGTTCACCAGTGCCGGTTCCGTATTTTCTGTTACTTCCACTTTCCAACTTTTTCACTTTTCCCGCTGAAATTTACCAGGGTTTTAAGAAACCGGTTATTATTGGTCCATTTCAGTGTGCTAGCCGATGAAATGGAGAGTTAGAATTTCAGAAATAATCTGTCCACCTTTTGTGAGTGTTTCTTCACCTTTCATTTGAATACAAAGAGAACAATGAACAGCTTACAATTCATGGATAGAAAGACTGACTCAATAAAAGAGATTGACAGAGGTATTAAAAATGCTTTCAAATGGAACTGGCTTCTGAAAACGGATCAAAATATCATATTGTGACTTTATTTGTAAAGTCAACCATCTGGAAAAATGTACTGTTTGGTGCACATCGCAACATTAGTCAAAACACGTGTCGAATTACCACAAAGAGCGACATAGGAACAGCATAGAAATTTACAGATGCCAAACATTTCTCCACACTGGTCACTGAAATGTGGAAAGGTATTTGTGTATTATAAGGTTACTTGAGTGCAAAAAATTACCTTTAGCACCAATAAAAAAAAATAAGAATGAAAAATGAAGGTTAGTTCAAGTTGATTGAAGTGCCATGAAACTGCTTAGATTGCAGGAAATTGCTTCATGGACAGGCCCATTCCAAAAAAAGGAATACAGAGTAGCATTGCAATATTATGATAGTTAAAAAGTAAGTTGGTAAATGATTTCAGAATAATAAATTACCCTTTGGCTTCTGGGGGCCTAGGTGACCCCCCAGATCCCCGGCCTAATGGTGCTCGCTTTACATTCCAAAAAATTTTCAGATAATTTTGTGGTTGGTCACTCTTATGCCTTTTTATATGTTGAATAAAAAAATTCCAGTTTGAAAATTTTATCATTTTAGCTTGAATTCAGAAGGCGAGACAGACAGAAGAGACAGAGAATGTCCAATGTAAGGAATACAGAGTAGCATTGCAATATCATGATAGTTAAAAAATAAGTTGGTAAATGATTTCAGAATAATAAATTGTTGGTACATGTATATACTAAAAGCATAGAAGTCATTCTGAGTAATTTTTAATCTTCCATCTGTCCATCCTTATGGATGGATCCTTCAGTGTTTTTTGTTTATTGCCAACTAATCCCCAAACCACCAAGCAACCAAAGAATTACCACTCAAGGAAACAATAACTGATTTTTAGACAGTGATATTTCTAGTGTTGGACCCCACCACGTACCACTCGAGGCAGTGAATGTGTGCCCAGACTTCCAGCCATCTGTGGACACCATTTTGTTGGGAGTTTTTTTTTCCAGGTCATTATAAGTCAATATATTTCAAACTTGGCACAGAAGTTAACCACTATTGGAACCTTGAATCTGTGCACTTGTGTTTTTGAGATTAATCAAATATATTGCAGAATTATTGTCCTTTTGACTTCATAAATCCTACTAGCCTGTTTTCATTCCTTTTCCAGTCACTATTTTTGACTCACCTGATTGAAAGTCAGTGGGAGCTATTGCCATCACTCGGCATCTGTGTCTGTCATCATTTAATTTTTGTCTCCCCCTTTTTGAAAAAAATGGGTGATATTAAATTTGGGGTGCCCTTCCGTCCTTCCATCTTTTTCATTTACAGACTCTAACTTTCCTAACAGTGACCGGATTTCGATGAAATTTGGCTAGTAGATCACTTTCATCAATTGTGGGTCCAAGTTCGAATATGGGCATTTTCTGCGCATATTTAATTAGGTTGCTGAAATTTGATTGGCTGACGGTTTTCAGACTCTAACTTTCCTTAAAATCAACCGATTTCGATGAAATTTCATATATGGATTACTTTTATCAATACCTAGGTCAAGTTCGAATGTGGGAAATTTTGTACCGAAAATCTGTCCGTCTGCCTGCCCTTCTGTCCATGCATCAATGCACCTCGGACTAAAAGCCGTATTTATGAACCAATCTTCACGAAACTTCTTGGGTATCTTTGTTATCATTGTGAGACCAGAATATGTGTTTTGGGGTTTGGTCCAAAATTCAAGATGGCCGCCAGTGGCCATTTTGTTCTGAAATTGGGTATAATCAGTTTTTTGTCCAGAACTTCTATATGAAAGTTTGGATTTGAATAAATTTTTGTATGAATGTTTAGTAACATGCAATACATCACATATAATACAGGTTTTGTTCTCGTGTAAAAATTATGCAAGTTAGGGAAAATTTGATTTATTCAGTGCTACTACTAATACACAGTACGTGCACACCTTCCGTGTTTTTCATTTCCAGACTCTAACTTTCCTTACAGTCAATCGATTTTGATAAAATTTGGGTAGTAGATCACTTTCATCAGTTGTGGGTCCAAGTTCAAATATGGGCATATTTTTATACTGTACCAATGACCCAGACATAGCTGGTGCTAACTCTTAAAATTCTAGGGCCAAACACAAATTTTGCCCCCCCCAATCCTCAAAATTTGCATCTAAAGCCAAAAGAAATCATGTCCTGAAGGTCCTCCATACTTTGCCCTCACTGCGCATGCGCAGTGTCAAGGACGTCCCGAAATTGGCGCCAATTATCATTCTTTGTTTGGCCCTTCATCAGTTCACATCTGACTGATATTTGTGCCTGTAAATCTCAGTTTAAATGATGCCAGACACATAAATATTAGAGAAATGGTGGATCTAAAGTGGATATAGAAGGAGGAGAGGAAAAATGAGTGACAGAAAATATTCAGGGCTGTAACTTAAAATTTTTTAATGAAATTATGTTAAGTTGCCTATTTTCGAGGCATGGGCCTGTTGTTGTCATTCTTGCTATTAAGTTTCACTGCTTGTTCAGTGTTTCCTCTCTCCTTTTCCTTTAAGTCCCCCTTGCTATTCTCCCATGCTTTTGGCATATTTTTGAGTAATATTATTACTAAAATTTCTTGGGAGATTTAGCTAGGTAACAGAATGAATTCTGTTCTTTTCCCCATGTTTACGTTCTCACCCATGGGTGTTTAGGCGTAGTGTTCTGCATCTACCATCTGATGTTCTGCAGTTTCTGCCCTGGAAGTCTCTGTTTTGCATCAGATAGTGTATTATTGGTAACTGATTTCGGGCCAGGGTTATCGGTGCCTGGAGTCATGTTTCTGGTGTTTGTACACTTCTTGTGTACATTGGCAACAGTCTCTGGGTGAGGGGGATTTTTTGTCTTTGTACTAGTTTAATTCATTACAAGATACATTATTATTATTCGTAAGTGTTGTATTAATTTTTTAAAATATGTTTGAAATTTTTGTCCACACTTAGGCTTGGGATCCATTGGGCTCAACGTTACTTTTCAGAAACTTGGGCTTTGCTGAAAAAAATATTTTTTCAAAATTTCTTTTTGATTTCAATTATTTTTTCTATGTTAATGGATCATGTTATTATGTATCTTTGTTTTCAGGGGTTCGTGCGAGTACTAGGACTTTTTGTATTCTTTTCACTATGAAAGGATATTGTTCAAATTGTAATCAGAGGAAATCTTCCTCTGACTTTCATGATCATTGTATTAATTGTAGTCAGTGTACTCGCACTAACTCCTGTTCATTATGTGAATATTGGGATGACAAACATTGGAAACGTGTGTCACGGTATGTTGTTAGTGGGGAAAGGGCCATGCCGGTCCTTTCTCCGCAGGGTCACTCTAGTTTATCAATCTCTATTTCAGAGGAACAAGAACAGGGTGATGTTTCTGTGATGTCTTCCAATAGTGTGCCTCTGTCGTCACAATTAAATGAAGAGCTAGCGGCAAAAGTGCTCATGGAGATACGCCAATTGCCTAAGAGGTCCCTAGTAGGATCGACGGCGTTGACGTCCGCTAGCTCGCCCGGTGTAGCGTCCATTCATCGAATGGTTCGGCAGCCGGGTTCGTCCGTTGCGGTCCAGGAAGGAGATTTGGGTGATGCGAGCACTATAAATATTCAAGGTGCACACCCAGTGACGACGGATAAGAGGAGAGAACGGAGGAAGCCTAGTAGTCCGGTTCCTAGCTCATCCAGGTCCATCCGGACTGCGAGCGAGAGAGGCCCCTCTCTCGTACAACAACATCTGGGACCAGATGTTGTGGTACAAAATGTGTCGCATTCGGAGCATACGTCCGCCGCTCGGGACGCTCCGTTTTATAGACAGTCCGGAGAGACTGTCCAAAAGGCTTCCTCATCCTCTCAGCAGCGCACACGACCGCACCTTGGCTACGTGACCGAGGATATCCAGCCAGCTTCGCCAATCACGGATTCCACGGCGACCAGGTCACGCCATCCGGTAGCCAGGGATAAGAGGCCTGTAGACTCCGGACGTTCGCATAAGAGAAATATGCAGGAGTCAGTTTACACGGAGCTTCCAGTGGCTAAGCAGCGTAAGACCGCTACTCCACAGGCCTCAGTGATGGACGTGCTATCCCAAATAGCACAAATTATCGCAGCATCCCAGCAAACGACTGAACCTACATCGGATCAAGAATTATCCGACGACGCTGGGTCGGTACGCTACGCCGAAGCATCGGGTACGGACGACCGAGAACATCATGAGGTCCGACAGGATGGCGAAAGGGTACTGAGGATTTGGAGCTATCCCTTTCAGAACAACATAAAGCCGCCGTAGATTTCATCCGGCATTACCTGCCACAAGTTGTTCCGTCGGGCCAGATGGCTGCGATGCCGGATAAGAGACTGATAGCGTCATTGGACACAGAATTCTTTGAGCGGTTCAGAGACATCGTCCCTGAGTTTCCGACACAGTCCAATAATGTCACAAGAACATTCGAATTATTGAACGACGCTATCTATAAGCTTGCTTCCAAAACAGGCAAAGCTGGTTTCTTGTCCGCTAATGCTCTCAATCTGCCTTTCATCAATTCAAGGAATAAATTCGAAACGGCAGGACAGGGCATACCGAGAGTTCCTCTGCGTCTAGACGATGAGGCGGAAGACTTGGAATTGTCGTTACCGTCATCTATGTCTATTCCAACCGCGACGTTGGAAATGGCAATAACGTCTAACAGAGCAAGCTTAGACGCTTTATCATACGCAGACCACCTTACTAAGGCGCTATCATTGCATCTTCAAGGGAAAGAATTCCAGGATATACAATCCTCATTAAGACTTCTTTCAAGGGCAGTAGCTTATTCCACGTATAACTCCGCCCTTTCAGTGGCAAACCTGGAGTTGGTTAGACGTGACGCAGCCCTATCTACATCCATGCGTGTGGATAGTAAGGTGAAGAACTCTCCTCAGAGTCGCTTCGGTCACCGGAGAGCTTCTCTTCGACGGCAAGCTTTCAGCAATCTATGATAAGATAACTAAGAAAGCTTCGGATTCTCTGCTTTTTAAATCCGCTTCCAAAAAGTCGGATTCAGCAGATAAGAGTAAGACAGGCACTTCTGGGACAAGTACGCCCAAGAGAAGTTCCTATAGAGGTCTTATTTGTCCTCTAGGTCTTATTCTAGAGACCGTCAAGGCAGCAACTCACGTACGGGACGTTATTCGGGCCGAGACAACCTGTCTGACTTCCCGAGGTTGGCGGGACGAGGTGCGGGTCGTGGAGGATGTAGTTTCTCCTTCTGCAGGCCTCGCAGGTCCAGGAGGTGATGGTTTGAACCTCTATCGTGTTCCAGTGGGTGGAAGGTTATCAAGTTTTACAGATGAGTGGACGTCGATTACGGACGACCCCTGGGTCCGAGGGGTAATTTCGGAAGGACTAAGAATATCCTTCAAACGAAAGCCTCCATTAACTCGAAGTCCAAAATGGACTCAGCTTCCGTCAAATCTGCAGAAAAGAGATGCTCTTTTATTGGAAGTACAGTCTCTTCTGGTGAAGAACGCAGTAGAGGTCGTAGAAGACCAGGAATCACCGGGTTTCTACAGCCATCTGTTTCTGGTTCCGAAACCAGACGGCTCATTCCGTCCAGTCATAGATCTGAGCTGGATAAACAAGCTGATCGTCGCTCCGAAGTTCTATATGGAGACAATTCGATCGGTCAGAGCGAGTATTCGGGTGAACGACTATGCTACAAGCATAGATCTTAAAGATGCGTACTTTCACGTCATGATACATCCGACATTCAGAAAGTATCTACGCTTTGCAGTCCTAGGAGTTGTATATCAATTCCGGGCGATGTGCTTCGGATTGAACCTAGCACCCTGGGCTTTCACTCGAATAATGAACTCGGTAATGATACATTTCCGAGCTCATTCGTCTGCGGTAACGTCGGCCTACCTGGACGACATTCTTCAGAGGTACGGCAACGAGTTAACGCTTCAGAATGATGTGCAGAATCTGCTTCTATTACTCCGACGTCTCGGTTTTATTATAAACGAGGAGAAGTCGGATCTGGTGCCGTCCAAGTCATTCACTCATCTGGGAATGAGCTTCGTGATGCACAACAATCTCGTTCGTCTGCCGTTAACCAGAGCAAAGTTAATCAGTTGTTACGCTCGCTATTGTCTTCACTCAGACAAAGTCACAGCGAGGGAGTTCATGAGACTGATAGGTCTGTGCGGAGCCGCTGCGGATCTCATTCCGATGGGGCGGATGCGCACTCGTCCTCTCCAAATTTTCTTGACTCAGAATTGGAGTGTGAAGATTCATTCGATCGATATAGACGTTCTCTTGTCAAATCAAGTGAAACAAGAGATTCAGACTTGGGCAAACATTCAGTGGTTGACTCAGGGAGTTCCACTGCAGTTGCCGGATCCGGGTTTTACGATTATGACGGATGCCAGTCAAACAGGTTGGGGTGCAACATTGATCCCAACAGATTCGAAGTGCCAGGGTCTTTGGGATTCGCAATTTCTAAGCAAGCACATAAACATCAAGGAAATGATGTCAATATGGCTTGCATTACGTCATTGGATGAACATTATTCAGAAAGCACATGTCCAAATCCTGTCCGACAATACGACAGTAGTGGCGTATCTCTGGAACCAGGGAGGCACTCATTCCGTTCCGTTATTCAATTTAACGGAAAGAATCCTTCTGTTTGTTCTAGAACACCAAGTTCTACTTTCGGTCCGTCATATTCCGGGTCGTCTGAATGTTTTAGCAGACTCCCTTTTCTGGAAGGGTCGCTTGTTGCCGTCAGAATGGACTCTCAACAAACAGGTATTCAATCAGATTTGCTACCAATGGGAACGGCCAATGATAGACTTATTTGCAACACATCTCAACAATCAGTTGCAGACGTATGTGTCACCATGTCCGGATCCCCGAGCATATGCAGTAGACGCTCTATCGATCTCGTGGGACGGAATGATAGGATATGCGTATCCTCCAGCGCCGTTAATTCAGCAAATATTGCTAAAGATAAAACTATCTCAATGCAAAATTCTGTTGGTAGCATCTCTGTCTCCACAGAGACCGTGGATAAATCTACTCAGGTGTCTGCTGTGGGACTTGCCGCAAAAACTTCCTCCACGAGAGGATCTTCTTTCGCAGGGGAAATCGCGTCAACTTCATCACAACCCGCAAGGTCTCAACCTTCACGTATTTCCGTTGTGCGGTCCTTCTTGCACGGCAAGCATTTTACAGGACGAGCAGTGGACGCGATTTCTAACTGTAGGAGGACCTCCTCTTCGCTAAACTATGCGGCTAAGTGGAAGGTCTTTCGTCGTTGGTGTAGGGATCATTCTGTTGATATTTTTTATCCCTCCATACCAGACATTGCAAACTTTCTAGTATACTTGTTTGACGAGATCAAACTGCAGCCTGTTACTATTAAAGGTTATAGGTCTATGTTATCTGATACCTATGCACACCATGATAGTTTACAAATTGGATCTAATGTCTCTTTATCTAAATTAGTTAGACACTTCTTGATAAATAGACTCAGAACTCTTAGATTAATTCCTAAATGGAATTTAGCTTGGGTTCTTCTTAAACTGAAAGAAAAGCCATTTGAGCCTCTTGGGACAGTAGATTTCAAATTCTTGTCTTATAAGACAGCATTTCTCTTAGCTTTCTCTTCTGCTAGAAGAGTCAGTGAGCTTCATGCACTATCGGTGGATGATTCTCACTATCGTAGTGTCGGGAACACTGTTACCTTTACCACTAATGTTGGATTGTTAGCTAAGAATCAGGCTCCTAATAAATATCCGGAACCTATTGTTATTAAGGCCCTTCCGTCTTCAGACGGGCGTAGGCCTTTGCTCTGTCCTGTTAGAGCCTTACGTATTTATAAACAAAGATCTCAGTTTATCAGAAAGGGACGAAAACGCTTCTTTCTGTCTCTGATGCCTAATAGAAAGGACATTTCGGTCCATTCTATTGCTAGATGGATTCAATTAACTATCCGTACTGCTTATGATAATCTATCTTCATCTCAGCAGTCTGTGCTTAAGATTTCGGCTCATGAAGTAAGAGCTCTTTCTACATCTTGGGCTTACACAAATAGTGTTGCTATTACAGATTTAATGAAGGCTGCATATTGGTCTCAACCATCCACATTCACAAATTTTTATCTCAGAAATATTGAGTCCATTTCTGGAGACCTGCATTGTTTAGGTCCGTTATCTGTTGCTCAGAATGTCGTCCACTAAACAGTTGCAACTATAGTTATTCTGTTCCGGCAGTGACTCCGTCCTGCTGCCCTCTTTGCTCTGGGCTATTTGACCCAGGGGAGGGGGGAGGGTGTTCCCTTAGGTCACCTGCTTTATAGTGAAAAGCAAGGGGATTCCTCCTCCGGAGTCAGTAATTCTGAGTCGTTACCGGGATGGTTTTAAAGTGTAATATTAATGTTAAAATTCATTCATGTCATATTTTTAAAGTGTAGCTCGGTGTGAAGCATTTGTATATGTCTTGTGTCAAACGGGCGTTAATATACAATCCTCGGACACTTTTAAGAGTATATAAAGAGTCTCAATTCTCTGGACTAACATTATTTATTGGCTTACTTTAAAAATAATTAGTATAAGGGGTTATACTGGATGTTAATAGAGAACATGAATGTTATTATGCTCAATTATGAAGGGTGTTGTGTCTAATTTATCATAAAATAAGAAAGATACATGTAAAGCCTAATACTCCTTTTCTCCTCGAGGGGTTGACTCTATTTATATAGTTGAGCTTATTGGATTTTCCTCTATGTCCTAGGCCCTCCAGCCTTTTTTACTATTCAGCTATGTCTGGGTCATTGGTACAGTATAAAAATGTTAAAAAATTTATAGTAATTTATATATTTTTTATACTTACCAATGACCCAGATGGGGATGGCCCTCCCAGGAGTTGGGAACTCATACCTCCCCGCTGAGTACATAGCGCTGACCAGGCACTGCTTGTAAGAATGATAATTGGAGCCAATTTCGGGACGTCCTTGACACTGCGCATGCGCAGTGAGGGCAAAGTATGGAGGACCTTCAGGACAAAATTTGTGTTTGGCCCTAGAATTTTAAGAGTTAGCACCAGCTATGTCTGGGTCATTGGTAAGTATAAAAAATATATAAATTACTATAAATTTTTTAACTTTCCGCGCATATTTAATTAGGTTGCTGAAATTTGATTGGCTGACGGTTTCCAAACTCTAACTTTCCCTAAAATCAACCGATTTCGATGAAATTTCATATATGGATTACTTTTATCAATACCTAGGTCAAGTTGAAATGTGGGAAATTTTGTACGGAAAATCTGTCCGTCTGCCTGTCCGTCTGCCTCTTGCGTCAACGCACCTCAGACTAAAAGCTGTATTTATGAACCGTTCTTCACAAAACTTCTTGGGTATCTTTGTTATCATTGTGAACATCTTGAGATGCATTAATTCCCCTTGAAACTGCTGCCCAGAGGGAGACATGAATTCACTGAATTTGCTTGTTGAAACTTGTCTTCTTTTTCAAAACCACTGGGCCAAATTCAAACATAATATGGCACAGACCATCTTTGGAGTATACTCTTTCTACTTTGTTCAGATGAAGTGGTTAATGCCCAAATACCTTAAAAATCTTCTCATGAACCACCAGAGAGAATGCCTTGATATTTGGTATGGAACTTCCATTGGTGGTGAAGATTAAGGTTTGTTCAAGGGAAGTTTGTAGGTCAATATTTGGGCTCTTGGTGGGAGCATGGTCATTTTGGGCTCTACCCAAAATTTGTACTTCAAGAACAGATGGGCTGATCTGAACCAAATTTGGCAGGTAGTATGATTGGGTCATAAGTACTTGATTGATGCTCCCCCCCCCCCCCCCCCCCCAATTTTTTTTTTTCTCACAGCCCCATGGGAGCCCCAGGAGCTAAAAATTAGAAAAAAAATTCAAACGCCCATATTTTAAAAACTGCGCAAACCAGAATATTGGCTTTTTTTGGTATGCAGCATCCTTAGGACCAGTGGAATCAGATGGACCCAAAAATAGCTATCAATTTTGTCATGGGGTGCCGTATGGGGATGCCCATTTTTACTCTGTGGGCAATAGGAAAATGCTGGGTCATCATCTTTCTTGTACTCCATCAACTAATTTGAAACTTGTCTTCTTTAAAACCACTGGGCCAAATTCATACATATATGGCAAAGACCATCTTTGGAGTATACCCAAAATACTAAAAATCTTTAAAAATCTTCTCATAAACGACCACAGAGAATGCTTCCTTTGGTGGTGAAGATTAAAGTTTGTTCAAGGTAAGTTGGTAGGTCAGTATTTGGGCTCTCTGTTGGAGCATGACCATTTTGGGCTTCATCCAAAATTTGTATTTCAAGAACCGGTGGGCTTATTTGAACCAAATTTTGCATGTAGTCTAATTGGGTCATATGTACTTGATTGGTGCCCAGAAAAATAAATTTTGCTTCGATGAGGCTAAAATAGAAAAAATTCAAATGCCCATATGTAAAAAATTGCATGCACCTGAATATCGTGTTTTTGGTATGCAGGCTAATGCAGCTTTCTTAAGACCAGTGGAACCAGATGGTCCAAAATAATTGCTGTAAGTTTTGTCATGGCGTGCCATATGGTGATGCACATTTTAATACTGTTGGCAATTGGAAAATGGAGTCATCATCTATCTTGTGCTCCATCAACTAAGTATTCTTCAGAACCTTTGGGCCAAATATAAACTAATTTGGTCCAAAGCATATTGGTGGAATATACTCTTCTGAGTTTTTTCCCAAAAAAGTTGCTATTGCCCTTGGGGCTGAGATTAATGTCCCAAAAGTCTAAAAACATTTTTTTTAAATTTCTTTTCATGAATTACCACAGAGAATGCGTTGATATTTGGAATGAAACTTCCTTTGATGGTGGAGTTTGAAATTTGTTCAAGGCCAATTGTTAGGTCAATATTTGGACTCTGTGGTAGCATGCCCATTTTGGGCTCTACCCAAAATTTCTACTTCATGAACCGATGGGCTGATTTGAACCAGATTTTGCATGTAGTATAATTGGGTCATAACTACTTGATTTATGCTCAAATTTATTTTTTTTGCTGACCCATGGGAACCCCAGGGCCAGTGGGATCAGATGGATTCAAAAAATTGCAATCAATTTTGCCGTAGGGTGCCATGTGGAGATGCCCATTTTAACACTGTTGGCAATGGGTAAATGCCGAGTCATTATCTTTCTTGTGCTCTATCAACTAAGTGTCCTTCTTCAGAACCTTTGGACCAAGTCTAAACTAATTTGGTACAAAGCATCTTAGTGGAGTTTACGCTGTTGTTTTTTTTCCAAAAACGTTACTATACCCCTTGGGGTGGGGTTAATGCACAATCAGCCTAAAATGCTTTAAAAATCATCATCTCATAAGCCATTGGCAATAATGCTTAGATTTCTGGCATGGAAATTACTTTAGTGATGCTGATTCAAGTTTTTTTCAAAGGAAGTAAGTAGGTTAGAATTTGGGCTCCCTGTGTGAGGATGCCCATTTTGGGCTGCACTCAAAATTTCTATTTCCAGAACCAATGGGCTGATTTGAACCAGATTTGTCATGTAGTATAACTGGATCATAAATACTTGATTTATGCCTGAAATTTTGTTTTTTGTTTTTGGGGTGGGATAGAGAGAACCAAAGACACTGTTTTGAGACTTCACAGAACAGAGCTTTGGTTTTGCCTGAGAAACGAATTGCCAAAGAAATTGCCTTTAGTTGTGTCATGGCAAATCAAAAAATTGCACCTGCTGTCCATCACTTACTGTCACACTCATCTCCTTTGACAACTTGAGCCAGGTGAATGTTTTACTCACTTGAGCCTCTAGTTTTAAAAAAAACTTGGTACAGAGATTAATCAGCATAAGAACCTGTGCACTTGCAGTTTTAAAATTGGTTGCCTCATTTAGCAGAGTTATTACCCTTTGTCTATTTGGGAGTTTTTTGCAAGTTTATACATAATGTATAATGCAGGTGTTCTTCTTGGTCTCATAAGGACATTCACACTGCTAATTCTTCAGGAATTTGTTTTCCCATTTTAATCTTTTATTGTGGAACTCAACCATGACCTTGATTGTGTACTTGTCCATTGGTTAACTTTTGTGCTGCCAAGTATTTTTCTTTGAATTTAAAAAAAAAAATCAGCAACATGACACTTACAAAAGAGATTTGAATAACTAAAAAGTTTCATTTTTTGCCTCAAAAACATAGCTTAAACCATCATTCGAGAGAGCTCAGCAGGTTATTAGCTGTGTTTTTAAGGCAGAAAATAAAAAAAAATGAATGGTCATTTTTAGCTTAACTTGACAAAGTCAAGATAAGCTATTGCCATCACGCGTATGGAAGTCTGTTAGTCTGTGAGTCTGTTCACATTTTCCTTTAGCACAGGCTACACCCCGTAGTTCTTGTCTGATCGTCACAAAATTTCATATGCAGGTTTGGGGTCATGTCTAGATGAGAACGTCCCCTTTTGGTCGCGATCAGTCAACCGTGATGGCTGCCCGAGCCCAAAACCTTTTAGCACAGTCTGCAGGTCATATTTAATATGGAGGGATTTCATTGTAACTTGGTAGGATGACTCCGTATGATGTCTAGATGAGAACTTCCCCATTTGTTCACGATCTGTCAACCGTGACGACTACCCGAGCCCAAAACCCCAAAACCTTTAGCACAGTCTACAGGTCATATTAATGGAGGGATTTCATTGTAACTTGGTAGGTTGACTTCATATAATGTCTCGATGAGAACGTCCCCTTTTGGACGTGATTGGTCAATTGTGATGGCTACAGGGGCCCGAAACCCGTAAACCTTTAGCACAGTCTACAGGTCATATTTATGAAGGGATTTCATTGTAACTTGGTAGGATGACTCCAAATAATGTCTAGATGAGATCATCCTCTTTTGGTTGCAATCATTCAGCCATGATGGCTGCCCGAGCCCAAAACCCGAAAACCTTTAGCATAGTCTATAGGGCGTATTTATGGAAGGATTTCATTGTAACTTGTTAGGTTGACTCAATATAATGCCTAGATGATGACATCCCCTTTTGGTCATGATTGGTCAACTGTGATGGCTACAGGGGCCCGAAGCCCGAAAACCTTTAGCACAATCTGCAGGTCATATTTATGAAGGGATTTCATGGTAACTTCATAGGATCACTCCAGATAATGCCCAGATGAGAACGTCCCCTTTTGGTCATGATTGGTCAACCGTGATGGCTGCCCGAGCCCGAAACCTGAAAAACTTTAGTACAGACTACAGGTCGTATTTGTGAAGGGATTTCATTACAATTTGGTAGAATGACTCAGTATAATGTCAAGATGAGGACGTCCCCTTTTAGTTGCAATCGGTCAACCATGGTGGCTACACAAGCCTGAAGCCCAAAAACCTTTAGCACAGTCTACAGGCCATATTTATGAAGGGATTTCATTGTAACTTGATAGGATGACTTGTTTTGGAATAATTTCACTGTAACTTTGTAACTTTCGTTGACATTTGTTAACTTTGAGGGCCACATACGTCAACTGTGAAGGCCACATTAACCCACCCCTCAATTCTTTAATACAGTCTAAACCTCATATTATTTTTATTAAAAACATAGCATACAGGGAACAGAAATTAACACATTCCCAATTATTGCAATTCTTGTCTTATTTCATAATCCTTTAAGAAACATTGAACATTATACTTTTCATCAAACACAACACACAGACAAGTTAAGCTACAGTGTCATTGACACTTTCATTTGTAAATAGTGCTGGCTGATTCTGGGTTAAAGAGTAAAAAAGAGCCAGGACTATATCTTTGCTTAGTGATACAAGTATATTTGTATTAAGCATTAAAGTTACAGCAGTGAAAAGTTATCTCTCTTGTATGGTTAAGCCACACAGTTAGTATTTAGGAAGTTCAGACCTCCTAATCTAATCTTTTAGTCACCATTTGTCATTCTTTCCTTGAAGCAGAATAAATATTGATGTAACATTCATTTCTTTTGCAGGAAAGACCAAGGTTCATTCCAGGAGGACAGTTTGCACCTCAAGTAAGTATGGAATTAGAAACTGCTAATAAAAGGTTTAGAAACTGTAAATGTTGATTTGAATGTTAATGATGTGTCTGGATTTCTGAGCTCCTTCCAGTCAGAGGTCATAAGCCATATTTTCGAGGGGACAAATTGAAAAAATAATGAAATTTGAACAGCTAATTTGAATGGCAATTTTTGTGGATGGCTCTGGCTGGTTATGGGTGTTATGTTGGGTAAAGAAGTGAATGGATTTTTTGTTTCTTTTGTAGAGAATTGGAGACAAACCACCACCTCTGATGAATGTTAAACAGACTGCTGCTGATATGCGCATGAGTAAGGGACCAGAAAAGGAGGGTGCAGCACCTGGGATCCCATCATTGATGGTATTTTACTATTTATTTCTTAACCATACCTGGCACATTGGTATTTTCCCAGTCATATAATGTCTGTCTGTTTACGAACAAAGCTGAACATTTCCATTGGGCACCAGAACTGTAGACATTGCCTGAAGATGGCTGGTTATGAATCACAGCAGCCAATCAAGCATGTGTCTTGATTATTAACATTTTGTGTTTTGTTTTGACTGTAGTGCACACCTTTGAAGTATAAAACCTTAAGGCAACTGACTTGTATTATGCATGTATGAAGTTCTCCTCTTTTATTGCTATTGCACTTGATAACTTGTGAGTACATGTACCATAATATAAAATTATTGCAGAAATATTTTTGAAATGAAATTCATGCACTTTGAAGCATTTCCTTCTCGTTCATGATTTTATCATCATGTATTTATCTGACTGCTTGGTAATCAAGCCACTGTCTCTCCAGGTGTGAAGCTGACAGTTGCCATGAAGAAATTGAGAATTTTATAAATTTATGAAAAGGTACTCACCAAGTTACGTTTTCACTTACTTTCCTTAATAAATTATTCCAACGTTGGCAAAGTTTGACACCACAAGAGCAAGTACTTTGACATGGAGTGCTCCAGGAAATCTTCCAGACATTGTTAAAATATCCCTGACAGTTGTTTTAAGTTTTAAGTTGTCTTGGTCTTAGTAACATATTTATGCAGCCAAAATTTGACTAGAAATCATTGCCAGGCAACCAGATCTACAAGTTGTGATGTAGTGGAACAGTGTTAGCTACTTTGCCAGAGAAAAGTATTCAGTTAACCTGTGTATACAATTAACAGGAATTTGGTCAAGATATAATAGATTAAATGCCTATATTAGATGTATAAAGGCCCAAACTGTCTAGAAATGTGTGGAATTCAGAGAATGTTTTAGTAATTCTTCCACAAGTTATCAGAATTTTTATTCAATTAACATGTAGAAATCTAAGCATTATTGCCAATGGCTTATGAGATGATGATTTTTAAAGCATTTTAGGCTGATGGTGTATTAACCCCACCCCAAGGGGTATAGTAACGTTTTTGGAAAAAAAACAATAGCGTAAACTCCACTAAGATGCTTTGTACCAAATTAGTTTAGACTTGGTCCAAAGGTTCTGAAGAAGGACACTTAGTTGATAGAGCACAAGAAAGATAATGACTCGGCATTTACCCATTGCCAACAGTGTTAAAATGGGCATCTCCACATGGCACCCTACGGCAAAATTGATTGCAATTTTTTGGATCCATCTGATCCCACTGGCCCTGGGGTTCCCATGGGTCAGCAAAAAAAATAAATTCGAGCATAAATCAAGTAGTTATGACCCAATTATACTACATGCAAAATTGATGCAGTTAACAGGTCAAATTTGTACTGAAGGTATGGTAAATAATTTGGTGTTTGTTACTTATATAGAGTTAACTAGGTTATTCAATTAAAAGATATCCAATTAAGTGGGCTCCACTGTGGTACAATTTCTAGAAGATAGTCCAGACCTTTTTATTGTTACATGGTATGTACTGATCTTGGAAAGTGCTTGAACATGAAAAATGAAATTCCAGGATCTTCAGAGTGCATGAAAATTGAACATATTTCGAAAAGGTCCTGGAAGATGATTGAAAATATTTCTTGACCTGTTTTGATTACAGAGTGTGCTTATAAATTGCAACGAATTTGTGTTTTTCAACTTTCTGTAACCTGGGAGATAATTGTGATGCTATCTCACTTAACATTATTTCACCAGTAGCTCTCAAGGAGTTCGAATTAACAAAGATAAAAATTGACAGAAGTTCAACTCATTTAGATGATAATGTACCATATTTCATCTAAATTTTCGGACGCCAAAAAATAATTAAATTTTCCAGCGTTCAAAAACTTCGAAAATACCTGAAATACACATGGACAGCAATTGTGTGTGGAAATTTTGAACAATTTTTAAAAACACACTGCACCGGTTAATAAATTTATTATACACGAACTACCGGGGGTACCTCGGAAATGGGAAAGATAAAATAGCTGTTCAGTACAGCAATTTTAATCATCAGCATAAATGAATAAAATGAACATACCGAATGAATGAAATGAAAAGTTTCTGATTGTTTGTTGTGTTTTTATTTACTTTCCCAATAAATCCCTGAGAAGAAATCACTTTTGATCTACGGGTACTTGAAAAGTTTTGATGTTTCCACAAATTATGTTGAACAGTAATCAAGCCATGTGCTTGTGTTGTTACTGTTAGATAAAAAACCTGAGCTGGCTGCAGTGTTTTCAAAACAGACCAATGTTGCCATTCAGAGGCGATGAAGTGCAAACAATTTTTGAGTGGTGTGTATATTGGCTCCAAGCCTGTATGGCCCACCCCCCTCTTTTTGCAAAAGAAAGACAAATACGAATTATGAGTTTTATTCAGCCCAAACCCCCCACCAACCCCATTGTGTGGAAACCAGTTGCCATTATTTAGAAGGATGAATACGAATTATTGACATACAAGTTTAGATTATTGATTTAGAAATGTCCTCCCCCCACCTCCCCTCACCCCTCCGATGTGCAATGCAAAATGCTACATTTTATAAAAGCGAATACAAAATTAATTTTAACAAAATAATGACTAGTATTAGCTCGACAGTTCCTCCTGAATTTCCTATTTTTGTTTTTGGAAGCATGCCCTCTCCACATAACACTGCTGATGTTTATCGAAAAATAATATCGAAAACTGGTACGCTTTGACAGTGTTTGGGTCCATGTGTTAATTTTTGTGAAACCCTGCAGCAGCACGTGTTGACCTCATTGTCGATTGTTCTATTTTTAATATTGGAAAATTTTGTTGATGTTCAGTGCACTGAATATGTTTATTCGAAGCAATAATTACACTGTTCTGTTGCTGGTTCATGGTTTATACTGCATTATATGGATTTATTTATGGGACCCTTTCATTATTGTCATCATTTAAGGTCAGTTCAACATAATATTTGTGGGTTTTCTCTTTCCAAATCTCGAAGGAGTCTAATGAAAGCACACTTTTTGAAAACAAAAATTTGATTGGTCAGTTCGTCAGACATGTCAGTTTGATAAGGAAAACAATACTTACCTGTCAATAAATAAAGAACAAGTTTGGAAATAATGTTGTTTTAATAATTCTATTTCCGTTGTACAATATATGTTTTTAACATAAAACAAAGAAAGAAAGATGAAATATTCAACTGAAAAGAAAGTCATTGTCATTTTGGATTTATGTTTCACTGGGATTTTCCCCCCACACCAATCCGGGACGATCTTTGAGTGCGTGTCCGAAAATTTCGAGGCTTAAAAAAAAAGTATTTGATGAAAAAATGGTGTCCGAAAACAAAAAGTGTTCGAAAATTTTTGATGAAATACGGTAGTATGTATATGAACATCAATGATGATTCAGATAATCTCTGTTGGAGGTTCTGGAAAGTGCTTTTAAAAATCATTAACCCCCTAAGGGAATGGACAAGTGTCTGAAATTGTCACCAACCTCAATACATCCATTGGCTTAGAAGTGATTTCTAGTCAAGTGTTGGCTACCTGCTAAGGCAGTCAAGACTTGACTAGATACCACTGCTTAGGTAGTTTGTCTGTTATCAACAGGGCCTCCTTATGATGGCATGTTAAAGGCACCTGTTCTGGGGTCGTAAATAGACCTTTACAAGTTAAAATATCCTGGAAAGCCATGGATTTTTTTTCTCTGGTTGTGTACAAACTAGAGTTGATATTCATTGCATACTGGAAATTGGAAATTAATGGCTGGTAATTAGTAAAGAAGATATTGGGCCCCTTTCCCAATGTGAAATTTTTTTGCAATTTCAAGCCAAAAATTTGCAATTTAAAAACAGTTACTAAAAGTAGGGCTGTCGCGATTATTTGATTAATCGACTAACCATCGACTGTTGCAGTAGTCAACGGTTTTTATTTTTAGTCTATCATTGTTTATTTTTAGCTCAACTTTGGCAAAGCCAAATTTGAGCTTATGCCATGGCCTGTCGTCCGTCAACAATTAGATACGGCTCGGGCTAGAGGCCGTATTTATGAACCGATCTTTACGAAACTTCTTGGGTACCTTTGTTATGACCGTGGGACGATAACGAGTGTTTTGGGGTGCGGTCCGAAATTCAAGATGGCTGCCAGCCGCCATTTTGTACTGACGATGCAGAAATCTGTTTTTTGTACAGAACTTCCATATGAAAGCTCTGATTTGAATAATTTTTTGTATGAATGTTTAGTACCATGGGATACATCACATATAATACAGGGTTTTTTCTCGTGCGTAAATTATGCAAATTAGACTAACTTTGATGTTTTTTGGTGTTACTTTCAGCACTGTAAGTGCAAATGCCAATACGGCTCGGGCTAGAGGCCATATTTATGAACCGATCTTTACGAAACTCCTTGGGTACCTTTGTTATTACCATGGGACGAGAACGACTGTTTTGGGGTCCGGTCCGAAATGCAAGATGGCCGATGGCAGCCATTTTGTACAAAATTTGGTGCAATCAGATTTTTGCACAGAACTTCCATATGAAAGCGCTGATTTGAATAATTTTTTGTGTGAATGTTTAGTACCATGGGATACATCACATATAATACGGGTTTTTTTCTCGTGCAGAAATTATGCAAATTAGATGAACTTTGATTTTTTCAGTACTACTTACACACAGTAAGTACACATGTCAATACGGCTCGGGCTAGAGTCTGTATTTTTGAACCGATCTTCACGAAACGTCTTGGGTACCTTTGTTATCACCTTGGGATGAGAACTAGTGTTTCTGGGTGTGGTCCAAAATTCGAGATGGCTGCCAGTGGCCATTTTGTACCGAAATTAGGTCTAATCTTTTTGTACACAACTTCTATACGGCTCAGGCTAGAGGCCGTATTTATGAACCAATCTTTACGAAACTTCTTGGGTACCTTTGTTATCACCGTGGGATGAGAACGAGTGTTTTTGGGTGTGGTCCGAAATTCAAGATGGCCACCAGCAGCCATTTTGTACCAAAATTAGTGCAATCAGTCTTTTGTACAGAACTTCTGTATGAAAGTTCTGATTTGAATAAATTTTTGTATGAATGTTTAGTAACATGGAATACATCACATATAGTACAGGTTTTTTTCTCGTGCAGAAATTATGCAAATTAGATGAACTTTGATTTATTCAGTGCTACTTATACACTGTAAGTGCACATGTCAATATGGCTTGGGCTAGAGGCTGTATTTATGAACCTATCTTCACAAAACTTCTTGGGTACCTTTGTTATCACCTTGGGACGAGAACGAGTGTTTCTGGGCATGGTCCAAAATTCAAGATGGCTGCCAGTGGCCATTTTATACCGAAATTAGGTCCAATCAGTTTTTTGTCACAACTTTTACACAGCTCATATTTGTGAACTGACCTTCACGAAACTTCTTGGGTACCTTTGTTTTCACCTTGGGACAGGAATGAGTGTGTTTTGGGGTGCCTTTGTTATCACTGTGCTATGAGAACAAATATTTTGGGGTTCAGTCAGACCCACTCTGGGACTCAAAGATTTCTTTTCTAGTTTAGCATCTGACTGTCACCCACCTTTACAATACTTTACCTATACATTTGTTACAGGCAACGGTCAGTATTTATGTACTATACATGTACATGTCTTTGTCTTGACAAGTTGAGCTACAGTGTCATTGACACTTTCATTAAAATGGTACAAGTCGGATTAAAATTCTGCTGTGTAATGAGGTAAATTAACAGATTGT
This sequence comes from Pictodentalium vernedei, assembly GCA_031216915.1. Taxonomy (NCBI): domain Eukaryota; kingdom Metazoa; phylum Mollusca; class Scaphopoda; order Dentaliida; family Dentaliidae; genus Pictodentalium; species Pictodentalium vernedei. The sequence continues at coordinate 216,859,774 of CM062292.1, read as the reverse complement.
TAACCTTTGAAATGTCTCACCATACTTACTTGTAATATCCCATGGTCTTTGTTTTCCGCATTATTGTGCAACAGCTTAATTTTTAAAACACTTAGTCTTGCCATTTGATCAGTTCCTGTTCTCTGCAGTTTTAACCATCACCCATTGATCAGTACTAAAGAGTATCTTTCAAATGGTGTATCTTTTAATAATTGCTGTTTGGGAAGTCACTGCAGAGTAAATAGAATCTTCGGTCTTGTACACTCGAACAACCCCCTTTGGAATAATTGGAACTGCAAAAGTGAGAAAATTGTCACAAGACCCACAACGGTAACTTCACTTGTAGTACTAAGTTGTAACTTGTGTTGGAATTGAGGGGGTTTTATATTCTAAATTTCTGAATATTAGTTACAGAAAAGAAACATTTGCACAGTTGTTCTGTTTAAATTCTTCAAATCAGTCTGAGTCTGCCGGAGAGATCTTGGCATTTCTATTTTATCTCGGATGCAGAAAGGTACACATTCAAATATTGTCAGTTTTAAATTTATTTTGTAAGTATATTAGAGATTATTGAATTCACCGGAAATGACTATTAATCAACGAACCGTCGACAAATGCTGGCGATTAGTCGAGTATGAAAATTGATAGTCGTGACAGCCCTTACAAAAAGTATACACTTTCCTTTTCACAAATGTGAAAATATCCTAATTTAGGTCATTGCATTGTGAAAATTCCCAGTTAGAAAGGACCCAGACCTATTCCCAATGTACATGTAGTACCCTGATGTTTACCTATAGGAAATTCCTTGGTCATGCAGAATAGATTGTTGTGAGTTTATGTGAAAGGATTGCATTTTGGATTAGTTTATATGTTTTGTATACAATGTGCATGAAGTGACTTGAATGCTCAATGCATTATTCTATTACCATGGATTACGGATAGACACTGAGTACTCCATTTAAATGGCTGTAGCTTAGAATTAACACTGTTTCATTTCAGGGCAACAGTGAAAGGCATGGTGAAAAGCGAAAATCTGAAGCAATTGAGGAAGAGAAGGAACCTGAGGATGACGTAAAGTGAGTTTGTGTACTATAATTTGTAGATGGGGAGAAGTTGATAGAGTTTAGGCTTGTGTCATATCTATGTGCACACCTTGGCTTATTCAGTCTGTTGTTGAAGTTATTCTGTGTAATTTTGTCTATTACAGATGTTACCATATTGTATACTTGCCTTTTATTTCTGGCTTTGGAGCTTTCCATTTGTCTGATTTCAGCTGTAGATGTGTGAGTATCTCAAAGAAGATATCAATTTTTCCCGGTTTCAAATTCACTATTTAACACCAGAATAGAAATGAATTTTTATTATCCCCTCTGCAAACCAAAGTTTGGCAGAAGATATAGAAATTGGTCCTGTCCTTACATTCGTCCATCGATCTGCCCGTCTTGTAAGTCGATCTTTCTTTTTTTTTTCCCTAAACATTAAGAATCCACTATTCTCTTTGCTGGCAAGGGATTTCGCCATCTCATGGTATATGCGTGTTTCTTCATGGATCATTTTACAGAGCTCCTGCAGCATTCCGCAGTATTGTGAAACAATATAAAAGATTAAATATTGAAATTATTATCAGGAAATTGGTAATACACAAAATTATAGATGATGGAATACCCCTGTTGTTGTTGAATAATTTTTTCAGAGAATAGGGTTTTGCAAGTCCGACAATGCAAAGTTGATCATCTGTTTCTAAGGCAAAAGTTAACTTTCCACACACTGATGTTGAAATATCAAAATTTCAACCTACAATTTTTTCTTGGGAAGTAGTGAGGAATTTTACCAATTCAGTCTTGTTTGACAGAGCTCATTGGGCTCAGTCAAACTTGATTGAATTGATTAAATTCCTAGTTGTATTATGGAAAACCCCTGTGGGAACCCCAGAAGTGAAGCAGTGCTTGTTCACTGTGGTAAACCGGCTCCGTTGTTTTTGTAAAATAGGACCCAGTCACCAATGCCTAGGGTTGAAGTCCACTAAAATGGGCAACATGGGCATAAACGATTGGCTGGACTTGGACTTTATATCCCATGTTGTGGGCATGATTATCCATTGTGCAGAAATATGTGAACTTGAACACCAATAAATAAATAAATAGTATTAGGGAAAAAATTTGCTGTTGAAATTTTGGAATTTTGACATCAGTATGCAGGTGGTTAATCCTTTACCCAACACAGAGAATATTAAAATTTATTATTTTAATTATTATTTTTCAAAATTTTTAAAAAAAATTTCAACAAAACCATATCATGTGACCCCCTCATTGGAACGAGCTCAATGGGCTCATTCCAATGATGTGTCACATGATATGGTTTTGTTTAAATATTTTCCTGAGTTTGATCCCCGTCCGTTACGACCCGTGCTGAGTCCTTGCGCAAGGTGCTTTATCCAGGTTGCCTACATGGCGGCACGATGATGCTGTGTACTAAGGCATACTGCCCGTCAAAAATTAAGTCCTATATGGTCCTCCATACTTTAGAGATCTGCGCATGCGCAGTATCCAGGAAGGTACTGAAAGTGGCGCCAACCATCATTCTTTATTTGGCCCTATAGATGGCAACAGTGAACTGACATCTGTGCTTTTAAATCTCCTTTTTTGAGGATACCAGACACAAGTCAATAGTAAAATTGGTGGATCCAAAGCTGTAAATGGATGATGGAAGGAAACAATGGTGGTTGCAAACGTTCAGGGCTGTAACTTTATAATAACTATAAAAATGATTTCATGTTTCCCATTTTCGTGACATATACTTGACGTCATCATTCTTGCTAGATTTATTCACTGTTTGTTAAGTGTTCCTTCCCTATCCCTCCATGAAGCCCTGATGTTAAACTCCTAAGCTTTTTGGCTATTTTTATTGAAATTTTTTATTAAATTTCTTGGGAGTTTAACGTGTATTACAGAATGGTTATTCTGTTTGTCCCCATGGTTACGTCCTCACCCTAGGGGTGTTGGGTCGTTTTGGTCTTGCATCTTCTATCCGATGTATCGTTTTTTCTTCGTATGAAGATCTAGCTTTACATCTGGTAGCATTAAAATCTGTTACTGGCTTTGGGCCTTTTTGTGTGTCTGGTGTCTTGTTTCCAGTTTTTTCCTTGACGTTTACATTGACAAGTTCTTCTATAATTTAGTACTATATTACTGTAGGATTATTGTAGGATACATTGATTATGATTCCGGAAGTGTAGCAAAAAAAAATTGGATTTTGTCCACACTTAGGCTCTGTCGGGATGCCCTTGGGCCCCTCTTTGTTCCCTTTGGGAATTTAGGCTTTTTCCAAAAATTTGGATTTAATTTTTCAAATTTGATTTTGATTGCAATTATTCATGTATCTTTATTATATATTTTATTGTGGAGTTTGTAGGAGTGCTATCGACTTTGTATTTTGATTGAAACATGAAAGCTTACTGCTCTAAATGTAAGGCGAGGAAGTCTTCCTCAGATTTACATGCTTGTTGCCTTGCTTGCACTCCTGCGGATTCTTGTCCTACATGTGTAAATTGGGATGACAAACGTTGGAGACGGGTGTCACAGTACGTCGTTGGCGGTGAGATTCCTATGCCAGAACTCTCACCGCAAGATAATTCTAGTTTTTCAGAGGGACAAGATCATGGTGATGGTATTGTGACACCCACCAAAAGTGTGCTACCGTTGTCGCGCTCTGATGAACAAACAGGGCTAGCTGCAAAGGTGCTCATGAATATTAAGCAAGGGATAAGGCCTCTTGTTAGTGTTCTTAATCCCTTGCAAGCAGCTAGCTCGACCGGTGAAGTGGTTACTCCGTCCGTGGGAGCCGTGACACTGCGTAAGCCCGTTGCGGTCGAAGGAAATGTAGATTTGGGTAGAGCGAGCACCTTAAAATGAAAAGCTCTCCCAGCGAGGACAGAAATGGGGAGGGAGTCAGCAAGTTTCTTTTCGGGAGGCTTGGCGAGGTCTGACAAGGCCTCGAGTGGGAGAGGTCCCTCTCTAACCCAACAACATTTGAGGCCAAAGAAAACTTCCAGTGCTCTGCTTTTGAAGTCAGTGTCTCAACAACATGCTTCAGCAGACCGGGGTAAGTGAGGACGTTCAACATTTGGGGCCAAATGTTGTTTTGAGAAACTTGCACAAGCCGGAGCATACGTCCACACCTGCTGCTCGGGACGCTCCGTCTAGACTGCAGCCAGCCTTGGCTACAGTCACAGCTTCTTCCGTATGATTCAAAAGCACACACGACCGCATTCTAGCTACGACTTCGGATATCCAGCCAGCTGCGCGAAGACAGAGCCAGTCTTTGCCCGTGAAGTCGGACATCCAGTAGCTAGGGAACCGAGGCTTCGATCATCGGGACACTTTGAAGAAGAGATCCGTCTCTGGGACTGTGTCCCAGGAGCAGCAAGCGGCTGAAAAACAGAAAACCACTGCTCCTCGAGCCTCGGTAACGGACTTGCTGTCGCAGATTGCGCAGCTGATCGCAGCATCCCTGCAAGTGCAAGAGCAGCCTCCCGCAGACTCCAGTAGTGAGCTGTCGGATGGTGCTGGGTCGGTCCAGTCATCTGCACACGCAGATGCGATGGACCGAACGGCACAGCTGACTCAGTCAGATGGTGAAAGGGACAAGGAAGAGGATTACCCTTCCCTTTCAGAACAACATATGGTAGCGATGGAATTTATCCATCAATACTATCCTGAATTTGTTCCACCTGATCAGCAAGCTGCGACAACTAAGGAGAAACCGCTCTCTTTAGATGCAGACTTCGTGAGGAAGTTCTTTCCTTCCCGATACAGTCTAGACAGGTATCGCAGGCCTTAGGCCATGCAGACTATGCCATATTGAACCTCTCTAGTACTAAGAGGAAAGGCGGTTTCCTATCGACATCCTCCATAAATATACCGTTCCTTGGACCACGTTCATTTAAAACGGTTGGAGATGATGTCCAGAGAGCTCCTCTGCATTTAGATGAGCAGTCCTGGGATTTAGACATATCCCTACCTGCATCATTCAGTATACTCTCGGACATGATAGATTGTGCTATTTTATCAAATAGAGGAATCTGGACACAATGTCCTATGCAGATCACCTTACCAGAGCTATGGCGCAACGTCTTAATGGGAAGGAATTTGAGGACGTTTGTTCCTTGCTTAGAGTTCTTTCCAGGGCTGTCATGTATGCCACATATAACTCCGCCCTGACAGTGGCAAATTTGGAATTGATCAGATGTGATGCTGCCCTTGCATCGTCATCACCAAAAGATGACAAGGTGAAAAGCTCTCTCCAAGTCGTTCCAGTCTCCGGACATACTCTGTTTGACGACAAGCTTTCGTTAGTCTATGAACAGGCTACTAAGAAAGCTTCCAATGCTCTGCTTTTGAAGTCGGCGTCTCAACAACACGCTTCAGCAGACTGGGGTAAGTGAGGACGTTCAAAATCTAAATCATCTAAAGGGAACTCCTCACGAGGGTACAAGAAACCCTCTTATAATTACTCCGGAGGTCGTCAGTACAGCGACTTGAGAAAGGGGCGTAGGTCTGATCAGGATTATAGGTCAGATGCCCCAAAGCCGACGGGACGAGGTTCTTCGTGGGGAGGATGTAGTTTCTCCTCCTGTAAGCCTCATAAGTCCTACAGGTGATGATCAAGACCTCTATTTGCTTGCCAGTTTTTCGGAAGGTTATCAAACTTCGCGAGAAACTGGATAGCAGTCATGGAAGATCAGTGGATGAGAAGTGTAGTCTCATTCTGAGTAAAACCCCCACTAACAAGATGTCCACGTTGGACAAATCTTCTGGCGGATCCTTTCAAAAGAAAAGGAAGCAATAGAGGTCATCGAGAATAAAAATTCTCAAGGTTTTTACAGTCACCTGTTCCTCGTACTGAAGCCAGATGGCTCGTTCCAACTGGTAATAGACTTGAGCTGGATAAACAAGTTGATCGTAGCTCCAAAGTTCTATATGGAAACCATTCGGTCGGTAAGAGCGAGCATTCGAGTGGATGACTATGCGGCAAGCATAGATCTAAAGGACGCCTACTTTCATGTCCCGGTACAACTGGCAATCAGAAAGTACCTGCGGTTTGCCGTGCAAGGGGAGGTTTATCAGTTCAGAGCAATGTTCTTCGGTCTGAACCTGGCTTCTTGGACTTTCACTCGAATAATGAACTCGGTAATGTCATACTTCCGAGCTCATTCGGTAACGTTGGCTTACTTGGACAACATTCTTCAGAACGATGTTCAGAGTGCTACAACTGTTCCGACGTCTTGGTTTCATAGTAAACGAGAAAAAGTCGGATCTAGCTCCGTCCAAGTCGTTCACTCACTTGGGAATGAGCTTCTAAACCTCACAACAACCTGGTTCGTCTGCCATTACCCAGAGCGAAATTAGTCAGTTGTTATGCTTGCTCTTGTCTAAACTCAAGACACAGTAACAGCCAGAGAGTTTATGCGAATGATGGGGCAGTGTGGAACGGCTGCAGATTTTATTACATGGGGTCGTCTGCGCCACACGCGTCCCCTCCAGATATTGTTTACTCTGAACTGGAGTGTGAAGACGCATTCGCTCGAAACCAGTATCGTTTTAACAGACCTAGTAAAACAAAAGGTTCAGATTTGGTTAACTCAAGGAGTTCCGCTTCAACTGTCAGATCCGGCTTTTATGATTATGACGGATGCAAGTCAGACGGGCTGGGGCACGTCCCTAAGTCGCCAGAATCTTTGGGACTCTCGGTTCCTAGAGAAGCACATAAACATCAAAGAGATGATGTCGATATGGCTAGCACTACAACATTGAATTTATCAAATAGCGAACGTCCATGTTCAAATTCTGTCAGACAACTAGACAGTAGTTGCTTACCTCAGGAGCCAGGGTGGCACTCACTCGATTCCATTATGCGAATTAATGGAGAAGATTCTCCTATTCGTTCAGAATCATCACGTTCATCTCTCAGTCCGTCATATACCGGGTCGTCTGAAAGTATTAGCAGACTCGCTCTCTCAGAAAGGTCGCCTGTTGCCATTGGAGTGGACTCTCAACAAGCGAATATTCAGGCAGAACTGACGTTCGTGTCGCCATGCCAAGATTATCGAGCGTACGCAGTAGACGCTCTGTCGATCTCATGGGACGGTTGATAGGATATGCATATCCTCCAGCTCCATTGATTCAGCAGATTCTGTTAATGATCAAACAGTCTCATTGCAAAATCCTGCTAGTAGCGCCTCTGTCATCACAGAAACCTTGGATCAATCTTCTCATTCTTCTACATTCCCTGGAAGCTTCCTCCACAAGAGGATCTTCTTTATCAGGGAAAGTCCCGCCCACTGCATCACAACCCAGCAGGTCTAAACCTTCACGTATTTCCATTGTGTGCTCCTTCTTGCACGGAAAACATTTTACAGGACGAGCAGTGGATGCAATTTCTAACTGTAGGAGGGCCTCCTCTTCGTTGAATTATGCAGCGAAGTGGAGGGTTTTCTTTTGTTGGGGTATGGATCAGTCGATAGACATATACGATCCGTCCATACCACAGATTGCCAATTTCCTTGTCTACTTGTTTGACGATCTCAAACTGCAGTCTGTCTCTATTAAGGGCTATAGGTCTATGTTATCTGACACATACGCTCATCATGATAACTTGGCTATTGGATCAGATACCTCTTTATCCAAGCTGGTTAGAAATTTCTCTATTAATAGACCTAGAAACCTCAGATTAATTCCTATGTGGAGTTTGGCTTTGGTTCTGTTGAAGCTTGAAGAAGCTCCTTTTGAGGATTATTACCCTCACTACGGAAGTGGGGTTTTTGCTAAGAATCAGATTCCTGATAAGTGGCCAGAGGCTATTGTCATTAAGGCTTTACCGTCCTCGGATAACCGTAGACCTTTGCTGTGTCCAGTCAGAGTAATGCGCATTTGTAAACATCGATCAGATTTTATTAGAAAGGGAAGAAAATGTTTCTTTCTTTCTTTGATTCCTAACAGAAAGTATATTTCTGTTCGTGCTATCGCTAGATGGATTCAGTTGGCAATACGCATTGCCTACGAAAATCTATCTTCGGATCAACTTTCTGTCAACAAGATTTCAGCGCACGAGGTTAGAGCACTGTCCACTTTTTTGGGCTTATTGTAACAGTATAGCCATTACTGATCTTATGAAGGCTGCTCACTGGACACAGCCCTCTTCATTTACCAAGTTTTACCTGAGAAATTTAGAGTTCATCTCCGGTGACCTTAGTTCTTTGGGTCCTCTTTCTGTTGCTCAGAATGTCGTCCATTAATGTTACATCTATAAGGTCTTTAGGCAATCTGCTCGAGCACTGACACCACCGTTCCACTGCCCTCTTCTCTTCGTTCTGAGGAATTTACCTCAGAACAAGGGCGGGGGGGGGGGGGGGGGGGGGGGGGGGGGGGGCTGGTTTTTCCCTTATGATCATCTGGCTTTATAGTGAATAGCAAGGGAATACCTCCTCTGGTGACCGTAGTCCTGCGTCGTTGCTGGGTAGTTTTAATGTGTAGCTCGGTGTGAAGCAATAACTATGTCTCATTTATGTACTGTTTTTAAAGTGGAACTCACTGTGAAGCATTTGTATATGTTACGTGTCAAACGAGCGTTAATATACAATCCCCGAACACTTTTAAATGAGTATAAAGCGTCTCATTCTCTGGCCCAGCTTTATATATTGGTTTCCTTCACCAAATTAGCATAACGGGTTATGCTGGTATTAAATGGAGAAATTATTTTTTATGTAATTCTCAGTTACATTGTTGGTGTTATGCCTTTCTCTTTTCACGTGAAAGAGAAAGACATATTTAATTCCTATGTTTTCTCCTATTTTCCTTTAGGAGCTGTCCTTTACTGAAGTAATTGAGAGATTGGATTTTCCTTTAAGTCATAGGCCCTCCTGCCTTTTTACGATTCAGCTAGTCTGGGCCCTTGGTTGTCGTATGAAAATATGATAAATTTTAAGTGAGTTGTAATTTTTTTATACTTACCAATGGCCCAGATGGGGATGGCCCTCCCATGATGAGTGGGCACTCATACCTCCCGTTTGATTATAACATTTAGCAGGCATTGTAGAAAGAATGATGGTTGGCACCAATTTCGGTACCTTCCTGGATACTGCACATGCGCAGATCTCAAAAGTATGGAGGACCATCTAGGACTAGGCCATTGGGAAGTATAAAAAATATACAAATTACTTAAAATTTATCATTTTCCGAACTGAGATGCCGATTTGAACCAAATTTGATATGAGGGCTTATTGGGTCATAAGTACCTATTTTATGCCCCAAAAAATTCCATGGAAACCGCAGGGTCTAAAAATAGACAAAAATTTAAAAGCCCATATCTTCAAAACTACACGGCACTGAGAATTTTTTTTTTGTGTGAAGCTTCCTGAGGAACAGCAGAAAGGAATGGTCAAAAAAAAAAAAAAATTGCCTTCGGTTTTATCAAAGGGTACTTTTCCAGGACTTTTGAAAAAGTGCTGAGTCAGCATTTTTACCTGCATCGCCAGCTGCAGAGCAGGTCCAGTAACCGCTCGACTCCTTCCGTCAGTCCGTCCGAAACACTTTTTCCGTCAAAGTTTTCTTGGCTTCTTTGAAAGGGAATGATTTTATATTTGGTCTGCTGCTTCATAATGATGAGTTGTCTCGTGTAAGCAGTTTTCAGATCTGCCGTGCAGCCACTTCCTGTTTGCCGATACTTTGAAATTTTACTGTACCCACTGAACATTGAAATTTTCCGTCAAGGTTTTCTCGGCTTCTATGCAAGGGATTGATTTTATATTTGGTCTGCTGCTTCATAATGATGAGTTGTATCGTGTCAGCAATTTTCAGATCTGCCGTGCAGCCACTTCCTGTTTGCCAATACTTTGAAATTTTACTGTACCCACTGAACATTGAAATTTTCCGTCAAGGTTTTCTGTTTTCTTGGCTTCTATGCAAGGGATTGATTTTATATTTGGTCTGCTGCTTTATAATGATGAGTTGTATCGTGTAAGCAATTTTCAGATCTGCCGTGCAGCCACTTCCTGTTTGCCGATACTTTGAAATTTCACTGTACCCACTGAACATTGAAATTTTTCGTCAAACTTTTCTCGGCTTCTATGCAAGGGATTGATTTTATATTTCATCTGGAGCCTGATAATGATTAGTTGTATCGTGTATGCAATTTTCAGATCTGCCGTGTAGCCACTTCCTGTTTGCCGATTCAATTGCATGCAGAGACGCAGGTCCAGACCCGGTATTGGTCTTGGCCTGTTTAACACTTGTGGGTAACATTACTGTGGGTAATGGAAAAAACATTTAAGACTCTTCTTCTCGAAAACCACTGCTCCAAAAGCTTTCAAATTTCACATATAACATCTTTGGAAGATTGTTTCACATGTTTATTGAAAGCAAATCCCTGGTCCATATTTGGGCTCTCTGTGGGAACCCAAATGTTTAAATTAGTGCAGTTTGAAGAATATTCTTTAAAAATTTTCTACTTCAGATCCACCAATCAGAATCTTTTGATATATGGTATGCAGCATGCTTAGGGAGATGAGATTCAAGTTTGTTCAAGCCAAGTCCCTGGGTTCATATTTGGGCTCATTGTGGAAGCGTGAATTAAAACTTAATTCAAAATGAGGAATTTTCTTTAAAAATCTTCTTCTTCAGATGCAGCAGGCAAAATGTTTTGATATGTGGTATGCAGCATCCTTGGGGGTGAGATTCAAGTTTTTTCAAGCCAAGTCCCTGGGTTCATATTTGGGCTCCCTGTGGGAGCCTGAATTATTACTTAGTTCAATATGAGGAATATTCTTTAGTAAAGATCTTTTTTTTAAATCCACTGGTCAGATTCCTTGGATATTTGGTATAAGCTTTTCTTAGGAGGGGCAGATGCAACTTGTTCAGATCAATTCCACGGGTATTTAGGCTACCATGTCAGGTGAGCACCCTCCGGCCCCCTGGGGCCTCTTGTTTAACATATTTTCTGATATTGTTTTTCATTTTGGTAATTGTAGATTGTGGGAAGATGGTTGGAAAGATCGATACTATCAGTCCAAATTTTCTGTTGATGCCGATGACATAGAATTCCGACATACTGTGGTGAGTTTCTTTAATAAGCATAGAATTTTAGTTTTTATCGCATTGCATTAATGTGCTTTCTTTTCTGTTAAACTTTTCTTTTTTCTGCATGGATTATTCTTATCCTCTCACATGGAAGGAATATAGTAAAGAGCTCTTCATGTCCATCCATCCGAAAAATTTTCTTTGGTGCAATTCTAAATTTAGGAACCAATTTGGATGAATATTCTGAGCGAACGTGCAAATTTCTAAATTTCAATCAGTGGCACTTTAAACTGATAGGAGTGCTGGAAACCCATATTTGGGCTTTACACTGGAGCAGACATGTTAACTCTCCCGGAATGCTCGGGAAAATCCCGAAATTTCAGTGTAGTTCCCAGCCTCCTGGACGGGAATCAGTTTTGGACCAAAAATCCCGGAAAACAGCAGTTGAATATTTCTTTCCCGGTGTGGCTTATGTAAAACGTTCGGAGTCAAATCACATGCATTTCAAACTCTGGTAAAAGCTCACAAAGCAGTAAAATATGGATTTAAGTTAAATTTATTTAAGAAAAGGGTATTTTATGATATATATTTCAACTGTGTTCATGTTTATTTCTGTTTTTATGCCCCCCGACTTAGGTCAGGTGGCATATAGTGATTGAAGTGTGCGTGTGTCAGTCCGTCTGTCTGTGTGTCAGTCTGTTCGTGTGTGTGTGTGTCCGAGCCAATAACTCGAACAAGGGTTAGGGACACAGTCATCAAACTTCACACATTTATAAAGGACCATGGGAGGATGTGTCACACACCATTGCCGGGTTCGTACCTTTAAGGTCAAGGTCACATTTCAAGGTCACACTAAAAATTGGTCAATATTCGTGTCTCGGCTTAAATCAGAAACGAATCATAGTACAATTGTTAAACTTTTTACAAATGTTAAGGACAGTCAGAAGGTGTGTCGCATATAATAGTTTCCGCCACATCTGCAAGGTGGAGGTCACAATTGACCTTCATATGTTCAGGGTCACAAATCGTGTCTCAAGCATAACTCCAAAACTATTAGGGCTACAGTCATCTAACATTGCTCAATTATAAAGGACAACGGGTGGATGTGTCATGCACCACAGCCAGGTCCGTAAGGTCAAGGTCACATTTCAAGGTCACACTGAACACGGTTAGGGCCACAGTCATCAAACTTCACACAATTATAAATGACCATGGGAGGATGTGTCACACACCATAGCCGGATTCGTACCTTCAAGGTCAAGGTCACATTTCATGGTCACACTAAAAATCTGTCAATATTTGTGTCTCAGCCATAACTCAGAAACGAATCATAGTACAATTGTTAAACTTTTTACAAATGTTAAGGACAGTCAGAAGGTGTGTCACGTATAATAGTTTCCACCGCATCTACAAGGTGAAGGTCACAAGGGGGGGGGGGGGGGCATGTGTTACCTTAGTAACATTCTTCTTGTTTTCTTCGTAATCAGAGATTCGTAATCAGTGTGAGAGTGGCGAAGTGAAAATAGGTGACTTACTTTCAAAAAATTGAAAACTTCACCTTCAATGCAGTATTTTGGTAAATAAAATATATGAAAAGGAATTAACCCTTTACCCAATGAATCGCCCGCGTAATGTGCAAATTCAGCAGCTGAAAAAATATTATTTCTTAAAAAATGTCAACAAAACCATATCATGTGACTCTTTGGAACGAGCTCGTTCCAAAGAGGGGTCACTTGATATGGTTTTGTTGAAATATTTTGAAAAAAATTAAAAAATGATATTTAAAATAATAAATTTTGATATTGTCTGCGTTGGGTAAAGGGTTAAACAAGCGTCCACACATGCAGGAAGGATTTGATAAAGATACTTTTCAAGTACCAATCTTCTTGCAGTAACTGAACATTAGGACATCTTTTCCTGTTAACATTTCCAGACTTGGGAAATTATTAGCTTAGTAGACTTTGATAAAAGCAAACCACAGGTGGTGGTGCTCTGTGGATGGGGGGGGGGGGGTCTCATGAAGAAGAGGATACCAGGGGGGGGGGGGGGTCAAATAAACAATTATTTCATGATTTTTTAACATCGCATAAATGCATCAGCATAATTGACAACTAGATCTGGATATAACCTGGTGTTAATGGTGGTCCATGAGCAGAAAATTCGCAAGTTTTTTCTTTTGTTTTGTCCCCGCGCGAACTTTTTTCAGAAATCCATCCCATTTCCCTAAAAATCTCCCTCAGATTCCCTGAAAAATTATTCTGGAGGTTAACATGTCTGCACTGAAGTGAAGGTGTGGCAACCTAATGGCTTTGTATTCTTTGGAATTGCTTTGTGTTATCTTTGAAATGAAATAATTTAGTCTATGCATTTACCTTGTTAAATTTTATGGGACAGTGACTAGTGTTTCTACAACAGCAAAGTCTTTATCATTTGAACAGCCAGATTTCTGCCTTGCGGTGAATGCATAAGTTTACATGAAATTTTTTTTTTTATTTTCAGGCCAATCATTATGTGAGGGGATTGTGCTGGGTTTTACGGTATTATTATCAGGTACAGTATTATAATAGTCAAAACATACCAATACATTTGTATTTACTTCTGTCTTCGATTTCCTTTTTACACCATTACAGTCTGTTTATAACAGAGTATAAATATTTTTCACCTTCATACAACTTGTATTTTTGTGCAGTAGTTTGTAGCTATTCAGACCTGTTATTGGTCAAGTCTGTCCTCCTCTGTTGCAGTGCCTGCAAGATAGCTTGACCAGATATTATCAAATTTTTACCCAATTTGTTCTGTGAGTTCTACTTGTGAATTTCTTGGCTGTTTTCAAAAAAACAGTAGTGCCCAAATTTGTTTTTCCAGAGTTATTCCATTTTGATTGTTTTCTTGTTTGAATTTCCGACTTGGGGCGGGTGACGGCATCAAGCATGTTAACCCTTTACCTAACATGAAAAGCAGACGACACTTGCAAAAAAATTTCTTGAATAACTAATTTTTTTTCATTTTTTGTCTCAAAAACATAGGTTTTGACTCCTCGTTGGAACGAGCTCATTCCAGCGAGGGGTCATAACCTATGTTTTTGAGACAAAAAATGAAAAAAATAATAAAAATTAATTGGCGATATTTGAGAATAGCGCTGGCCGGTTTTGGCTGTTACGTTGGGTAAAGGGTTAAGCTGATGAATTGTAAAATAGTGAGATTTCTGAGCAAAAATAGTGAGATTTTAATTTTTAAATGACTCAAAGAGTAAAATTCATTGATTTTAATAGAGAGATTATGTTAAAAATCTCAGTTTTAGGCTCATTTAACAAAAAATCATTCTGGAAAATAGCAAGTCTTCCTCTGAAATAGTGAGACTTAACATGTCTTGTCAGCATAAGTGTTTTTTCAGGAGTTATGCCTCTTGGATTGTTTTCTTTGAAATTCCATCTTGCAGGTGATATCCGATATTTACCAAATTTGGTCTGTGGATTCTACTCAAGAATGTCTTAGATGAGTTCAAAAATCGGTCCTGTTTGAATTTTTTGTCAGGAGTTATGCCCCTCAGATTGAATTTCTGAGTTTTGGACATTGTCAGCATGATAACTTGAACAAACATTATCCAACTTTTACTGAATTTGGTTTGTGGGTTCTACTTGAGAATGTCTTGGATGGTTTCGAAAACCAGTCATGCCTGAATTTTTTTCCCCAGAGTTATGCCCCTTAGATTGTTTTCCTTATTTGAAATTTTTGACTCAGGGCGGTGTCAGCATGATAACTTGGAACAATCATTATCCTTTTTTGAACAAATTTGTCCCATGGCTCTCAGATTTGTTAGCTCAACTTGACAACATCAAGTATTAGCTATTGGGATAGGTTGCGATCCATCATACATCTGTACATCCCTACGTCCGTCCATCTGCAATTCCTTTGGTTAGTGCTGGTCGATATCCGCCAAAATTAAAATCGCGGTTTTCTTAAAAAATAATCGTGGTTAACAATATAATCGCGGTATTGCTGAGTACTTGTGGAAAGCAAGGATTAACGATTGTAAGTCACGTTTTTTGTGTCAGTGGATCATTGTTTTTAACCAGTTAATGTTTGTATCCTAAGGATGACTTGTTAAAGGAGAAAGAATGCCTTACCTGTGACTGTCTACCTGACTGTAGCCATAGGTTTGTCCATTTGTGATTTGCAATACACACAAAGTGTCAAAAGTGAATACATCACTAAAAATGTAACTAATCATGCAAGTCGATAGAATTTGACGATATGGTGTGTTGTTCCCACGCCGGTGGGGGAACAACACATCGTATCGTCAGATTCTAGAAGTTGACAACTTTTCAACGTGACCATTACTGACCATTGACCAAGAATGATTTGTGTTGATCAAGCGTCCCTGGCAGAACTGACTTACTAAATGTTCTGAACAATTCCGAGAAAGTAGCGAACAGGAACTCTTCAGATATCCCTTTTTTTTCGTCCGGGATGATTCGACCCATCTCCAGAAATTCAGCACATTTTTACATCCAAGGTTTATTTTACATCTTGTAAGAAAGGACGAAAGTGGTTGGAGAAAGTCAAAGAAGTACTAGGACCTAGGTCAAGCAATTAATTAAGCCCATAGCCATAATTCGAAACAAGAGTACCTATGTTGTCATTAAGGATATGAAATATCGGAGAGGGTGGGGGGCATAATACTTTAGGGGCGCTTTAAGATTCGAAAACATGATGCTTGCCCCCGGGCCCACGCCATAATAAATAATATTGTTGATGAAAAATGAAACAGAGTTCCAATTTTTATCAACGATATGAAATAATAGGATGAGGGGAAGCATGGGGCCCTTTCGGATTCAGGTAAGAGACATGTCACGCTCGCTTCAACGAAGGGTCTAACCCATGATATGGGCCATGTGGGGGTGACGGTGTTCACAAGACCTGATCAGTAATTATAATATTGCAGCAAGGCTTTAGGTAAGTATTTATTCACTCTGAATATTCTGATGCACAAAACTGGACTGAACCAAGAAATTCTACGAATGTTTCTGTAAAAAAAAAAACAACGAAATTAAACTTCGAAACTTTTGACTCATTGCTTGGAAATAATTATTGAGTGTTTCGCCACTTTTGATCAAGTCAACCCAAATTATCTTTGCGATCTTCACTCATGCAAGTTGCTAGCAAGAAATGTCAGCATGTTCACCTTATCTGTATTGTGACATGATCTTTTTTTTTATTCACGACATTGCCGACAGTACTGAAGACACGCTCAGACGAGCAACTTGTTGCCGGTATACATAAATATTTTCTGGCAACAACAGCAACATTCGGAAACATTGGGGCATTCAAACACCACCATTTCAATGGGTCGTCATCATGATCAATAGTCGGAAGGGTTACGTAGTTGTGAAGTTCCACCTTGCAACGCTCTTCCATGTCTTTTCTTTGCTCGGCTGCACTTCTGACAGTTCTAGAGGCGGTGGCATGACTGCCGTCAGCAGTTTTACCACGGAAAAAATGACTCAAACTTTTCTTTTTCTTCTTGGGTGGCTCTCCAGAATTCGTAGGCTCACTAGGGGGTTTCAAACTTGCCTTGATTGCGGCACTCTCTTATCCCACTTCAGCTTCAAAGCTTAAATCACGGGCTTCCTGAATGAGTTTATCTTCCAGAGCTTTTTTTTTTCTCTCTGTTGGAAATGTACTCAAACTTGAACCTAGGGTCTAACACCGACAAAATTTCAATAATTTCCCTCACATCCCCTTCAGCATACTTTGACTGCATGTATTGGAGAGCTTTAGACTTTATGTCCTTGGTGAGCTCAGAGTCATCATCTTTGGGCATATCATTTTCAAACAAGTGGAGAACAGGTAACACATGGGAAATAGTTATATTTTTCTCCCCTGAAAGAATATCTGTGAACTCAGCAAGGGGACTAAGTGCGGCATTGATGGATTTTAAAACTGCAATGTCCTGCCACTTTGGTATCAGATGTGTTGCTTTCCTGTCAGTACTTAGAACTTTGACAATAGCCTTTTCCTGTTCCAAAATCCGGGATATCTGTTTATGACTGCTGCCCCAGCATGTGTCGCATGCCGTGACAAGTAAATGGGCAGGAAAATTCGTTTCTTGCTGAACCCTGTTTAGCTCACGCTTCTTTTTCCAGCTATGGCTGAAGTGTACCACTATTTTGCCAGCTACACCTAAAGCTCTGCTTATTTTAGGGTCCTTGTCATCCACCCCTTTGTGAACTGCCAAGTTAATACAGTGTCCAAAGCATGACATTCTTCGCCATTTTTTCAGGTCTATTGCCTTTTTGCGTTTGATGCATTGTCTGAGGTTATAGCAACCAGATTGGCCTCTTTCAGTTCCCACTGCTCCAGAATGTCAGCCAGAGCATCCCCAATTAATTACTTCACCAGTGTGGTCCTCTGGCATGAAAACAGTTTCAAGACACTTTGAGTTCATTTGCCATGAATTGTCAATATAATGTATGGTGAAACTCATGTACGGAAATGTTGTAATTCCACTCGACCACAAATCGGTGGTTGCAGCAAAATATTGGCAGTCTGATAGAAGGGAACTTGCAATTTCATCCCTTAGACTATTATACAATTGGAGGATAGCCTTTTGCGAAAAATACTTCCTACTGGGGAGTTCATATCTTGGGTCAAATTCACCAAGTAACTTTTTAAAACCACTTTTCTCACAACTGTACATGGGCATCATGTCTTTTGCGAGACAAAATGTCACTGCGTCAGTTAGTTTGGCCCATCTTCTGCCATTTCTGTCATATTTCTCAGACTTAATAAAACTTTCTTTAATTGAGGTTTTTTCCACATCACCCCCACCAGCTTTCGTCCCTTTCATGCCCAGTGTGAATTTTGTGGCCGGTTTTGCAGGTTGCTTGCTCCTGGCCGTACTGAATTCAATGGGGTGCTGAACTTTTAAATGGTTATACGAATTCGTCGTATTTCCACCTTTAGTGCCCACAGTCTTTGCACATAACTTGCACGATGGCATATCATAATTAATTGATTTTGAAGTTGACGGTCCCTCTTCTTCCAGGAAACCAAAGTAATCCCAAACGGGAGATTTAATTTTCTTTTTCTCAACGAAACTCATTTTGAATTTTGCGTTTTTCAAACTTGAAGGGTCAGATTTATTTCAAGAGATTAAGTTCTCGTGTGCCTGGTAACAAGAATATAGAATTGATTTGAGACCATGCAAGCAAAACAAGTTCCACCGTATGTTCGGCCCAGTTGATTCTCACACGTCAGTTGAACGAAAAATGCCACGAGAAACAGACGCCTGTGTTACAGTACAGTTACACAGAATGCCAGAGGGGTTGAATGTTGAATACTCTCGACCTACCGTGAAAACCTCTTCAAAAAACATTTCAACCCAAAGTCCAAAAGTCACTTTATGTCAGACCTGTTTTTCACTCTTCAGTGATTCAAGCTCACGGATCCAGGGGCAAGAACTTGTAGGTCAAAATATTTAAGACGAAGGGAGGAAACCCATATCATCCTGATATTTAAAGATGCTAACATGTGTACCGGATCATGCAATGGAAGAGGCCCCAGTAAATGGATTTACCAATTTTTTCAATGGTGAACTACAGTTCCCTTCAGTGTAAAATGGTTCATAACACCAGCTTAATTATTTATTAGCTGCGAATTCAGCTTCGGCATTTTAAAAAATAGTTTCTGAGCAAATGAATAAAATAATATATCAAATTTTCAGTTGAGTACACTTGGTTACTCTCGTATCTGAAACTACAGACGATATTTCGTTTTTTTTGTTTTTTCCGCGATATTACTAACGATATTCATTTCATAACCGGCTATACTCGATTAATCGGGAAACCACCCAGCACTACCTTTGGCACACCCTACAGGCTGCAGCTCTCACCCGATCAGTTACAAATTTCATACGTGGCTTTGGGGCAATGTCTAGGTGGAAGCTATCCATTTTTTCGAAATTCATTGAAAATCGTGGCCATCTTGGATTTGGATATAAATTGTCCAACAATTTCTTTAGCACACCCTGCAGGTCGGAGCTCTCACCCGATCAGTCCCAAATTTTATATATAGTTTGGGGCAATGTCTAAATGGGAGCTATTAAATTTTTCAGAATTTTTTTGAAAAACAGGGCTGCCCGTGGCCATCTTAGATTTGACATATAAACTGTCAACAATTTCATTAGCACACCCTACAGGCTGCATACTTCATCCAATCTTTTTCAAGTTTCATATGTAGCTTTGATGTGATGTCTAGATAGGAGCTATCAAATTTTTCTGAATTTTGTCGAAAAACATGGCTGCCAGCAGCCATCTTGGATTTGGATATGAATTGTCCAACAATTCCTTTTGCACACCCTACAGGCCGCGGCTCTCACCCGATCAGTCCCAGATTTCATATGTAGTTTTAGATGGGAGCTATCGAATATTTCTGAATTTTGTTGAAAAACATGGCCGTCAGCTGCCATCTTTGACTTCGCATGTGAATTGTCAATTCCATTAGCACACCCTGCGGGTCGCATCTCTCACCCAATCTTTTTCAACTTTCATATGTAGTTTTGGGTCCGAAAACCTTTAGCATCTCCTGTTTCTAAAATGCCAAAAAAAAAAATTATGTTTCTGTTTCATTTTTATTCCCCCGAAAAAAAATTCGGGGGAATCTAGCCGTGATGTCGTCCGTCTGTCCATCTGTCTGTCTGTCCGTCTGTCCATCCGGGCGTAGACGGAATTCGTGTCCGCTCCATAACTTCTTACAGCCTTCAAGGATATTAATGATACTTGGTATTATTATTGCCCACAACCAGAGGGTGTGTCGCGAATAAGGTTGGAATGGCTATCAAGGCTTTTTTCGGGGGAATCAGCCACCCTTTGGTGGCCATCCTCTAGTTTAGTTGCATGTCTGGTAACAAATCTGTGTAAAAATTACTTTTTAAAAAATAGCCAATTTTTCGAAGCCACTGTTTCCCATAATTCATCTGTAAATTACCCCTATGCATCAGACTCCAACTGTGGGACCAAATCTTCAAATTCTCTTGTCCAACAAATAGCCTAATGTAATCATATATTTGACACTAAAAATATATCCCCAATTTACATAGCATTAGGCCAAAAAAAAAAAATCAATTGATTCTCAGGCAATTTTTTTTTCAAATCAATGAGGGAGGGAGGATTTTATTTTTATTTTTTATTTTTATTTCTTCCAGATGGTGAGAAAGGATTGAGAGGCAAAAGTCACTTTCTGATGTCTGTTTTTACCTGAAAAGCATGGAAAGTGCATATTGTAAAATGATATACAAATAAAACTAATTTTATTGAAAACTAAAACTGTTTTTCTTTATTTTCTGATATCACCACTTTTTGTATTTAGAAACAGAACTCTGACTTCACTTTTAAACTTTTACAAAGCAGAACTATTTTATGAATACTAGATATTATTGACCACCCTCGTATTATTTTGGTATCATTGTGAGTTATTTTGATTTTTAGTATGACCCATGGTGAGAGTGTTCTTCTCTGTAAGAGAAGGTATATTCTTTTTAAAAAAATATTTAAAGTGTTTAAAATAAATTTCAAGTTCATATAAGAAGCTGGGTCATTCATGGTTTCTGAATACCCTAACTGAGTTGAAAAGCGTAGTTAAAAAAGTTTTCGATATCCTTCGTAAATTAAGCGTTATTAACAATTTGAGTTAATTAATTTCTTTGGTAAATGACAAAACATTTCAGTTGTCTCCCTCTCCGGCTGCGCTGGGTAATAATACACTGTTCAGAAAACTGACAATTTCTGCCAACCATCTTTCACTGACACGTGCGATTGGTGCTTTGAAGGTCTGCCATTCTTATCCATCCAAATACCTGTGATTTCTATTGTAGCCTTATTACATGTAACCCCCTTCCAACAAACTTCACAAGTTTTCAAAGAAAAACATTCAATGCAAATTGCGGGGCGAATTTCAATGCAGCCAATTTTTCAGTGGAACAGAGCGTAACCGCAAGCAATTTCGATATGGACGAACTGTCTCCAATACATTTTTTTTTGTTTTGAAACGGTGGTTAACTTTTAATAAATTCTAATTAACTCGATGCGTGTCTTGTGTGATTCGTTGTTTTGTCTGGTACTTTGTTTTTAAATAGCCATTTTGTGCTGGTTGCTATCAGTTGGGGCGAATTGTTCGAACGACTACGCCATTGCAATTCTTTTCAGAAATATAAAATTGGGCTAGTTTAGGCTATTTTCATAGCCGTGTGACGGACTTTAACAGCAACCGTGTTTACTGTTTTTTGCGGAAGCGTGTGTTTTTAAAAAATAAAACATAAGAAAATACAGTAAACTGCCATGTCTCCCAAGGAAGTTTAGAAGGGCGACTTGAATTTCGCCCCCAATGTAAGCCAAGGCCAGAGGCTCTCACACTTAACACACGCCTGTGTATATTTACCTGTTTATTCGTTGGTTTTGGGCCTTAAAACCAATAGTCCCTTTTCAATTTCCCTGTTTCCTATTTTCTTGCAATGACGGTCCAAATAAAAAGGCCCAACGCGGGCCATTTTTTTCAACGCGGCGGTGCCTGAGAATCAATTCCTTTTTTTTTTTTGGCCTTAGTTTCAACATATGCCCTATGTTTAGAATTTCACCACCTCTGTGCAATAGTGCGAAACTGTAGAGCGGAACCTTAGTTCAGTCCTTTCTTGGACAAGTTGAGCTGCAGTGTCATTGACACTTTCATTTCCTAGTTTCATTAGTTTCAGGTGCTAGCAAAGATTCCTTTTTAGCCACCACAACTCATCCCCAGCATCTGTGATGCGAATCTCATGCATATATCCTTTCATCCAGGTGATTCTGATTCATACTAGTAAGGACAATAAAAATCAATCTTGTTTTGCAGGTACCTTCCTCCTTAACCCTTTACCTAACATGAAAACCAGACGACACTTGCAAACAAAATTCTTGAATAACTAATTTTTTTCATTTTTTGTCTCAAAAACATAGGTTATGACCCCTCTTTGGAATGAGCTTGTCGAGCTCGTTCCAAAGAGGGGTCATAACCTATGTTTTTGAGACAAAAAATAATGAAAATTAATTGCCGATTTTTGTGAATAGCGCTGGCTGGTTTTGGCTGTTATGTTTAAAGGTTTAAAGTTCTGCAATAAAAGTTTTCATTATCTGTTTCATTTTCTGCAATTTAAGATCTACACTGACCAATCCTAATTCTTATTAAAGTTTGATGAGCAACAAATATGGTTGAAACTTTTTAAGTTATTGTGATGAATTAACAGTGACATGGTCTGAGGTTTGCAGCTTGGAGCTTAAGTTGTAACAGCTGAGCCAGTGCATTCCGAATGAATTCAGTAACATTACAAGTTATTTTGATGAAATGACTGTAACATAGTCTGAGGTTTGTGGCTCGGAGCTTATGTTCAACCAAGATGCGAAGCATTGAGGTTGAACTTATGCTCCGAGCTGTAAACCTCGGACCATTTTACCAACAATTCATTACAATAACGTTTCTGTTCCAATACGACCCTACCCAAAGCCCAAAACTCACATCGTGAAATGAACAAGACAACTTCAATGAACAAGGCAACTTTAACGATAAATTTAGTAAATAAACCTCTTGTGTACCCCACAACATCACTGAACAACAAAAAATCAATAACGTAGATAATGGTCAAGGTTACTCCATCTCAGTTCAAATCATGAACAAGTTCAGGATTTGAACTGAGATGGAATAACCCTAACTTTTCTATAAGTGGGTTGTAAATATACATTCATAGAATGCTTACTGGCCTTGAAAAATTCAATTTTATAGGCCATATGCACTTTGAATCTCCTCCCATTCTTATCATCTTTTCAAATATTTCACTTTGTGATGTCAGACTGTAACATATGCCACTGGAGCCATAAGCATAGAAAAAACTAAGCGAGGTCTCGTCCAATCAGAGGTCAAAGATTTAGTCTTATTGGAACATTGAATGTGAAAAACATCTGATTTCCAGAAGCTCGCCAAAACCAGGCTAAATGACACAGGAGGACAAAATATTTTTCAGCTGTAGGAAAGAAAAATATCCCCCTGTCCCTTACTTCATTTCACATCATGTTGGGTTAAGAGTATATATCCACCATAGGTGAATGTCCAGGGTCTTTCTGGGGGAAAAAAAAATGACTTTTCATGACAACTTTTTGAAGGCTTAAGTATAGCAAAATGACCCAAGAAATATCAGAGTGAGAGAACATGTGCCAGGTTTAGGGAGTTCAGGCTTGATTGTATATAAAGTTGACATATTTCAGGAAAAGTATGTGGGGGAGGAGCAGGGGTGGGGAGGTGGTGAGGAACGAGTCCGGTGTCAAGAGAGTAAACATTTAAACAGGGTTCATAAGCGTCATAGAATCCTGGAAAAATCATGAAAAAAAAATTTCCAGGCCTGGGAGTTTCAGGAAAAATGTTTTTTTGTTTTTCTAAAGTCTGGAAAAGTGATGGAAATTTGTCGTGATAATCCCTGAAAAATCACACCTAACAACTGTAAAAAGAGGGTGTGGTGGTCATACTAACGAAGAGAAAGTCATGGAAATTGTTAGAAAGTTTTGGAAAAATCATGGAAAAGTCATGGAATTTGATTCACAAAAAAGTATACATACCCTGTTCAAAATTTTTCAGACTTTTCAAATTGGTTCGCAGCACTGTTTTCTTAGATTAAAGAAAGAAAAGCCATTCTCCCTCATCAAACAATTCAGAAAAATTGCTTGAGAAAGCAAAATATGTTTTTTCTATTTGCCTTCGTTAGCTGAAATAACTGTTGATGTTTTTGTCGCACTCTTATTATAATCTTGGTGTAAGAAAATGTTTTGAATAGAATAGGTTCAACTTTTTGACTCAAGCCATTGTCATGGGCATTGTAGTTTAGGGAAAAACAGTCTCAAGTTACAAATAATTAACAGTTGGCTCTTGAAGGCAAGAATCCAGTGAGAGATTTTTAACTTTTGATTTTTGTTCTTAGGGTGAGGATTAACAGATTAACACCCTTGTATACTGAAGTCAAAATGTAAAATTTTCACAATGAAAATTTCCTCCATAATACAAGTGGGGATTTAACGAATTTGATTTGATGAGCTTTGTCAAACAAGATTTTATTATACTCTAAGTGATAGATTATCAAAGAAATTGCGGAAAGATAGAAATCGTATCCCCCACTGTGAAGATATAGAAATTTTCATTTTTGCGGTATCAATCAAAATGGCAGCTTTCAAAGCATCACTTCAAGGTGAATACGAGCCAAATTATCACTGGAAATGATCAATTTGTTCTAGAAGCCTATAATGAAAAGAAAGTCTAGTGTTTTTGAGAGGATACCGATCATTTGCAGCAATAATTCAACATGTATTCACCTTGAAATGACGTGTGAAACCTGCTAGTCCAAACATGACCTGAAAGTCTCTAATATAAGTTTTTGGTTTGGTGTGTCCTTTCAAAGGATGTACCAAACCAAAAACTTATATTACAGACCTTCAGGCCATGTTTGGACTAGAAACTTGCCAACTGATTTAGATCGCAAGACATCCGTTCCGAGTATCGATCAAATCACTTCTGGGCATCAATGACTCAAAGCGCTGTTTACTTTCATGCATCAATTCATGGTAGAAACAAATGGAATTATCAGTTTCTTATAAAAAAGCGTATAATAAAAAGAAAATCAAGTGTTTTTGAGTGGATACTTGAAATTATTTCACTTTTGACCAAGAGAAATGGCTATTTTCGTCTGTGAACGTGCTTAAGAAAAAATAAACATTTGTCTCGGTCACTCATGAGATAATTTTTGGTATACTCTATATATTGGTTATATTTCTAGTTACATTATGGGAAATATGGTTGCGTGAAATTTTCTAATTTTGACATCAGTGAACAAAGGGGTTAAAGTAGGAAGTACCCTATATAACAAAAACAAACAGTTTATTGTTGCTGTGCAACATTTGCATATGTTCCATTAGGACTAAAATCCTCACCCTCTGATTGGCTGAGAGCTTTCTTCATTTTTTCTATGTTGATGGCTCCAGTGGCATATGTTACCGTCTGACATCACCAAGTGAATATTTGAGAAGATGATTAGAATGGGAGGAGATTTAAAGTGGATACTGCCTATAAAAGCGTATTTTTCAAGGCCATATAATTCTCTTGAGTGTATACTCGCAAACCACTCATACAAATGTTGAGGTTACTTCATCTCAATTCAAATCATGAACCTTGACCTTTAGCTCACCTGACGGAAAGTCAGGGTGAGCTTCTCTTATCACTCTTCGTCCGTCGTCCTGCGTGAAGGTGGTGTTTGAGCCTCTTTCTCCTAAACCACTGGCCACATTTTAATTAAATTTCATGTATATGGTGGTTATATAGGGACATTTTGATTTTTATCCAAATTAGGTTTCGGCTCATATTGAGCAGAGGTGTGGGGAAAAAATAGCCAAATTTTTTTAAAATCTCCTTCTAATGAATCACCAGTAGCAGAGACTTGATATGTGGTATACAGAGTCCTTTTGTGGTTTAGAATCAAGTTTGTTCAAGAAAAGTTTGTCGGGCATTATTTGCCTTCGTTATGGGAGGGGCAAAAATTTTGGCCACGCCTAAAATTTCTATTTTCTGAACCGTGAGGTCAATTTGAACCAAATTTGATATGAGATGATAATGGGTCATAAGTAGTTGATTGATGCAAAAAAAAATTTTCTCATTGCCCCGTGGGAACCTCAGGAGCTAAAAATAGGAAAAACCTCAAAACTGCCATATCTCCAAAACTACATGGCACAGAGAATTCTTATTTTGTATAAAGCTTACTTTTATCCAGTAGAATAGAATGGTTAAAAAAAATCCCTATCGGTTTGATCACAAGGTACTTTTTTCAGGACTTTTGAAAAAGTGCTGAGTCAGCACTTTTTAACACTATAGGCAATGGGAAAAAGATTAAAAAATCTTCTTCTCCAGATCCAGCAGGCAGAATCTTTTGATATTTGGTATGCAACATTGTAGGGTGGATCTGATTCAAGTTTGTTCAAATCGGCCACCTGGGTTCATATTTGGGCTCAGTATAGAAGCCCGATTTCGAACTTAGTGCATTTCAGGCAAATTTCTTAAAAAATCTTCTTCTCCAGATCAAGCAGGCAGAATCTTTTGATATTTGGTATGCAACATTGTGGGGTGGATCTGATTCAAGTTTGTTCAAATCGGCTCCCTAGATTTATATTTGGGCTCACTATCGAAGCTCGAATTCGAACTTAGTGCATTTCAGGCAAATTTCTTAAAAAATCTTCTTCTCCAGATCCAGCAGGCAGAATCTTTTGATATTTGGTATGCAACATTGTGGGGTGGATCTGATTCAAGTTTGTTCAAATCGGCTGCCTGGGTTCATATTTGGGCTCAGTATAGGAGCCCGATTTCGAACTTAGTGCATTTCAGGCAAATTTCTTAAAAAATCTTCTTCTCCAGATCCAGCAGGCAGAATCTTTTGATATTTGGTATGCAACATTGTGGGGTGGATCTGATTCAAATTTGTTAAAATCGGCTCCCTAGATTCATATTTGGGCTCACTATCGAAGCTCGAATTCGAACTTAGTGCATTTCGGGCAAATTTCTTCAAAAATCTTCTTCTCCAGATCCAGCAGGCAGAATCTTTTCATATTTGGTATGCAACATTGTGGGGTGGATCTGATTCAAGTTTGTTCAAATTGGCCGCCTGGGTTCATATTTGGGCTCAGTATAGGAGCCCGATTTTGAACTTAGTGCATTTCAGGCAAATTTCTTAAAAAATCATCTTCTCCAGATCCAGCAGGCAGAATCTTTTCATATTTGGTATGCAACATTGTGGGATAGATCTGATTCAAGTTTGTTCAAATTGGCTCCCTAGATTCATATTTGGGCTCACTATCGAAGCTCGAATTCGAACTTAGTGCATTTCGGGCAAATTTCTATAAAAATCTTCTTCTCCAGATCAAGCAGGCAGAATCTTTTCATATTTGGTATGCAACATTGCGGGGCGGATCTGATTCAAGTTTGTTCAAATCGGCCCCCTGGGTTATATTTGGGCTTACTATAGAAGCCCGAATTCGAACTTCGTGCATTTTAGGCAAATTTATTAAAAAATCTTCTTCTCCAGATCCAGCAGGCAGAATCTTTTGATATTTGGTATGCAACATTGTGGGGTGGATCTGATTCAAGTTTGTTCAAATCGGCTCCCTAGATTCATATTTGGGCTCACTACAGAAGCTCGAATTCGGACTTAGTGCATTTCAGGCAAATTTCTTAAAAAATCTTCTTCTCCAGATCCAGCAGGCAGAATCTTTTCATATTAGGTATGCAACATTGTGGGGTGGATCTGATTCAAGTTTGTTCAAATCGGCCCCCTGGGTTTATATTTGGGCTCAGTATAGGAGCCCAAATTTGAACTTAGTGCATTTCAGGCAAATTTCTTAAAAAATCTTCTTCTCCAGATCCAGCAGGCAGAATCTTTTGATATTTGGTATGCAACATTGTGGGGTGGATCTGATTCAAGTTTGTTCAAATCGGCTCCCTAGATTCATATTTGGGCTCACTACAGAAGCTCGAATTCGAACTTAGTGCATTTCAGGCAAATTTCTTAAAAAATCTTCTTCTCCAGATCCAGCAGGCAGAATCTTTTGATATTTGGTATGCAACATTGTGGGGTGGATCTGATTCAAGTTTGTTCAAATCGGCTTCCTAGATTCATATTTGTGCTCACTATAGAAGCTCGAAGTCGAACTTAGTGCATTTCAGGCAAATTTCTTAAAAAATCTTTTTCTCCATATC
Organism: Pictodentalium vernedei; assembly: GCA_031216915.1. NCBI lineage: Eukaryota > Metazoa > Mollusca > Scaphopoda > Dentaliida > Dentaliidae > Pictodentalium > Pictodentalium vernedei. Next base: position 216,831,917 of record CM062292.1, on the reverse strand, counting down.
CAGCAGGCAGAATCTTTTCATATTTGGTATGCAACATTATGGGGTGGATCTGATTCAAGTTTGTTCAAATCGGCCCCCTGGATTCATATTTGGGCTCACTGTAGAAGCCCGAATTCGAACTTAGTGCATTTCAGGCAAATTTCTTAAAATATCTTCTCCAGATCCAGCAGGCAGAATCTTTTGATATTTGGTATGCAACATTGTGGGGTGGATCTGATTCAAATTTGTTCAAATCGGCTCCCTAGATTCATATTTGGGTTCACTATAGAAGCTCGAATTCGAACTTAGTGCATTTCAGGCAAATTTCTTAAAAAAATCTTTTTCTCCAGATCCAGCAGGTTCACTATAGAAGCTCAAATTCGAACTTAGTGCATTTCAGGCAAATTTCTTAAAAAAATCTTTTTCTCCAGATCCAGCAGGCAGAATCTTTTCATATTTGGTATGCAACATTGTGGGGTGGATCTGATTCAAGTTTGTTCAAATCGGCCCCCTGGATTCATATTTGGGCTCACTATAGAAGCCCGAATTCGAACTTAGTGCATTTCAGGCAAATTTCTTAAAATATCTTCTCCAGATCCAGCAGGCAGGATCTTTTGATATTTGGTATGCAACATTGTGGGGTGGATCTGGTTCAAGTTTATTCAAATCAGCCCCCTGGGTTTATATTTGGGCTCAGTATAGGTGCCCAAATTTGAACTTAGTGCATTTCAGGCAAATTTCTTTGAAAATCTTCTTCTCAAGATCCAGCTGTCAGAATCTTCTGATATTGGGTATGCACCATGCTTGGGGGGTGAGATTCAAGTTTGTTCAAGCCAAGTCCCTGGATTCATATTTGGGCTCACTGTGGTAGCCCGAATTATAACTTAGTTCAAAATGAGGAATTTTCTTTAAAAATCTTCTTCTCCAGATCCAGCAGTCGGAATATTTTGATATTTGGTATGCAGCATCCTTAGGGGGTTGAGATTTAAGTTTGTTCAAGCCATGTCCCTAGGTCCATATTTGGACTCACTGTAGGAGCCCGAATGATAACTTAGTTCAAAGAATTTTCTTTAAAAATCTTCTTCAGATCCATCAGTCGGAATGTTTTGATATTTGGTATGCAGCATCCTTAGGGGGTGAGATTCAAGTTTGTTCAAGCCATGTCCCTAGGTCCATATTTGGACTCACTGTGGGAGCTTGAATTGTAACTTAGTTCAAAATGAGGAATTTTCTTTAAAAATCTTCTTTTTCAGATCCAGCAGTCGGAATGTTTTGATATTTGGTGTGCAGCATCCTTAGGGGGTGAGATTCAAGTTTGTTAAAGCCAAGTCCCTGGGTTCATATGTGGGCTCCCTGTGGGAGCCTGAATTATAACTTAGTTCAATATGAGGAATATTCTTTAAAAATATTTTTTTTTTTAGATCCACTGGTCAGAATCTTTGGTTATTTGGTATAAGCTTTTCTTAGGAGGAGCAGATGCAACTTGTTGAAATCAATTCTCTGGGTTGATATTTAGGCTACCATGTCAGGTGAGCACCCTCAGGCCCCTTGGGGCCTCTTGTTTGTTGTCCAGTGACATGCAGGGTGCATTAGAGGTTCATTTACTAAAGTTGCCTTGTTCATTGAAGTTGCCTTGTTCATTTCACTATATGAGTTTTGGGCTTTGGGTAGGGCATTATTGGAACATATACGTTATTGTGATGAAATGACAGTAACATGGTCTGAGGTTTGTGGCTTTGAGTGTATGTTTAACCTCGACGCTTTGCATCGCAGTTAAACATAAGCTCTGATCCACAAACCTCAGACCATGTTACTGTCAATTCATCACAGTAACTTATGTTACTGAATTCATCGGAAGTGCAGTGGCTCATTGGTTTGATCCTGACCAGCAGTAACTGAGTTGTGAAATACAGTTAATCCTGATTGAGCACATGGGGTTCACAGTGTCACTATGTACAATGTTTTACTGCTTGTCAATTGTGTACTTGCCTATAATTCTGCTTGTACAGAGTAATTAACCTAGAGAGTCTAACAGTTGCTCTTCATTGCTCGGTAGTTCTCACTGGTTTCCTCCTCCTGTAAAACTGTCCAACACAATTTGACCCTGGATGTTGAAAATGTCCTTAAACCTCAATAAACAAACAAAGAATACTAAAGTCATGTTATATTATTTTAGTGGAAAGATAACAGTTGCAAAAAAGTTTATTTAATAACTGAAACCTTCCTATTTTGGCTTCAAAAACATAGCTTAATGATCCCTCATTGAAATGAGCTCATTAAGCCTGTTACAAAGATGAGTCAAAAGCTATGTTTAAGAGGCAAAGAGTCCAGTCACCATTAACTCCTTACATGCTGCTGGCAGATATTCCTGCCTGCCTGATTTTTCTTACCCCTGAAATTTATATAATTTGGGCATATTTAATGAAATTTTACCTCTGTAAATTGTATGAAGTTTCTCACTAATGATTCCTCCTGGGGATAAATTTAGATGATTTTTTTTTCATCAAATCTAGTCATGGCAGCTTCATAGCAGCCATGACTAGATTTGATGAAAAATATTTAGAAAATACTAAGCGGGTTAAGATTTAAATATTCGAATGGGGATGGTCACGTGGGATGGATGAGATAGATCTGTCCCACCCAGGTATCTTACATGGGCCATGCATATTTTAATAGGTATGTGGCAGGGAAAAACGAAGTCTCTAACCCTTTCTGCCAACTCATAGCGAATGTGCCTGATAGAAATGTTCCTAATACATCTGTCCCCTGAGAAATCATAAACTTTAGATGGGAAGACCAACCTGAAAATTCAAAATTTGGAATATTGCTAAGAAAAGATTTAACCCAACATTGGAATTGTCCACCCAGCAAGTTTTACAAAAATCACCATTCAAATTTTTGCCATCAAAACATAGCCTATGACCCTTCCTTGGAATGAGCTTGTCAAAATTGTTTCATTGAGAAGTCAAAAACTATGTTTTGAAGCAAAGTAGTTTTTCATTTCTCATATTTTGTGTTGAGTAACGGCTAAGTCTTTTCAATTTTATTTTTAAATTTCAAATTTTTGATGTATCTCATTTCAGGGCTGTGCTTCATGGAAATGGTACTTTCCTTATCATTATGCCCCTTTTGCATCAGATTTTGTCAACATTGGTGCTTTAGATAATGACTTTGAAAGAGGAACAGAGCCTGTGAGTATATTGAATCTCCACATCATTAAAATAGGGAAGCCAGTAGCCAGTGGTGTAGATAGTTCTGATAGTACAAGGTGGATTGGTCGAAAAAAAACCTCGAAATTTCTAGTAGACAATGTCGGTGTAAAATGGGAAGGTATTCGAAGAGGTGTACATCCTCCTCAACTTTCAACATTTTTTTTTAAAAAATCATTGCCGTTGTTGGTGCAGCAATTTGTATGTTTCTGGCATAAAAATCATTTTTTCTGTTTTCCAAAAACATGAAAAGACTATTTTTATAGTTTAACCCTTAAAGGCCTATTTCTGACTTTTAAGACTTCAGAACTGCTGCCCCGAATATGCCGTCATGAGTACTTCCTGCTGTAAATAAACAAATTACATAGACAGTGGTTTCTAGCCAAGTCTTAGCTGCCTGTTAAGGCAGCCAAGACTTCCCTAGAAATCACTGTTAAGCCACTGGATGTGTTCATGCTGTGGTCAGGTGTGAATTCAGGACAATTGTCCAGGCCCTTAAGGGTTAAAATGTCTTGACAAATTTCTGGAATTCCACTCCTCACGAAATCATCTTTTGTTTTCCAATAATATGAAAAGACTATTATTTGAGGTGAAAATGTATTGACAAATTTCTGAAATTCCACTCATATCATGTGACTCCAAATTTGAATGAGCTTGGCAAGCTCGTTGCAGTGAGGGTTCACATGATATGGTTTTGTCAACATGATATGTTTTATTTTCAATTTCCCAATTTGTAAATTATGCTGGTGGATGTGGCTGTTTCAGTAGGTAAAGGGTCAACCATTTATATAATGTAATGATCATATCCACAAATTGGTAATATCTGAAGCGTTCAGATAAAATTTTAAAAATTACAGAACCAAATGTATGTCTACCAATAAGTGTCGTCATGGAGAATCAAGCTATTGTGTCTTGGGCAATTATTGAATATTTTTAGTTTTTCAACTTTTCAAAGTTAGCATTTCCAAATATTTTCAAAAATGTGCATGGAAACATTGTTAATCCTTTACCCAATGCACACAATATCAAAATTTGTTATTTTAATTTTGTTTTTATTCCCCAATTTGTCAAAACAATTTCAACAAAACTATATCATGTGACCCCCTTATTTGAATGTGCTCAGTGCGAGCACGTTGCAATGAGGGGTCACATGATATGATACAAGCCAGAAAATAAGCAGACTGTCATCTGCAAAATTAGGTCCCCAGAGGGTGAATTTAGTGATGCTACCCTGCATAGCAGGGTAGCATCACTAAATTTACCCTCTGTGAACCTCAATCTAAACCAGGGTCTCAAAACTAAAAAACAGGTACCCAAAGAATAAATTGGTCCACTGTATGGGATAGCATCATCAAATTCACCCTCTGGGGACCTCATTCTGCAAATGTCAGTCTTCTTATTTTCAGGCCTGATATGGTATTGTCAACACATGTTTTTTTCTCAAATGCTTAATTTGTAAATTACGTGGGTGGATGCAGCCGATTCGATAGGTAAATGGTAAACCTTTTATGTAATGTAGCGACTATATCCAGCTAGCACTATTCTCAAAATTCGCAAATATGCATTCAAATAACTTTCTGCCACCAGAACATAGGTCATTGGAATGCGTGCTTTGAGTATCTTCCACAGAGAGACAAACTGTTTCCTGTTACATAAAAATGGAAAACTTGGTAGTTATTCGAGAAATTGGGATGAAAGTCATATCTTAGAGTTGTGCTATGTAAAGGACTAAAAAACTACAAAAGTGCAAATTGACCTAGTAAAGAATTCAACTGCTGTTTCACTCTTTTCAGACTGGTGAATCATTCTCTGGTATGGTAAGGCCTAAAAAAGAAAAAAACATCTGTTTCTCAGGCCCTCCCACATGGTCCTTTTGGCTGCCACATGCTCTCTTTTTATGACCAATTGAAACTTAAAAAAAAAAAAATTAAATGGTTTTTGGCTCACCAACGTTAGTTGTGTGAGCCTATGGCATAGCCCTCATGTCAGCGTCGGCATCTGCTCTCAAATATTTTGAACTTTTGTGTACAGGTTTTGATTTTTTGGCTTTTTAAAATTTTGTTTAGTTTCTGCATATTGCTATGGTGGTTCACTATATCATTTAACTCTTTTCCAGGGTATTTTGTCTTCATTTTAACCCTTTGAATCAAATTTTCGACTTATTTTGATGTTTGCATGCAGGTTTTGATATATATTTTTTTCCTTTCTTCCAAGTGGAGATTTACCTTGCAGCATATGGCCATGCTTTCTATTGTATGTAAACATACATCTTAGGGCTAAGTTTGTATTATTTAACCCTTTTCCCACTGAATCACTTCAATTTTGGACTTTTATGTGCAGGTTTTGGACTTAGGCTTACAGCTTTTTACTTTTATGTACAGGTTGTGATAAAAAAAAAAAAATTTAAATTGAGGTTGACCTCACTGCATATTGCAGTGGTGGTTACTATAACATTGATATCTTTCCAGTGCATTTTTTTTTTAATTTTAACCCTTTCAATCGTTTTTTTACTTTTATGTGCAGGTTTTGAGGTTTGTCTTTCTTTTCTTCCAAGTGGCGATTTACCTTGTAGCATATTGCCATGGTTTCTATTTTACGTTAGGATGCTTCTTGGGGCTATTATTATATTATTTAACCCTTTAACTGCTTATTTACTTTAATTTTGGACTTTTGTGTGCAGTTTTTTGATATTTTTTTTAAGTGGAGTTTTACCTCACTGGCATATTGCCATTGTGGTTACTGTAACATTTTCAGGGTATTTTTCTAAATTTTAACCCTTTGAAACAAATGTGATGCTTTTTTGACTTTTATGTGCAGGTTTTGAGGTCTGTCTTTCTTTTCTTCCAAGTGGATATTTTTCAAGTAGCGTTTCACCTTACTGGCATATTGCCATTGTGGTTACTGTGACAGGGTATTTTTCTCAATTTTAATCCCTTGAAACAAATGTGATACTTTTTTTTTACTGTTATGTGCATGTTTTGAGGTTTGTCTTTCTTTTCTTTCAAGTGGCGACTTACCTTGTAGCATATTGCCATGGTTCCTGTTTTATGTTCGGATGCTTCTTGGGGCTATTGTTATATTATTTAACCCTTTAGCTGCTTATTTACTTTAATTTTGGAATTTTGTGTGCAGGTTTTGTACTTTTGTGTCCAGGTTTTGATATTTTTTTTAAGTGGAGTTTTACCTCCCTGGCATATTGCCATGGTGGTTACTGTAACATTTTCAGGGTATTTTTCTAAATTTTAACCCTTTGAAACAAATATGATACTTTTTTTACTTTTATGTGCAGGTTTTCAGGTTTGTCTTTCTTTTCTTCCAAGTGGATATTTTTCAGGTAGAGTTTCACCTCACTGGCATATTGCTATTGTGGTTACTGTGACAGTGTATTTTCTCAATTTTAACCCCTTAAAACAAATGTGATACTTTTTTTTTTACTTTTATGTGCAGGTTTTGAGGTTTGTCATTCTTTTCTTCAAAGTGGAGACTTACCTTGTAGCATATTGCCATGGTTCCTATTTTATGTTACCATGCTTCTTACGGGTTATTATTATATTATTTAACCCTTTAGCTGCTTTTTTCTTTTCTTTAATTTTGGACTTTTGTGTGCAGGTTTTGAACTTTTTGTTTTTTTACTCCAGCCACCCCTTTACATTGGCCACCTGTTGGTGAGCCATGGGGTACTGATACCCCCTCTAGTTGTCTGATATATTACCCAAGTTAATAAAACTGATAAATTTGTCACTTGAGTGCAAAAAGTCTTTGCAATGCTTTTGCACTGAGAAGCCTTCTTGCACTCAAGGGACGAAATAATCCCCACCCATGCTATTCTGTAGATTATCAGGCTCAAAACATAAAATAAACCAAGAACATGAACTTTTGATGGCAAAGAAATAATTACAAAAATAAAAATTAAAAAACCACTTACCATCATGCAATTTTACAAAAATGGCCTGAGAAACAGAAGATTTACTTTGTTTCAGCCTAATGTTTTCATTTTTATCAGACTGAATGACCTGTGAGAGCTGCTTCAGCTTTGCAAAGACTGTTAAATTTCCTACGAATTATATTTTATGATTATACATACCTGTATCTCTCTATTAATTTGAACCAAATGTATTTAAGCTGCTGCTCATGTTTTGCAACATTAATTGTGCATAGGTGGACTGCCCACCTAAATATAGTCATGTTGTAAAGGTAAGCACCTGCCTTATTTTCCCTTCAAGGTTGTGTCCATAACTAACATTTTTTTTTACCATTATGTAATCCTGCAGTGCTTTGCATGTGTATTGGAAAAGATTTGAGCCAAATATGTAGTTATTGAAAGCCCTAGCCCTTTCATTCATCCCAATGTACATACATTTTGATGTAAAGAAAAAACTAGCAGTCTGTGAGTGGACAATGCAATAAACACCTACCTCAGCTGGAGGCTCACTTTTAACAGGGTTGTAGGATTAAATTATAACTAAACCTCCTCACAAATACATAATAGACACATCCATTTTGCTGTATATGGTAGTTTCCTTTGACTCCCCAACATTCTTAAATCTGATTGGGTGAGTGTTATTCAATACTGACCCATTCTCAATAGAATAAATTCCAGCATTCAGTTGTTTGGCATCTTTCTTGATCGAATGCAGAACAGACATGTTAAGTTTCAGGATTTTGGTGGGAGGCTCCCGATTTTATATGCCATTTCCCGACCTCACGATCAGGGGATAAATTCTCACGATTTTGAGACCCCATGTTTTGTTTTGCAAACTTGAGTCTCGAGTTTTCAGTTTACTGTCCTAACTACTATAAATAAGCTGAGTGGAACTTGGAAGATAGAAAAGGTATTTCAAGCAAATTGCCTTACTTGCCTGGGCTATAGATAATTCAGATATTGAAAGAATAACTGAAAACAGTGAAAAAAATAATTAGGTAAAAAACGAACCTCTACAGTTGAAATTAGGAGAGATATTGGTGAAAATATTGGAGTGAGTAACCAAGAAAAGTGATTCGAATTCCATAACTTAATTCAATAAAAGTTAACAAAATCACAAGAAATATAATTTGTCTTGTGTTTCTTTTATTTTACTGGCATTTGAAGTGGGAATCATAAAAAAATGGGGTAGATTTTTGTGTTTCTTGCAGTGATGTCTGATTACCAAAATAAGCACAACAACTGATATTATCTCTCAAAACTATGATAAAAGTTTAGTGCTCCTCCAAAAAATAAGGAAATCTTGATTTTTGCTAAAATGTAGCTTTTTGTTGTAAATTTTTGGATCTTGATAAAATGATAAAACACCTAATTTTTCTTTCCAGTAGCGGAGCCATGACCTGAAATCCTGCGGGAGCATGCTAGTGAAGAGTGGGGGGGGGGGGGGGGGGGGGGGGGGGGGGGGGGGGGGAAATCTCAGAACTGAAGGCACTGTACTTGTACTGAGGGCAGGAAATCAAAAAAAAAAATTTTCAAATTGGGGGGGGGGGGGGGGTGTTCCCCCCCCCCCCCCCTCATTTTTCTGACTTGAATTTATGGTATGTTTATGGAATGGGGTGTTTGGAATTTATTTTTTATTATTTTATGCAAACGTTTTTCAACCTGAAGGCACTGTACTTGTACTGAGGGCAGGAAATCAAAAAAAATATTTTCAAATTGAGGGGGGGGGGGGGGGGGGGTTCCCCCCCCCCCCTCATTTTTCTGACTTGAATTTATGGTATGTTTATGGAGGGGGGTGGAGAGGGGGGTGTTTGGAATTTATTTTTTATTATTTTATGCAAACTTTTTTCAACCTAATTTTTATCAATCAGATGAAACTGTGCATATGTTCCCTTAACATTGCCAATATTTTATGTATTTATTTTTAGCTCAACTTTGGCGAAGCCAAATTTGAGCTTTTGTCATGGCCCGTCGTCCGTCTGTCCGTACGTCAACAATTGGATACGGCTCGGGCTAGAGGCCGTATTTATGAACCGATCTTTACGAAACTTCTAGTGAACCGATCTTTACGAAACTTCTTGGGTACCTTTGTTATGACCGTGGGACGAGAAGGAGTGTTTTTGGGGTGCGGTCCGAAATTCAAGATGGTTGCCAGCCGCCATTTTGTACCAACGATGCAGAAATCGTTTTTTTGTACAGAACTTCCATATGAAAGCTCTGATTTGAATAATTTTTTGTATGAATGTTTAGTACCATGGGATACATCACATATAATATGGGTTTTTTTCTCGTGCGTAAATTATGCAAATTAGACTAATTTTGATGTTTTTTGGGGTTACTTTCAGCACTGTAAGTGCAAATGCCAATACGGCTCGGGCTAGAGGCCATATTTATGAACCGATCTTTATGAAACTTCTTGGGTACCTTTGGTATCACCGTGGGATGAGAACGAGTGTTTTGGGGTCCGGTCCGAATATTCAAGATCGCCGATGGCAGCCATTTTGTACAAAATTAGGTGCAGTCAGATTTTTGCACAGAACTTCCATATGAAAGCGCTGATTTGAATAATTTTTTGTGTGAATGTTTAGTACCATGGGATACATCACATATAATACGGGTTTTTTTCTCGTGCAGAAATTATGCAAATTAGATGAACTTTGATTTTTTCAGTGCGACTTACACACAGTATGTACACATGTCAATACGGCTCAGACTGGAGTCTGTATTTATGAACTGATCTTCACGAAATGTCTTCGGGTACCTTTGTTATCACCTTTGGATGAGAACGAGTGTTTCTGGGTGCTGTCTAAAATTCAAGATGGCTGCCAGTGGCCATTTTGTACCGAAATTATGTCTAATCAGTTTTTTGTACACAACTTCTATACAGCTCAGACTAGAGGCCATATTTATGAACCAATCTTTACGAAACTTCTTGGGTACCTTTGTTATCACCGTGGGATGAGAGCGAGTGTTTTTGGGTGTGGTCCGAAATTCAAGATGGCCACCAGCAGCCATTTTGTACCAAAATTAGTGCAATCAGTCTTTTGTACAGAACTTCTGTATGAAAGTTCTGATTTGAATAAATTTTTGTATGAATGTTTAGTAACATGGAATACATCACATATTGTAAGGGTTTTTTTTTCGTGCAGAAATTATGCAAATTATATGAACTTTGATTTATTCAGTGCTACTTACACAATGTAAGCACACATGTGAATACGGCTCAGGGTAGAGGCTGTATTTATGAACAGATCTTCACAAAACTTCTTGGGTACCTTTGTTATCACCTTGGGATGAGAATGAATGTTTCTGGGTACGGTCCAAAATTCAAGATGGCTGCCAGTGGCCATTTTGTACCGAAATTTGGTCCAATCAGTTTTTTGTCACAACTTCCATACAGCTCGTATTTATGAACTGATCTTCACAAAACTTCTTGGGTACTTTTGTTTTCACCTTGGGACAGGAACGAGTGTGTTTTGGGGTGCCTTTGTTATCACTGTGCTATGAGAACAAATATTTTGGGGTTCAGTCAGACCCACTCTGGGACTCAAAGATTTCTTTTCTAGTTTAGCATCTGACTGTCACCCACCTTTACAATACTTTACCTATACATTTGTTACAGGCTACGGTCAGTATTTATGTACAGACCGTTACAATACTTTATATGTACCTTTGTTATCAGGTCATTACCTAGATGTTTGTCATTGCTGTGTCACATACTATACATGTACATGTCTATGTCTTGACAAGTCGATCTACAGTGTCATTGACACTTTCATTTGAGCATGATTTCTAAAAGTAATGGATTGGGTGGGGGGGGGGGGGGGGGGGGGGAGAAGAAGAATTACAGTTTTTGTCTTGTATGGAAAAACAAGCTTCGCCTCGTAAAAATCTCACTATTTTGAGTTTTTTTCAAACTTAACATGTCTGATGCAGACGAACGAGACTATTATCAAGACAACCTAAACAAATCTTCAGGATGACACGACACTCCGCAACTTTAACAACTGAAGAAATTAAAGAAAAGCAATAAATTACAATCCCTGGGGCTACTGTAAAAGCCAATGTGAAGAGGGCTCTGATGCAATATTTAGATGAAATTGGTGAAGAATGTTCATTTGAGACCTTTTTTTGTGTGAGAAACTTCAACAGTATTCTTTTCTAATTTTACTTTTGTGCTTGGACAATTGATGGAAATCTGTACAGTGCGTTGTTAGAAATTTTCAGGCACAGCCTTAGTCAGTATCTTTGAAACTTTCCACTTCGTGGGATGCTGTTGGCCTAGGGTAGGTTAAAACCTGTATCATGCAAATAGACAATGGGTGACTATTAATGATACCATTCGGGGGCATCAGCATTGAAAGGGTTACAATTTTTTAGCTCAATTTGACAATGTCAGGTATGAGCTATTGTGATGGTTTGTGATCCGTCGTCTGTCCACACGTATGGCCGTCTGTCCACAATTCTTTTAGCACACCCTACAGACCGCAGCTCCCAACCAATCAGTTACAAATACCTACATGGGAGCTATCGATTTTTTTCAAATTTCATTGAAAAACAAGGCCACCAGCAGCCGTATTAGATCTGGCATATAAATTGTCAACAATTCCATTGGCACCTCCTACAGGCCACATCTCTTACTTGATTAGTTTCAAATTTCATATGCAGCTTTGGTGTGATGTCTAGATGGGAGCTATCAAATTTTTTGGAATTTCGTTGAAAAATATGGCACATAAATTGTCAATAATTCCATTGGCACACCCTACAGGCCACATCTCTCACCCAAATAGTTCCAAATTGTGTGCCTTTAGGACAGACAATGCCTAGATTGGAGCTATTGAATTTTTCTGAATTTTGTTGAAAAACGTGGCGCCAGTGGCCATCTTAACATTTGGCACATAAATTGTCAACAATTCCAATGGCACACTCTGCAGTCCACATCTCTCACCCAATTAGTTCCAATTTCATATGTGGCTTAAGGACAATGTTTAGATGGGAGCTATCAAATTTTTCCAAATTTCGTTGAAAAATATCGTCTCCACCAGCCGTCTTGGATTTGGCACATAAATTGTCAATAATTCCATTGGCACACCTACGGACCAAATCTCTCACCCGATTAATTCCAAATTTCATATGTGCCTTTAAGACAATGCCAAGATGGGAGCTATTGAATTTTTCTGAATTCTGTTGAAATACATTGCTGCCAGCAGCCATCTTAGATTTGGCACATAAATTGTCAACAATTCAATTGGCACACCCTACAGGCTGCACATCCTGGTCAAAATAAATAGGCTTCTTCCACTCATCATACCTAACCCACATATGAAGTTTGGTAAAGATCCAGTTGGTAGAACTTTAGTTAATTGATGGAATGCGAAAAATTAACCGGCAGACAACAGACATGGTGATAACATAATGCCCCCTCCTCAAAGAGGCCGGGGGCATAAAAAACTAAAATAAATAATGTAATAAATAAAACTAAATGAAAGGCTATTATTAACGTTTAAAAATAATTTCATTATTATTTACACCCTGTTTTATTCACTTCAAATAAACAAGAAAGAAAAATTTTTTTATCGTCCAGAAAGACTATTAAAAAGATTGAGCAAGATGAAAAAAAAGATGAAGAAACAAAGAAATGTTTTGATAAGAATCTGATTAAAAATGGATAAACTGTTAATTCAATTGACCCATAACAAAGAACTATGATTTTACTTTTTGCCTATAGAGTACTTGACAGGCGTGAATTCCATCTTGCCTTTGTCATCAGAACGGGATTTTATCGAAAATGACGCTCTGAAATAATGAACCAAAAAACCTTTGAGACCCACCAAAAGTATATTTTTGACGCCAAACAAATTTTTTTTGGTGCAGTTGGCACCATTGGCACTGGACAGCATAAACACTGCCGATTACCCTGTTGTTATCCTAAAATTATCAAAGAGTCTGGATTGTTGACATACTGCCATTACATAGAGGATATCTAGTGTTTTTGAGTGGATACCGTAAATTATCTCATGAGTGAACGATACAAATGTTTATTTTTTGCGAGCGCGTGCGCGAAAATAGCCATTTATTTGTCTTGGTCACAAGTAAGATAAGACGGGGGCCGAGTGATGTGCGTGGTTCAGTGTAGTTTCGCTAGGCGGTTGGTGCTGGAGGAAACTCTCTTGGCGTGGGTTTAAACCCCCGCTATGCCAGTGTTTTAATACTAGCACTTGTTTTTCAAATTTATAGAATGTGTCAGGATGTTATAAACCCAGCTTTATGGTAAATCTAGTTTTGTTATAATAAATGTTTGAATGTTTCCTTTTTTTCAGTTCAAACCATTGGAACAGTTAATGGGAGTATTTCCCGCAGCTAGTAAACAGCATTTACCAGTCACATGGAGGGAATTGATGACAAGTTCAGTAAGTCTTATTCGAGTTTCAAGCCAATATTTCACTTACTGATCAAAGATATACTGTTGTAGGAACTAGTTTATATTCTGTACACAACGTGGGTGGATCAAATTCAAGTTTGTTCAAATCAAGTCCCAGTGTTCATATTTGGGCTCCGTACAGGTGCCTAAATTTTAACTCTGTGCAATATGAGGAAAAGTCTTAAAAAATCTTCTTCAGATTCACCACTCAGAATCTTTTTATATTTGGTGTACAACATCATTAGTTTGGGTTGGATTCAGGCTTCACATCAAGTACCTGAATTCATATTTGTGTTCCTTATGAACCTGAATTTTACCTCAGTAGTGTAATTCTAGAATTATTCATTAAAGATCTTGTTTCGTTTGACCAGACAAAATCTTGTGATATTTGGTGTGTAGCATTACTATAATTCATAGATTTCAACGTGTTCACGGCGTGATGATTCACTGATTTTGAGGGACACCAGAAGGGTTTGAGATTTTGAGGGACACCAGAGGTGTTTGAAATTTACTATTCACTTGTTAGCTCACCTGAGCGAAGCTCAAGGGGAGCTTTACTAATCACTTTCTGTCCATCATCTGGCGTGAACTTTGCATTATCGACTTCTAACAAACTACTCGACCAAATTGAACCAAATCTGGTGTGCATGTTCCCTATCATATGTCAGTTCAACTTTGTTCAAATAAAGTTGTCATGCCCTCAAGGGGTATAACTCTGATAGCACTCATAAAATACAAAAAAATATTTTTCTTCAGATCCAGTGGTCTGAATCTTTTCATATTTGGTATACAACATCTCTAGGGGGCTCAGATTCAAGTTTGTTCAAATAGAGTCGCTGGGTTAATATTTGGGCTCTCTATTGAATAGATCCCAAATTTGAACTTAATGCAATATGAGGAAATTTCTTTAAAAATCTTCTTCTTCAGATCCAGTGGTCAGAATCTTTTCATATTTGGTATACATCATCTGTAGGGGGGGCCAGATTCAAGTTTGTTCAAATCGAGGCCCTCGGTTAATATTTTGGCTCCCATAGGGAGCCCGAATTTTAACTTAGTGTGTTCAAATCAAGTTCCTCGGTTAATATTTTGGCTCCCATAGGGAGCCCAAATTTAATTTAGTGCAATATGAGGAAATTTCTTTAAAAATCTTCTTCAGATCCACCAGTCAGAATCCTTTAACATTTGGTATACATCATCTCTAGGGGGCTCAGATTCAAGTTTGTTGAAATCAGGTCTCTGGGTTGAAAATTTTGGGTCTGGTTTTTTATGCGTTTTGTTCAATTTTCGAGATGAAAAAAAATAAATTTTAGCCTAAAAATTTTGGGGCCGGTTCCGACTTGGAAATTTGGGACCAAAATTTGGAGAACAAAATTTTTTATGCGTTTTGTTAAATTTTGGGATGGAAAAAAAAATTTTCAACCTGAAAATTTTGGGTCCGATTCGGACTTCGAATTTTGGACCAAAATTTGGAAATTGTTTTTTTTATTTTTATGTGTTTTGTTCAATTTTAAGACAAAAAACCCCAACAAGTTATAACCTGAAAATTTTGGGTGTGGTTACAACTTGGAAATTTGGACCAAAATTCGGAAATTTTTTTTTGATTTGATTTTTTTCAAAATCGAGTTCCTAGATGAATTAGAGTGGTTTTATGCGAAAATGTTTTTAACCCTGTACCTGACATGAAAAGCAGACGACACTTGCAAAAAAATATTTGAATAACTCATTTTTTCATTTTTTGTCTCAAAAACATAGGTTATGACCCCTCGTTGGAACGAGCTCGACGAGATCGTTCCAACGAGGGGTCATAACCTATGTTTTTGAGACAAAAAATGAAAAAATAATGAAAATTAATTGGCGGTTCTTGAGAATCACCCTGGCCGGTTTTGACCGTTGCATTGGGAAAAGGATTAACCTATGTCCTCCCCTCCCTTACTTGTCGGGTGGTGGGGGGGAGGGTGTGGGGGGCAGTTAGATGTAACAAAATGTTTGGCTGCGAAATATATATATTGCAAGATTTAGAGTGATTTTATGCATCCCCACCACCAGGGTTCATTTAAGCAGAGAAAAAAAAAATTGCTACAAAATGCGTTTTGAAGAAATTAGAGTGAATTTATGTTTGAAAAAAAGGACCCTATAATAATTTCATGACTTCATTCCTCTAACTTGTCAGGTGAGCAATTTATTTATTTATTGATGTTTTAAGGTCACATATTCATGCACAATGGCTAATCATGACCGTGACAGTTTTACGGGTGGAGGAAGCCGAAGTACCCGGAGAGAACCACCGATCAATGTCGAGCAGCTGCCAGCTCCCCAACATCGTAACTCCGCACTGCAGCACAGGCAGGGTTAGATTGGTTGAAGACATGCGTACCATCGACGTGCAGTACGCCTTAGTACACGGCATCAGCGTGCCCCCACATGGGCAATGGGGGTGAAGTGTCTTGCCCAAGGACACAACGCGGTTGCCACAGGTGATATTCGAACCGAGTACCTCTCGGCTTGCAGCCTGCACCTCTACCTACTGAGCCAGCGCACCCCCAGGTGAGCAATTAAGGCCCCTTGTTTAAATTAAGTCCACCCATGAGGGATTTTTGTTCAAATGAGTGCCACTAGTCTGCATGAGGCACCAGAGATGGTGTGGGTCCATTGGGTGAATTTTATTTTGTGTTTAAGATGAGTATTAAAAGTTTTCAAGTGATTGTATGCCCCTCCCCCCCCCCCCCCCCCATCCCCAAAAAAATTCTTTGGGTGGGGTGTATCAGGTGATTTTTAGCTCAACTTGACAAGGTCAAGTATGAGCTATTGGGATGGGTTTTGATCCGTCGTATGCCTCCGTCCACAATTCCTTTAGCACACCTTACAGGCTGCGGATCACAGCTAATCAGTTCCATATTTCATATGTGGCTTTAGGGCAATGTCCAGATAGGAGGTATCAAATTTTTTCAAATTTCTTGAAAAACATGGCCACCAGTGGCCATCTTGGATTTGGATATAAATTGTCCAACAATTCCTTCAGAACACCCTACAGGCCGCAGCTCTTGCCCGATCAGTCTCGGATTTCATACATTACTTTAGAGCAATGTTTAGATCTTGGATTTGGATGTGAATTGTCCAACAATTCCATTAGCATACCATACAGGCCACATACCCACTCAATCTTTTTCAAATCTCATATGTAGCTTGGGTGTGATGTCCAGATGGGAGAGCCATCAAATTTTTCTGAATTTTGTTAAAAAAACATGGCTGCAAGCAGCCATCTTGGATTTGGATATAAATTGTTCAACAATTCCTTTAGCACACCCTACAGGCCGCGGCTATCACCCGATCAGTCCCAAATTTCATATGTGGCTTTGGGGCAATGTCTATATGGGAGCTATCAAATCTTTTAGAATTTCGATGAAAAAGAGGGCTGCCAGTGGTGATCTTAGATTTGGCATATAAATTATCAAAAATTCCATTAGCACACCCTACAGGCTGCATTTCTCAACTGATCATCTTTTTCAAATTTCATATGTAGCTTTTGGTGTGATGTCTAGGTGAGAGCTATCAAATTTTTCTGAACTTCATTAAAAAATATGGCCGCCAGCAGGCATCTTGGATTTGGCATATGAATTGTCCACAATTCCATTAGGACTCCCTGCAGGCCGCATCTCTCACCCTATCTTTTACAGATTTCATATGTAGTTTTGGTGTGATGTCTAGATTGGAGCTATCAAATTTTTCTGAATTTCTCTGAAAAATATGGCCATCGGTGGCCATCTTGGATTTGGCATATAAACTGTCAGCAATTCCATTAACAGACTCTACAGGCCAAACCTCTCACCCCATTTTTTAGCTCAACTTTGGCGAAGCCAAATTTGAGCTTTTGTCATGGCCCGTCGTCCGTCTGTCCATCTGTCCGTACATCAACCATTGGATACGGCTCGGGCTAGAGGCCGTATTTATGAGCCAATCTTTACGAAACTTCTTGGGTACCTTTGTTATGACTGTGGGACGAGAACGAGTGTTTTTGGGTGCTGTCCGAAATTCAAGATGGCTGCCAGCCGCCATTTTGTACTGACGATGCAGAAATCTGTTTTTTGTACAGAACTTCCATATGAAAGCTCTGATTTGAATAATTTTTTGTATGAATGTTTTGTACCATGGGATACATCACATATAATAAGGGTTTTTTCTCGTGCGTAAATTGTGCAAATTAGACTAATTTTGATGTTTTTTGGTGTTACTTTCAGCACTGTAAGTGCAAAAGCCAATACGGCTCGGGCTAGAGGCCGTATTTATGAACCGATCTTTACGATACCTTTGGTATCACCATGGGACGAGAACGAGTGTTTTGGGGTCCGGTCCGAAATTCAAGATGGCCGATGGCAGCCATTTTGTACAAAATTAGGTGCAATCAGATTTTTGCACAGAACTTCATATGAAAGTGCTGATTTGAATAATTTTTTGTGTGAATGTTTAGTACCATGGGATACATCACATATAATACAGGTTTTTTTCTCGTGCAGAAATTATGCAAATTAGATGAACTTTGATTTTTTCAGTGCGACTTACACACAGTAAGTACACATGTCAATACGGCTCAGACTAGAGCCTGTATTTATGAACTGATCTTCACGAAATGTCTTGGGTACCTTTGTTATCACCTTGGGACGAGAACGAGTGTTTCTGGGTGCGGTCTAAAATTCAAGATGGCTACCAGTGGCCATTTTGTACCGAAATTAGGTCTAATCAGTTTTTTGTACACAACTTCTATACAGCTCAGACTGGAGGCCATATTTATGAACCAATCTTTACGAATCTTCTTGGGTACCTTTGTTATCACCGTGGGATGAGAGCGAGTATTTTTGGGTGTGGTCCGAAATTCAAGATGGCCACCAGCAGCCATTTTGTACCAAAATTAGTGCAATCAGTCTTTTGTACAGAACTTCTGTATGAAAGTTCTGATTTGAATAAATTTTTGTATGAATGTTTAGTAACATGGAATACATCACATATTGTAAGGGGTTTTTTTTTGTGCAGAAATTATGCAAATTAGATGAACTTTGATTTATTCAGTGCTACTTACACAATGTAAGCACACATGTCAATACGGCTCAGGGTAGAGGCTGTATTTATGAACCGATCTTCGCAAAACTTCTTGGGTACCTTTGTTATCACTTAGGGACGAGAATGAGCGTTTCTGGGTACGGTCCAAAATTCAAGATGGCTGCCAGTGGCCATTTTATACCGAAATTCGGTCCAATCAGTTTTTTGTCACAAGTTCTATACAGCTCGTATTTATGAACTGATCTTCACAAAACTTCTTGGGTACCTTTGTTTTCACCTTGGGACAGGAACGAGTGTCTTTTGGGGTGCCTTTGTTATCACTGCTATGAGAACAAATATTTTGGGGTTCAGTCAGACCCACTCTGGGACTCAAAGATTTCTTTTCTAGTTTAGCATCTGACTGTCACCCACCTTTACAATACTTTACCTATACATTTGTTACAGGCAACGGTCAGTATTTATGTACAGACCGTTACAATACTTTATATGTACCTTTGTTATCGGGTCATTACCTAGATGTTTGTCATTGCTGTGTCACATACTATACATGTACATGTCTTTGTCTTGACAAGTTGAGCTACAGTGTCATTGACACTTTCATTTCAAATTTCATATGTAGCTTTGGTGTGATGTCTTTTCTAGTTCAGTCCCTTCTTGGACAAGTTGAGCTGCAGTGTCATTGACACTTTCATTTTATTATTATTTGAAATGAGTTTTGAAAGACAGAGTGATTTTATGTAAACTCCCTTGGAGGACAAAGTATAACAAATGACAGTTTTTGTGTTTTACATTTTAACCTGGTGATTCTTCCTTTGAATTTTGTTTGACTCTTAAACTGCTGATAATTTTCTTGAATGTCTCATTAAGCCATGAATTGATTTGATGAAGTATTCTGTCCAATCCAACACAAACAAACTTTGTCAGGACTTCTCTCTATTTACCTATTATATGTATACGGATGGGCAGGGTCTCTTCATTTTGCATCCAGCTGAAAATTCAAGCTTTGATTATCATCCTTGATATGCATTGCAACTGGAAATTCCATCGCATCAGCAGTACTTCTTCCTGGAATGGGAAAGCCGGATAGTAAGGGTATATTGTTAACTCTCTGCAAACCGATTTTTGAAGTAACAAAATTTATAAGCTGCAGATTTTCATAACGCAAATAGGAATTTAACTACTTAATCTTGTTTAGCAGAGCTCATTGGGATTTGTCAACAGGATTAAATTGTTCAAATTTCTAGTTGGAATGTGGGAAAAATTTGTGGCTCAGCATTTAGGTATTTTGACAATCCAAATTAGAACCCATAATTCCCTTCTGCAAAGCTCAAACATTATTTCAGAATTAAATGCCTGATGATCTGATTTCTATTTGTGTTACAGGTAAGTAATGTTCTTGACTTGGACTCCAG
The DNA here is from genome assembly GCA_031216915.1 of Pictodentalium vernedei. NCBI lineage: Eukaryota > Metazoa > Mollusca > Scaphopoda > Dentaliida > Dentaliidae > Pictodentalium > Pictodentalium vernedei. The sequence continues at coordinate 216,811,922 of CM062292.1, read as the reverse complement.
ACATGTTTGGTGCACTTTAGTGTGAGAATTGTAACTTGTTTGATAGTTGTGTGCGCCCCCCCCCCCTCCCCCCGGGAAACCCAGGAGGTGGAACAGTGCTTGTATACTTAAACTCCAATAAATAAATAAATATAGTCTGTTTGCAGAAATATGAATTTGTTTGTTTCAGAAATCTCCTATCATCGATTTTTATCCTACAGACTTCCGAATTGATTTGAATGGAAAGAAATATGCATGGCAAGGTAAGTTCTGTAATTTTCACTTCAAATATATTCAGGTTTAAAAACTGATGAACCAGCTGAATTGGCTTCATGGCTTTATTGTTCTGTTTCCAGAAAACTGACTCAATAAAAACGGCTGTTTTGGAGGCGAGGGATTTTGCATATTCATACCTCCTTCAACTGTTCTTTAGTTGATATGTGAGGATGCAGATTTTGCATTAGCCACATCTAACTTTCTGTACCTGGAGCGATGTAGTTGCATCAGCCTTGCAAACGCAGTAAACCACTGAACACTAATATATCTAAATATGAAAAAAATTAAAGTAATTTATATATTTTTTATACTTACCAATGGCCCAGACATAGCTGGTGCTAACTCCAAAATATCTAGGGCCAAACACAAATTTTGCCCCCCCAATCCCCAAAATTTGCATGTAAAACCGAAAATTAGAAATCCTATCTGGCCCTCCATACATTTACTCTCCACGCACGTGCAGACACCGGGAAGTCACCGAAACTGGTGCCAACATCCTTCTTTGTAAAAAAGATTATAATATAATAATTCAGCAGGGAGGTATGAGTGCCCAGTACTGCCCACTCATGGGAGGGCCATTCCCATCTGGGCCATTAAATATATATAAATATAAAAAAATATATAAATCACTTTAAATTTTTATACTGTGTACCAATGGCCCAGACTTAGCTGAATCATAAAAAGGTGGAGGGCCTAGAACTTCCGAAATAGTAGAACATAGATCAAATCCTTCAATCCATGATGAAGAAAATTAGAATAATTGGAATTTACATGTATGTCTTTTTATACCATAATAGAGGAGACATATCCTAATATGGATCCCAATTATGTAAATCCTAAATCTGTGCATGAAATCATGCTAATTAGGATGTAACAAGTTTACAAATTTTTAAGGCTAGTCTGGACTAAGCCGTAAAAATTAGGATGGCATATTTGAGAATGAGAAAATTGCCCATAAACCTACGCCATACAATAATACTACAGCTGAACGCCGAATATAGTACGCACAAAACAGCTTCCTTCATAGTTACAAACCCAGTAAGCCAGAGAAGTGGAGAAAATGCCCCCCCCCCCCTTTTTTTTTTTAACATATCTTCAAAAGAAAGAGGGGAGAGCTCAGGAATCTATAAGCGGGTACCAGAAAACAGTAAAAATAAATATCGATCATGCACTCAGGAATTAATTCATGAATAATAAATGGTGTTTAACGCCACTTCACAAGCCAAGGCTATAGCGCCGATTTTGGTAAATAACATTATCCGCTACAAAATATGCACTGCAGACGGTGTTTTCAGGTACGATGAAATTAGTGAAATAATAATATAACATACACATATTAAAGCGAGATACGATGAACAATCTCTGCAGAAAAAACATGCTTCAAAGATCTTTCACAGGCGGCCTCTGTACAATTAAATCCTGTAAGAACACTCTTCAACGTGTACTATTTGGTATCAACAACTACAAACACGTGAGAATATGCGATCTGAGAACCGACAAAATAGAGACCAGGATCTAGAAATGGAGGTAGGTATGATTAACCGGCTCCAACACAGACCGCCCCCGAAATATATAATTTCAAGGTCCACCAAAGCGATAACGTAATAAAATATTGCGCGAAAAATGCATTAAAATCCAGCCTGTAATCATTTAAAAAACCACTAAGTGGTTATGCAGTCACCTATGAACTCAAATAGCAGCAATTATGATGATTTAATAATCGCTTGTATATTAGAAATCAGAATCAGAAAATAAACACTGCAAACTAATGCAACAAACCTGTGTATATGCCTATGAGGGCGCCATGCAATACGACCCCAACGCATAGTATGTATGTATTAAGATAAATGATAGTGACACTGTGTGTGTGTGTGTGTGGGGGGGGGGGGGGGGGGGGGGGGGTGGGGGGGGGGGGGGGGGGGGGTGGGGGAGGGGTAATTCGAATTCATGTCAAAACTCCTCACCCACATTACTTAATCATTGTTGGTTGGTCCAGACCCCAAAAATATAGTAACTGCAAAGCTCCCTCACGTCTGACATATTCTGTTATGCCACTGAGAGCGGAGAATGACATGAAGAACAAAACTTCCCTTGAAGAAGAAAACCCTCTCGTAGGGGAAGCTTCTAGCGAATGTTCAATAACAGACTCTTTTAACCTCAATGTAATCAATAGAAACAAATGAATTGAAGAATACACATATCCTATCATTCATTCCCATGAATACGGCTGAGCGGTCAATTGTATGTGCTCTAATGCCTAATACTGGCAACACAAATGATGGAAACTATTATTCCTGTGCGCCGCAAACTTAACTATCCTGAAGTGATCCTACATAAGATCACGTAATAGCCATATAGTTAGAATAAGCCCAAGATGCTGCCAGCGCTTTTACTTCATGCGCTGAAATCTTGAGCACTGACTGCTGATTGGAAAACAAATTTTCCAAAGCAGTATGAATAGCTAATTGAATCCATCTAGCAATAGAATGAACCGAAATGTCCCTTCTATTGGAAATTAATGACAAAAGAAGCGTTTCTTCTCTTCTGATAAACTCTGATTTGCGTCCATAAATACATGATTGCTAATAATATTAATTCAATGATGTAGCGTAAACTATAAGACATCATTTCTGAATATGTGGTCTCCAGGAACCGAGGGTACCAAGATCCCTGCATAGAGAGACCATCGGACTCCGGAATGTAACCCAATATATGAACTAACGTCCATCAAAATTGAGAAAACCGTTAAATATATGCCCAAACTTGACCTTATGTTAAAAGATTCGCTAAAACAAAACAGGTCTAGAGCAAAAAACGTCTACCACTCCAGTTAAGAATAACTGGAGGGAATGTGTGCGTAAGCGACCTATCGAAATAACATTCATAGCCGCTCCGCACAACCCCATCCGACGCATAAAATTTTCTACTGTTAATGCGTCAGATAAAAGGTAAAAGCAAGCCAAATAACTGGCAAATTCACTCTGTGAAACAACAGACAAACCAGCCTTTTGAAAATGAATTGTAGGATATGTGTATCCTATCATTCATCCCATGAGACATTATCTAGTTCATTATTCAAGTGATCTAAAGAACTAGACTCGCTGCATCGCCGAAGGCTGCTTTTCGACTGAAAGACTATCATAAATAACCAAATTATCCAGTTCCAGTCAAAATTGGTTGGACCTAACTCTATAAGAGCCTCGAGCCACCGGCTCAGGGGTGTCTGATCAGAAACTCAAACAGACGTAAACCCCCTATCCAAGTGGCTGGATAGTCAATCCCTAAAGTAATATATAGGAGGGATACCTATACCTTCGCTATGAGTCCTTATAGACGATCTGAGTCTGGGACAACCTCTCCTACTCTTTCTGCTGGCATTGGTCAATTAGACCCCAACTTAAAGAGCCAAGTTTTGATGCTTTCTTGTAGCTTAATCCTTCATTAATGAAAGCTTACCATCAAAGACTTAGTGTCTGGAAAACTAAAGCTATCTGTAGCAAGTTTTCCACCTAGTCAAATGTTAAAGATGCCGACGCAAGGCTTCGTCACATCAGAATAGCCCCCACTTAACATCTGTTAAGACAGAGATATATATGATAAATAGGCCTGGAAAGAATTTTTTTAAAAGGTGCAAGCTGCACAAAATTCCTTTCCATATAGACGTTGCGTCACAGTACTTAAAATTGAAGTACATAAGACCATGGGTCTAAATTCGTTCTGAATAAGAAATTATCTTCTTCTCAAGCATCATTCAACAGCTCAAGTTTTGAGATTGACGTTGAGTGCTTCTGCCTTAGCAGGAATACTGCGATGAGCTGCGCAATTTGCGACAGCAAGTCCGTTTCAGAGACCTGAGAGGGCTGCGGTCATGTATTGTTTGTCAGCCAGCTGCTCCTGGGACAATGTGTCCGAGATGGCTCTTTACAGTGGATGCCCCGATGAATGAAGCCTCATCTCCTTGGCTACTAGATGGAGCGACTTTCTTGACAAAAAGTGTACCTCTTGACGATGCAGTCTAGATATCCTAAGTCACTTAGCCAAGATGCGGTCCGGAGTTCTTGGTAGACACTGAAGAAGCCAATCTGTAGCCTCCCCCGGCTAAGAATTCAACTGAGCGCATCGGACAATAAGTATGTACGTAAGCTCCGACTGACCCAAGTTCCTACCAACAACACCTGGCCCCAGATGTTGTTAAAAGAGAGAGAGGGGTCTCCCTCTTGCTCGCTGTCGTGGGAGACCTAGCCAAGTGTACCTCAGAACTTAATGGCTTCTTCCTTCCATCGACGCAGGGTGAGCATGATTGGATTTTATAGTGCTTGCTACACCCTTGTTTCTCTCTCGACCACTACGGACATACCCGGCGTCACACTACCCATATTCTGAGTTACGATCCACCGGTTGAGCTAGCTAGAGACAAAGTCGTAAACCCTATATTCTAAGGTCTAGGAACTTGTCTTATATAATTGAGCACTTATGCTGCTAGCTCTGAATACAATGCACATGCGACACATTCGGTGTTACGGTCTTCATATTCAATATTAACCGCTTCACCAGCGACAGGGAACTGAAACCACTCACTGCGGTTTATAGCCCTTTGCAATATTAAGAGCACTTTAGCTGTTATGTAGAGGAAGCTGTAAGACTAGCCGACCCAGCTGCCTATTAGACGGGACGTCCCGGACAGAAGGCATGGACGTAAACTCCGACTGACGCAAGTTCCTACCAACGACATCTGTCCCCAGATGACGCTGTAAAAGAGAGAGACCTCTCTCATGCTCGCGGTCCTGGCTGACCTGGACGAGCATACCTCAGAACTTTCCAGCTTCCTCCTTCCGTCGTCGCTGGGTGAGCATGTTAGTATATTATAGTGCCCGCTCCACCCTTTATCATCTCCTAGCCTGTAGTCGACACACTCGGCGTCAATTCTCAGAGGCCTGAGTAACTGCTTCCCCGGTCGAGCTAGTTGTCGACAGGGAACTAAAACCATGCGCCATGGCTTTTAGCCCTGCCTAATGCGACAACGGACTTTGTGCGGTCGTGTGTGCTTTTCGAACGTAGAGGAAGCTATAAGACTAGCTGACCCTGGCAGTCTATTAGAAGGAGCATCCCGGACAGGAAGGCATGGACGTAAGTCAGTGACACATGGGAAAGGTGCGCTATCGCTCTCGCACACCATCGCTCATGCAAAAATTGTTCAATAATCGCTCGCCTCTGTTCTTGGGTGTTTTTTTTATCCATTTGAGTTGTGTCAACAGAAACAATTAATTTTTGATGTTGGGAAATTTTTAATCACTCACAATTTGATGTGTTTAGAGTACAATTCCAAACAATTTCCTTTTCGTCGTTATGAACATAACACACAGTAGTTCTCTTATACATCCACACACAACATGCTAACAGTAAGAGGGCTGTACATTGACAACTTCCCCAGACTTTACTCCTGCCAGAAAACGAACACGCATGTTCAGATATGAAAAAACGGTGGTCATTCTGAGATCTGAGAAAAGTTTTGATACTTCTGTATTTTTTTTTTTATCAATGACATGTGGAATGTTGCCCCATTCCTAACAACAAACCATCACACCAGTCATCAACACTGTCAAAATCTGACACATGGTGCAAGAAGTAGTGGTAGTACATCAACTAAAGCAAGACACGACCATGTAAATAGAGGAAAGGCTTCCTCTTATTTGCCCTGCTATTACAGAAATATTATTACCTAAAATCTAACATAGGTCAATTGTACCACCACCAAATCCACATAAATATGAGATAACATTAAAATATGATCGATGAAATAAATACATTCAAAAGAAAAATTCCTTCAAAAAATAAAAGAAAATTTTGAAAATTTTTTTCTTATATAAGAGTCCAAGTTCCCAAAGGGAACGATGAGCCCAAAAGAGCCTAAGTGTGGACAAAATTATAATAATATGCCATAAAATTAACTACCACACTATCAGAATATTTGTTACTTACAACCGTCATTCCTTAAATAATAGGAAACTACCTAGAGCATTGTCAAAGTAAACAACTTCAAACCGAAAATAAGACCCCAGGCAACATGGCCCAATGTCAGTAACAGAAACAAGACTATCTGATGTAAAGCAAGATCTTCATCAGAAGAAAAAACGATACATCGGATGGAAGATGCATGACCAAAACGCCTAAACACCCCAAGGGTGAAGACATAACCATGGGGATGTACAGAATAATCTTCTGTATAATACTTAAACTCTCAAGAAAATTTATAAAATATATTTCATTAAAACAAGCTAAAAAGCTTCGGAGCTTAACTGGGGGGATCAAGGGAAAGTAGGGAAGGAATACTAAATAAACAGTGGACAGATCATCATCAATCAATGATGATGTCAGGCCCATGTCCCGAAATTGGGGAACGTGAACTAATTTTTATAATTATTATAAAATTACAGCCCTGAATGTTTCAAACCATCGTTTCTTCCTTCCTTCATCCAGTTGTGTCCTTGGATCCACCAAAATAACCATTGATTTGTGTCTGGCATCATTAAAACTGAGATTTAAAAGCACAGATGTCAGTTTGTTGTTATCTGACTGAGGGCCAAACAAAGAATGATGTTGGCACCAGTTTCGTTTACTTCATTTACTTCCTGACATCTGTGCATGTGCTGAGAGTAAATATATGGAGGGCCAGATAGGACTTCTAATTTTCGGTTTTACATGCAAATTTTGGGGATTGGGGGGCAAAATTTGTGTTTGTCCCTAGATATTTTTGAGTTAGCAGCAGCTAAGTCTGGGCCAGTGGTATACAGTATAAAAATATCAAAATTTCACATTACAAATATTTCCCATAATGCAACTAGGAATTTAACCATCTCAATCACGTTTGATAGAGTTCATCGAGTTCAAACAAGATTGAATTGTTCAGTTCCTCGTTGCATTATTGGAAAAATTTGTAGCTTCAGATATTTCGGCATCAGTATGCAGACAGTAAAAGAAGACATGTTTGTGAAACCAAAAATTGTGTTTTTTGACAAATCTGTAATTCACATAGCTGTATCATTACTTCATAGTTTGATAAATAAGAGTATTTGACTTCTCTCATTTACTCCTTCCACACCTCTCTAAGTAAAGCATTGTCACATTGCAACAATATCGTAAAAACACAGAAAATGAAAAGCTATCGTACTTCTTGAACAATTATTTTCCTCTATCATGCAACTCATTTCCTATTGTCTCTTTTTATGCCACCCGACTGTCGGGTGGCATATAGTGATTGAAGTGTGTGTGTGTCAGTCCGTCCGTGTGTGTGTGTCTGAGCCAATAACTCAAAAACCATTAGGGCCACAATCATCAAACTTCACAAAATTATAAAGGACCATGGGAGGATGTGTCACACACCATAGCTGGGTTCGTACCTTTAAGATCAAGGTCACATTTCAAGGTCACACTAAAAATTGGTCAATATTCGTGTCTTAGCCATAACTCAGAAACGAATCATAGTACAATTGTTAAACTTTTTACAAATGTTAAGGACAGTCAGAAGGTGTGTGGCGTATAATAGTTTCCACCGCATCTGCAAGGTGGAGGTCACAATTGACCTTCATATGTTCAGGATCACAAATCGTGACTCAAGCATAACTCCAAAACTATTAGGGCTACAATCATTGAACATCGCTTGATTATAAAGGACAACGGGTGGATATATCACACACCACAGCCAGGTCCGTAAGTCAATGTCACATTTCAAGGTCACACTGAACATGGTTAAGGCCACAGTCATCAAACTTCACACAATTATAAAGGTCCATGGGAGGATGTGTCACACACCATAGCCGGGTTCGTACCTTCTAGGTCAAGGTCACATTTCAAGATCACACTAAAAATCAGTCAATATTCATGTCTCAGCCATAACTCAGAAACAAATCATAGTACAATTGTTAAACTTTTTACAAATGTTAAGGATAGTCAGAAGGTTGTCGTGTATAATAGTTTCCGCCACATCTGCAAGGTGAAGGTCGGGGGGGGGGGGGGAGGCGGCATGTGTTACCTTAGTAACATTTTTCTTGTTTCCAAGATTACTTTATTCACCCTTTGCCAAATATAATGGTCATATCCGGCCAGCTCTCTTCCCCCAAAAAATCTACATTCTGTTTATATTTTTTTGTGTTTTCACCTCCAGTTGTAACTTTCGCCTCCATATGTGCATTCCTGTTAGGAGTCAAAGTCAAAGCAATGTTTTGAGGCAAAAATGCAAATATTTAGTTATTCAAGGAAATTTTTGTGCAAGTGTTATTTCTAGTTGTTTTAGTTGCGGGCTAAGGTAATTAAATTTTTTTGCCAACACCGACCTCTATACCCTTGAAACTTCGTAATAATATTGCAGCCGTAGTAAAGAAGCGTAAGATTTAGTTTGGAAGAAATCAAGTGGACCAATTAACTCCCAACTGCTTGAGTTCTAGGAGCCACTATCAGGGCTTTCAAATAAAATGAGGGTGCCAGAACAAAAGCCAACATTTTCCTTATTTATAATTCATATTCATTGAAATGCAAATAATATTTTTGTTCATATAAATTTGTTTTATTACAGCTTATTGGAGAGTGCCTGTTGGTAGTGTCCAATAATTTGTTATAAAAAACATTTTCAATAACAAATACAGACAACCAGAAGTAACCTTGCCCTTAACCAGTTTAAGGCCTGGAGATGTCCATATATTTTTGCTTCGCGTTGACAGTGTACATTCTGTGACTTTGAGTTGTTTCTCTGAAAGTCTTGACTGCCTATATAGATGCCTATATTATAGAAACAACTCAAAGATACAACTTGCCTAGAAACAACTATCAAGGTATTTCAAATATAACTAGCAAGTTACTCGGAGATGACATGTTGAGATACCTTTCTTTCAGCACTAAAAAGAATGTTAGAAGTCAAAAATAGGTCTTTATGGATTAAGGTTTCGGCCCAGGATCTTAGCCATGGCAATCAGCAATGCCATGGTAAAAGCAATGGCAGTTATGTTATCCCACAGCAACAGAATGCCATGGAGTAATGCCTTCACTGCATGTTGTCATCAATGTTGTGCGTTGGTATCATAAGGTCACACACCAAGTTGACATTCAACTCTGTATTGCATTTAAGAATAATTATGCACAATTTCCAGATATTCCAGTTGTTTATTGTCCTTGAAAATAAAGTTGTTGTTGTGAAATAATTAAACACTAATTTGATAATTATGGTGAAAAAAACAAAAAGTTGAAAGTTGGGATTTCGATTGCATTACAATCACTGAGAAAATAGTTTTTTTAGCTTCCAAACAAATATAGCTGATGTTCCCTCAATGAAACTAGTGTGACACGCTTTTTGTGTCGCCGCCCCATGAAGTGGGGAGCGACATATAGGGATTACTTTTGTCGTCTTGCGTCGTCGTCCACGTCACTCTTTCTCTTATCCGCCACTCCTCTTTAACCTATGAATGGATTTTGATGAAACTTTCAGTGATTCTTTATCACATAATGGCATTGTGCACCTCCTATTTTATTTTTTGATCCACTGTATTTTTTCCAGAGTTATGCCCCTTTTCCAATTAGAATTCTGTCTGAAACGCCAGGCGACACACGTCTTCCATGGAAGACTCACATCTAAGTTTCTTTGAGGGGTCATAAGCTATGTATTGGATGCAAGAATGAAAAAAATAAAATTTGAACTTCAATCTTCATGTGTAACCCCCCAGTACCCCCCCCCTGCCCTACCCCCCCCCCCCTCCCCCTGCATGCTGCAATAAGAATATTAAGCCTTTTGTCTGGATACTTCTGTCTGATATCACTATATTGTTAGCTCCCCGACTGAAAGTCAGGGTGAGCTTTTCTTATCACTCTTCGTCCATCGTGAAGGTGGTGTTTTAGCCTCTTTCTCCTAAACCACTGGCCACATTTTAATTAAATTTCATGTAAGTAGTGGTTGTATAGGGGCATTTTGATTTTTATCCAAAATAGGTTTCGGCTCATATTGAGCAGAGGTGTGGGGAAAAAATGGCCAAATTTTTTGAAAATCTTCTAATGAACCACCAGTAGCAGAGACTTGATATGTGGTATACAGAGTCCTTTTGAGGTTTAGAATCAAGTTTGTTCAAGAGAAGTTTGTCTGGCATTATTTGCCTTCGTCAGGGAGGGGCAAAAATTTTGGCCACGCCTAAAATTTCTATTTTCAGAACCGTGAGGTCGATTTGAACCAAATTTGATGTGAGATGATAATGGGTCATAAGTAGTTGATTGATGCAAAAAAAAAAATTCTCATTGCCCCATGGGAACCTCGGGAGCTAAAAATAGGAAAAACCTTAAAACTGCCATATCTCCAAAACTACATGGCACAGAGAATTCTTATTTTGTATAAAGCTTACTTTTATCCAGTAGAATAGAATGGTTAAAAAAATCCCTATCGGTTTGATCACAAGGTACTTTTTTCAGGACTTTTGAAAAAGTGTTGAGTCAGCACTTTTTAACACTATAGGCAATGGGAAAAAAGATTAAAAAATCTTCTTCTCCAGATCCAGCAGGCAGAATCTTTTCATATTTGGTATGCAACATTGTAGTGTGGATCTGATTAAAGTTTGTTCAAATCGGCCCCCTGGGTTCATATTTGGGCTCATTATAGAAGCCCGAATTCGAACTTAGTGCATTTCAGGCAAATTTCTTAAAAATATTTCTTCTCCAGATCCAGCAGGCAGAATCTTTTGATATTTGGTATGCAACATTGTGGGGTGAATCTGATTGAAGTTTGTTCAAATTGGCTCCCTGGATTCATATTTGGGCTCACTATAGAAGCCCGAATTCGAACTTAGTGCATTTCAGGCAAATTTCTTAAAAAATCTTTTCCAGATCGAGCAGGCAGAATCTTTTGATATTTGGCATGCAACATTGTGAGGTGGATCTGATTCAAGTTTGTTCAAATCGGCCCTCTGGGTTTATATTTGGGCTCAGTATAGAAGCTTGAATTTGAACTTAGTGCATTTCAGGCAAATTTCTTAAAAAATCTTCTTCTCCAGATCCAGCAGGCAGAATCTTTTGATATTTGGTATGCAACATTATGGGGTGGATCTGATTCAAGTTTGTTCAAATCGGCCCCCTGGGTGTATATTTGGGCTCAGTATAGAAGCTCGAATTCGAACTTAGTTCATTTCAGGCAAATTTCTTAAAAAATCTTCTTCTCCAGATCCAGCAGGCAGAATCTTTTGATATTTGGTATGCAACATTGTGGGGTGGATCTGATTCAAGTTTGTTCACTATAGAAGCCCGAATTCGAACTTAGTGCATTTCAGGCAAATTTCTTAAAAAATCTTCTTCTCCAGATCCAGCAGGCAGAATCTTTTGATATTTGGTATGCAACATTGTGGGGTGGATCTGATTCAAGTTTGTTCAAATCGGCCCCCTGGGTTTATATTTGGGCCCAGTATAGGAGTCCAAATTTGAACTTAGTGCATTTCAGGCAAATTTCATTGAAAATCTTCTCAAGATCCAGCAGGCAGAATGTTTTGATATTGGGTATGCACCATGCTTAGGGGGGGGGGGGGGGGGGGGGGAGGGGGGGAGATTCAATTTTGTTCAAGCCAGGGGGGGGGGGGGGAGGGGGGGAGATTCAATTTTGTTCAAGCCAAGTCCCTGGGTTCATATTTGGGCTCACTGTGGGAGCCTGAATTATAACTTAGTTCAAAATGAGGAATTTTCTTTAAAAATCTTCTTCTCGAGATCCAGCAGTTGGAATGTTTTGATATTTGGTATGCAGCATCCTTAGCGGGGTGAGATTCAAGTTTGTTCAAGCCATGTCCCAAAATCTTCTTCAGATCCAGCAGTCGGAATGTTTTGATATGTGGTGTGTAGCATCCTTGTGGGGGGAGGGGGGGGGGGGATTTTAGTTTGTTAAAGCCAAGTCCCTGGGTCCATATTTGGGCTCACTGTGGGAGCCCGAATTATAACTTAGTCAATATGAGGAATTTTTCTTTAAAAATCTTTTTCTTCAGATTGAGCAGTCGGAATGTTTTGATATTTGGCATGCAGCAACCTTAGGGGGCTGAGATTCAAGTTTGTTCAAGCCAAGTTCTTGGGTCTATATTTGGGCTCCCTGTGAGAGCCCGAATTATAACTTAGTCAATATGAGGAATTTTTCTTTAAAAATCTTCTTCAGATTCAGCAGTCGGAATGTTTTGATATTTGGCATGCAGCAACCTTAGGGGGCTGAGATTCAAGTTTGTTCAAGCCAAGTCCCTTGGGTCATATTTGGGCTCACTATGGGAGCCCTAATGACAACTTAGTTCAAAATGAGGAATTTTCTTTAAAAATCTTCAGATCCAGCAGATGAATGCTTTTGATATTTTTTATGCAGCATCCTTAGGGGGGAGGGGGGGGGGGGAGGGTGGGTAAGATTCAAGTTTGTTCAAGCCATGTCCCTAGGTCCATATTTGGGCTCATTGTGGGAGCTCAAATTGTAACTTGGTTCAAAATGAAGAATTTTCTTTAGAAATCTTCTTCAGATCCAGCAGTCGGAATGTTTTGATATTTGGTGTGCAGCATCAATAGGGGATGAAATTCAGGTTTGTTAAAGCCAAGTCCCAAGGTTCATTTATGGGCTCCCTGTGGGAGCCCGAATTATAACTTAGTTCAATATGTGGAATATTCTTTAAAAATCTTCTTTTTTTAGATCTACAGGTCAGAATCTTTGGTTATTTGGTATAAGCTTTTCTTAGGAGGAGCAGATGCAACTTGTTGAAATCAATTCTCTGGTTTGATATTTAGGCTACCATGTCAGGTGAGCGCCCTCAGGCCCCACGGGGCCTCTTGTTTGTGTGAATGTTTAGTACCATGGGATACATCACATATAATACAGGTTTTTTTCTCGTGCGTAAATTATGCAAATTAGACTAACTTGATATATTTAGTGTTACTTTCAGCACTGTAAGTGCAAATGCCAATACGGCTCGGGCTAGAGGCCGTATTTATGAACCGATCTTTACGAAACTTCTTGGGTACCTTTAGTATCACCGTGGGACGAGAACGAGTGTTTTGGGATCCGGTCCGAAATTCAAGATGGCCGATGGCAGCCATTTTGTACAAAATTAGGTGCGATCATATTTTTGCACAGAACTTCCATATGAACGCGCCGATTTGAATAATTTTTTGTGTGAATGTTTAGCACCTTGGGATACATCACATATAATACAGGTTTTTTTCTCCTGCAGAAATCATGCAAATTAGATGAACTTTGATTTTTTCAGTGCTACTTACAAACAGTAAGTACACACGTCAATACGGCTCGTGCTAGATCTGTATTTATGAACCGATCTTCACGAAACGTCTTGGGTACCTTTGTTATCACCTTGGGACGAGAACGAGTGTTTCTGGGTGCGGTCCAAAATTCAAGATGCCTGCCAGTGGCCATTTTGTACCGAAATTAGGTCTAATCAGTTTTTGTACACAACTTCTATACGGCTCAGGCTAGAGGCCGTATTTATGAACTGATCTTTACGAAACTTCTTGGGTACCTTTATTATCACCCTGGGATGAGAACGAGTATTTTGGGGTGTGGTCCGAAATTCAAGATGGCCACCAGTAGCCATTTTGTACCAAAGTTAGTGCAATCAGTCTTTTGTACAGAACTTCTGTATGAAAGTTCTGATTTGAGTAAATTTTTGTAGGAATGTTTAGTAACATGGAATACATCACATATAGTTCGGGTTTTTTTCTCGTGCAGAAATTATGCAAATTGGATGAACTTTAATTTATTTAGTGCTACTTATACACTGTAAGTGCACGTGTCAATACAACTCAGGCTTTGTTATCACATTGGGACGAGAACGAGTGTTTCTGGGTATGGTCCAAAATTCAACATGGCTGCCCGTGGCCATTTTGTACCAAAACTAGGTCCAATCAGTTTTTTGTCACAACTTCCATACAGCTCGTATTTATGAACTGATCTTCACGAAACTTCTTGGGTACCTTTGTTTTCACCTTGGGACAGGAACGAGTGTGTTTTGGGGTGCCTGTTTTTTATCACTATGCTGTGAGAACAAATATTTTGGGGTTCAGTCAGACCCACGCTGGGACTCAAAGATTTCTTTTCTAGTTTAGCATCTGACTGTCACCCACCTTTACAATACTTTACCTATACATTTGTTACAGGCTACGGTCAGTATTTATGTACAGACCGTTACAATAATTTATATGTACCTTTGTTATCAGGTCATTACCTAGATGTTTGTCTTTGCTGTGTCACATACTATACATGTACATGTCTTAACAAGTTGAGCTACAGTGTCATTGACACTTTCATTTTGATATACTGAGGCCAAATATGTCTATAAACATAAAGACTTCAGTTGTTGTCAGAGTAATTCTTTGCTAGATTACAAGGTTTTGCATTGAATTAACAGGAGGAGTTTACTCTGTAATCTATATACAACTAACATAAAAGATTTATAATGAGAATATGGTAAATGGTTTGATGCTTGGAAGCTGTATTCAATTAACTGGTTGACTGCTTAAGTCACTATCATGGCTCTATTGAAAAATGTTGAGAGCAACATTAGTGGCTTTACACTGTATACCCTACCCTCTTCATTATTCAGCAGTTGAAAATAAATATATGAAATTGTTTTGTGCTGGGGATGTGGTGGCTCCCTAGGTAGAGGTGCAGGCTGCAAGCTGTGAGGTCCTTGGTTCAAATCCCACCTGTGGCAACCGTGTTGTGTCCTTGGGCAAGGCACTTCACCCCCATAGCCCACATGGAGGAACAATGGCATTGTGTACCGAGGCGTACTGCACGTCGATGAAGTACTTGTCTTCAACCAGTGCTAACAATGCTTGTGTGGAGTTAGTTATGTTGGGGAGCCTGACAGTTGCTCTCCGTTGCTCAGTGGTTCTCTCTGGGTACTCTGGCTTCCTCCACCTGTAAAACTGTCCGACACGAGGTGACCCTGGCTGTCAAAAGTGTCATTAAACCCCAATAAATTTGAAGGGTGCCAACAGACACTCTCCAATAAACTGTGACTAAACAATTATTTATCAACCAAATCTTGATAAACTAAGGCTACCTTTGCTGGCAGCATGAAATCTTTGAGAAAAATACTCATATTACAAATCACCTTTGAAACAAAATTAAGCACTCTACCAGTTTGTGTAACAAGGTTATTCATTTAAGAGATATCCAATTAAGTGGTCTACACTGTACTAAGTTTTTGGGCTGTTGTACATCTACTAATTTTCATACTTGACCTATAGAAATTTGGAGACCTAACAAGTAAAGTCCACGATCTGCAGATTTGCTGGTTGGTGCCTTAAGTTTCTACTACTTCTACAAGTAAGGGTTCTAGTTGATGTCCTCCCACCAGGTCGCATCAAATCAAATCATCATGAACATCCTGAGAAGTTTGAGAAAATTGTGTTGTTATGACATAGACTCCAGATAGAAGATGAAAGTACATACGATTTCAGTTGTTTTCATTAAGTCCATCCATTTCTTTTACAGGCGTAGCATTACTTCCATTTGTTGATGAGAAACGTTTATTATCAGGACTGGCAACTGTTTATCCAGATCTAACAAAAGGAGAAAGTATGTTATAAATATGTTTTTGAATTCAATGAATTGAGATAATGTTTTAATTCTGTATCGTGTCATTTTATTTACCACAATCAAGATATTCTTTTTGGCAGTTCAAAGATATATCAAATTTGAGAAAGAAATCTCTGCTGTGTCCGGCTTAAAACACATTGTATGAATTTACCTACAAAAATATAATCATATTTAACCATCAAAACTAAGGAAAATAATATTAGGGACAGATACCTTGGCACGCTCCACCTCTCTCGGGTACCTGCCAAATAGTGCAGTCACCACGCTGTATTTGGTTATCTGCCAAACAGTGCAATCCCGCATCGCCAGCCACACAGTTCTGCCCAGTTATGTATCAACTTTCTTGTCCAGTTACCCGCCGGATGATCACCTATATGCTTGAGAAGCACCAAAACCTAATGCCTCTGATGAGTACACACACATACTAAACTGGTCAGGCTATAATTTCCGTATTGGTTAGCACTAGTCTTCAGCCTCCCTTGGGTATCTTATACAAGTTGTTCATAGTATGTATCTTGAAAGTCTGAAAAAGTATTTTTGAATTTCTGATACATCTGCCTCTCTTTCCCCACCTATAAGTAATAGAGCAGTGCTTTTTTATAGTGGGAGAAAATTTCTGCTGTTCTGGTATAATAAAATTCAGTAGCCAAGCCTTCATTTTCAGATGAAAATCAGATTTGATTCTCGCAAAGAAAACAAAGACTATCACCTTTGATTCTTGCAAAATATTCATTTGATTCTTGTCATCGATGATGAAAGTGTCAGAGGACTAGAGAATTTTACCTACTTTTTGCTCCCTCATAATAATGTAACATTTAGCAGTGGTGTCCAATGAAGCCTTGTCGGACTATATGGGCAGTCAAGACTTCACTAGAAATCACTGCCAAGAGGTTCTGCAACTTTCATCAGCAAGACAACCAAATGCCTGTATGTTTGAACATGTGTTCTTCATGTACATGTAACTCAAGACACTCGCCAAAATTGGAACAGGGCCCTTAACTTGTAGAGTGCTGACTTATTTTTGGTTGACAAAATTTGTTCACATATTCTCCTTATTACAATTTATGGGAGACCGCATATTTACCCCCTTCTGAGGACTCGCACTCCATTTGTTCATGACCAGGCCTTACAATTTCGCCCTATTCACAAAAATCAGTTTTACTTCTTGTAAACTCCTGTTGCAAGAATCAGTTTTCAGTTCTAAAATTATTCAGAATTTTAGAGTACTGTTATACGCTTGTGAGTCTAACCAGTACATGTTCCATAGATAAAAATCAAACCTCATATTTATATATTACTTTAGTTTAACCCTTAACTGGTAGAGTGCTGGAAGCCCATACAGGCCTGAAAATAAGCAGTCGACATTTGCAGAATGAGGTCCCCAGAGGGTGAATTTGATGATGCTATCCCATACAGTGGGCCAATTTATCCTCTGGGTACCTCTTTCTGTTTAGTTTTGAGACCCTGATTCATATTGAGGTTCACAGAGGGTAAATTTAGTGATGCTACCCTGCCCTCTGGGGACCTCATTTTGCAGATGATAGTCTGCTTATTTTCTGCCTTGAGCTCATATCTGGGCTTTATTCTAAACTGCAGATACTCCAACTTAAAGGCTTCATATTCTGTGAATGCACTCCATTTTATCTTTGGATGGAAACTATTTTGTCTGTTCAGATTTTCTTTGTTAAAATTTATGGAAGACTGCCCATAATTTTAAAGGATTGCCTAGCCTTGACTTTAAATTTTTATGATGGCCCCTGTATAGCCATATGTGCTGAAAGTGAGTCTAGGTTAGCACTGATTTCTTGTGTCAGCTCCTAGTTGCCTGAAGTAGCTAAGATTTGTCTAGAAACCAGTACAATAGAGCCCACTTAATTAGACGCCTCTTAATTGTATATCCCTGTTAATTGAATATAATTTCCCAACACAAAACCATTTACCATACCTCCAGTACAAATTTGACCTGTTAAACGAATATAGGTTATAGAGTAACCTCCTGTTAATTGAATAAAAGATCTTGTAACCTGTTGAGAAGTTACCCTGACTCTCCCCAGTTTTCCTTTGTTTATAGACCTATTTGGCCTCAGTACATCCAATAGAGGCATTTAATCTATTATATCTTGTTTGACAGAGCACAAACAAGGAGCTCTGTCAAACAAGATATAATAGAGTAAATACTGAGTTTATCTCTAGAATACAGGAAAGTGACAATCCCTGTTAATTGAATACTCCTGTTAATTGAATAACTTCCATTGGCAAAGTGGCCATTCAATTAACAGGGTTCCACTGTACTAGGGTAGTTTTTGCTCTTTGATGGACATTCAGATGCTTGCATGCTGAAGCACCTGTTGTAAGGCCACAAAGTCAGAATTATATCTTGATGGGGTTGACACCTTTTTGATTAGTTTCATGTATTCGTAACCTATATAGCATAGGTAACTGAAATTTAAACTAGCGCAAGTATCCAGTTATTCAGTCTCTTGGAGAGACTAACTGAATACTTAATCTTCGGATACTTTTTTTGTGTATTGTTCAAATTAGAATTAATTTCCTCAAATTACAGCATTTTAATTTCAAGTCGATATCTTTCTCGACCAAAAACAAATTGAAGATGATTGTACAACTATTCATTTCAAAACAACTTGAATATTTTTATACTACAACCAATAGCCCAGACTAGCTGCTAGCTGGTGCTAACTCAATATAATTCAGGGCCAAACACAAATTTTGAACCCACAATCCCCCAAATGTGCATACAAAACCGAAAAATTCAAGTCGTATCTTGTCCTCCATACTTTTGTTATCTGCACATGCGCAGTATCCAGGAAGGAACCGAAATTGGCGCAATCATTCTTTGTTTTGCCCGAAAGTCAATAACAATGATCTGACATCTGTGCTTTAAATCTTTTTTTTTTGATGATGCCAGACACAAATCAATGAAAGAATTGGTGGATTCAAGGCTGTAAATGGATGATGGAAGTGTACAACGGTGGTTTCAAACGTTCAGGGCTGTAACTTTATTATAATTATAAAAATTATTTTATGTTTCCCATTTTCGGGACATGCGTCTGACGTCATTCTTGCTAATGATTTACCTACTTTTGTTACGTGTTCCTTCCCTTCCATGAACCCTCCTGTTAACTCCTAAGCTTTTTGGCTATTTTTTATTGAAATTTTTTATTAAATTTCTTGGGAGTTTAACGTGCATTCTGTTTATCCCCATGGTTACGTTCTCACCCTAGGTGTGTTAGGTCATTTTGGTTTTGCATCTTCTATCCGATGTATCGTTTCTTCATCGTATGAAGATCTAGCTTTTCATCTGGTAGCTTTTAGATCAGTTACTGACTTTGGGCCTTTTTGTGTGTCTGTTTCCATTTTTTTTCTTTGACGTTGTTTACATTGGCAACGTTCTTAAATATATGTGGTACTTAGTATTATTATGCCCTCGAAAATTTTTTTCTAGGGGTATATAGTGGAGGTCTCCTTCCATCCGTACGAACATTTTATATTATAACTCGAACATCAGTTGTCGGATTTTAATGTTCTCTGGTATGGTGATAGGGCAGCTTGGGGGAACGGATGCCCTTGTACCTAGGGTTTCGTCCGACAAATCTTACAGGAGTAATGTCCCTTATTTACTTTTTCCATCCATCCGTCCGTACAAACATTTTGTATTATAACTCGAACATCAGTTGTCGGATTTTAATGTTCTTTGGCATGGTGAGAGGGCAGCTTAGGGGAACGGATGCCCTTGTACCTAGAGTTTCATCCTACAAATCTTACAGGAGTTATGTTCCTTATTTACTTTGAAAATTGATGATTTTTTGGTTTCCTACCAATTAAAATTGTTTGGCTGAACCGATGAGTTTCAAATTTTATATGCTCATTACTCATGTCAAAGTACAGGTTGGTTTCAATTTGAGGTTTGACTTGGCAATTTTTGATGCAGTTATGCCCCCTTTTTCACTTGGAAAAGATGCAAGACCAGTTCTACTTTTTCACTGGTTTGAGAATTTTTTCTGTTTACAAGTTCATTTGACATTTACATTCCATGCAGCAGCATCAAAGTGTATTTTCTGTTTACAAGTTCATTTGACATTTACATTCCATGCAACAATTAGTAAGGTGCAAGTCATTTAATATCTGGAAGAACTGATTACTAACATCCACTTTGCATATCAACATCAATGTTTCTGGTCTGGATGGTCATAATACTCTGCCAAGTTTTAACAGATATTTTAATTTCCTTTCATTTATCCCCTTCACTTTCATCTCAGATATATGTACTTATCCATGATTACCTATGTTCCACTCTTACAGACCATTTATAATTTTAGCTTCACCTGATTATTTACATGCAAATACGACTTGTATCCAGTCGACGCCATGATTCCTCAAAAGCTGTCAAAAAGCATAACTGAATCATACCTCTCAAAAATTTAGTTTTGTCATCACAAAAAATACACTTTTTTATGCACTGTGTACTGAATAAGTGGCGTAATCTCATTGGCTCTTCATAATTTCGAGATTTCTGAGTTAAATGAAAGGGTATTTCCTGTTATTTTCGAATGCTAGTAATAGATGACACTCATAAAAAAATTGTTGTGTGACTAAACATTTTTATTAGCTCACCTACTTCTGAAAGAAGTGGTGAGCTATTGTCGTGACCTCGGGCATCGCCGTCCGGCGTGTCCAATATTGTAAGATTTAATGTTAAGGTTAATTTCTCAAAGATCTTTGGGCTCAGGCCTTTGATATTGCATATGTAGGTTGTAGGGGACTATCAGATCAGTATTTAACCCTGATACTACGACTTTTTTCCAAATTTCACCTAAAATTTTCTGCCAAAACTTCTAAGAATTTGCATTTAGGTGTTGTAAGAATTTGCGTTAAAGTCAGCTTTTGTGCAGATTGTGCTGCTTTAACTTCTCATTACTGTTGATTTTCATATTTCAATAACAACTGTAGGTATTAACCCTACTGTATGCAGAAATTTAACGGAAGTTTTCTTTTTTTTCAGTCAAAATTTTCATGTTTTTCTCGGACTTTGTAAATTTTAAGTTGTAAAACTTTGTAAACTTTGTGTTTAGGTGAGTTGTGTTTCTATGCGTCTTTCCAGGCGATTAATATTCTACTCTTGGGTTACTGAACTCCACTGCAGTAATATTTAACCCTCATTACATGCATATTTGAGGAATTTGAGGCTGATTTTCTGCCAAAACTTGTAAGAATTAGCATTTAGGTGTTGTAAGAATTTGCATTAAAGTCAGCTTTTGTGCAGATTGTGGTGCCCTCACCTCTAATTACTGTTTATTTTCTCATTTCAATAACTACTTTAGGTATTAACCCTACTTTATGCAGAAATTTAACTGATTTCTTTTCTTTTTTTCAGTCACAATGTTCACGTTTTTCTCTGACTTGCTCAATTTTAAGTTCTAAAAGTTTGTGTTAAGGTGAGTTCTGTTTCTGTGTGTCTTTCCAGGCAATTGATATTGTACACATGGGTTACTGAACTACATTGCGGTAACGTTGTGCCCTCATTACATGCATATTTGAGGAATTTGAGGGGAATTTTTGGGAATTATATTCACTTTCTTTAAAAAAAATTTTTTTTTACTTTTTTTTTTATTTAATACTTTTTCATACTTGTTACCAGTAACATTAAGGCTTATTTTTTTAGTTGTTGATGTGATTTATTTTTGTTGGGACTTATAGTCACTTTCTTGAACGAATGTTTTTCCGCAACTCCTCTTTAACCAATGAATGTACTTCAATTACAATTTCAGTGATTCTTCATTACATAATGCCATTTTGCACCTCCTATTTTATTTTTTGATCTGATGTATTTTTGTTAGCTCACCTACTTCTATTACAAGTGGTGAGCTTATATGATGACCTCGTGCGTCAGCCAGACATGTTAACCTCCAGAATAATTTTTCAGGGAACCTGAGGGTGATTTTCAGGGAAATGGGTTGGATTTCAGGGAAAAGTTCGCACAAGGACAAAATAAAAGAAAAAACTTGTGAATTTTCAGCTCATGTACCAATATTAACACCAGGCTATATCTAGAACTAGTTGTCAACTATGCTGATGCATTTATACTATGTTAAAAAAATCATAAAATAACTGTTGATTTAACCCCCCCCCCCCCCTCCAGGATCCTCTTCTTCATGAGGACCCCCCCCCCCCATACCACCCACCATCAACCACCCACACTGTCCCACAGAGCACCACCACCTGTGGTTTGCTCTTATCAAAGTCTACTTAACTAATAATTTCACAAGTCTGGAAATGTTAACAGGAAAGGATGTCCTAATGTTCAGTTAATTCAAGAACATCAGTACTTAGAAAGTATCTTCATCAAACTTCATACATGTGGGATGTTTGTGCCCTCCACAAAACTTTTCTTTTCATCATTGAAGCATTTTTTTTTTCAATTCCATTCAAAATTTTCTGGGTGCAGATGGCCAACAGTTAACAGTTCTGTAGTCAGCACAACAGAATAAATGTAGTGTTAGAAAATAAGTCCATTGTGTTTAAACATGCAGTCATAATTTTTCGGCATCCTAAGCGACTTTAACCTACTTTTAAACTGTGTTAAATAGTTGTTTACGTTTTGATTTTGGAAAAGGGATGAGAATTAAAGCTATTCTATGAAGGAATAAATAAATATATATTATTTAATTAGTTAATTATTTTTCATATATTTTATTTTCTAAAAACTGCATTTAAATGAAGGTGGAGTTTTCAATTTTTTTTTTTGAAAGTCACCTATTTTCACTTCGACACTCACAGTACACATTGATCACAAAATCTCCGAAGAAAAAATCAGGAAATAAACATGAACATAGTTGAAATATATATCATAAAATACCCTTTTCTTAAATTAATTTAACTTAAATCCATATTTTACTGCTTCGTGAGTTTTTACCAGAGTTTGAAATGCATGTGATTTGACTCCAAATGCTTTTCATAAGTTACAAGGGGAACGAAATATTTTACTGTTGTTTTCCGGGATTTTTGGTCCAAAACTGATTCCCGTCCGGGAGGCTGGGAACTACACAGAAATTCCGGGATTTTCCCGGGAATTCCGGGAGAGTTGACATGTCTGGCGTCAGCATCGGTGTCCAGCGTGTCCAATATTGTAAGATTTAATGTTAAGGTTATTTTTTCAAAGATCACTGTCCTCAGGCCTTTCATATTGCATATGTACGTTGTAGGCGACTATCAGCACATTATTTAACCCTGATACTACGACTTTCTTCAAATTTCACCTACAATTTTCAGCCAAAACTTGTAAGAATTTGCGTTTAGGTGTTGTAAGAATTTGCGTTAAAGTCAGCTTTTGTGCAGATTGTGCTGCTTGAACTTCTCATTACTGTTGATTTTCATATTTCAAAAACAACTGTACATATTAACCCGACTGTATGCAGAAATTTAACTGCAATTTCTTCTTCTAAAATAAATTTATGAAAACCTTTCCTAATTCTTATTTATGATTTAATATCTGGCCTCACGATTCATATTCTTAATCATAAACATTTCTAAAAGAAAAAAATGCTTTTATATCCAATGATTCTATGTTGAATTGATATATAATAAATGCAGAAATATAGACTTTCCAAAGCCATCACATAAACCACATTAATCATTTGATGCCTAGTTAATGATTTATATTAACTAAATATTAAGCATGTTACATTGGAATGACATTATCAAGCGCGAATGTAGGTGAGCGTTGGGATGTAACATCCCTCTTGTTCAACCTGATTTGATTTCGGTCAATCAAAATATAATTTCTGGTTGTCCACAGGACAACTGCAAGAAAAATAATAAAAGTTTCGAGCCCTCTTGACTTTGAAAATTGATGATGTTTCAGTTTCTATCCCATTAAAATTGTTTGCCTGACCTGATTAATTTCACATTTCATATGCTTATCATCAATTGTCGATCGACATCCAGTGACCTCTGATTATCCACATGTGAGTACGACTTGACTACTTTCGGGGGCATTAGCACACGCGTTAGCGTTGCTCTCGTGTTACTGTGGGATACATTGATTATGATTCCGGTAGTGTAGCTCATAAAATTTGGATTTTGTTCACACTTGGGCTCTATCGAGATGCCCTTCGGCTCTTTCGGGATGCCCTTGGCTTTATCGGGATGCCCTTGGGCTCATCATGTTCCCTTTGGGAACTTACGCTTTTTTCAAAAAAAAAAATTCGAAAAATGTTTAGTTTAATTTTTCGAATTTAGTTTTAATTGCTACTATTCGTGTATCTTTATCATATATTTTATTGTGGAGTTTGTGGGAGTGCTGTTGACTTTGTTTTTGATTGAATTATGAAGCTTACTGCTCGTAATGCAAGGCAAGGAAGTCGACCTCGGATTTGCATGTTTGTTGCCTTGCCTGTAGTCGATGCACTCCTACGGATTCTTGTCCTACTTGTGTACATTGGGATGACAGATGTTGGAGACAGGTGTCACAGTACGTTGTTGGTGGTGAGGTTCCTATGCCGGAACTCTCACCGCAAGATAATTCAAGTTTTTTCAGTTTCTATTTACAGAGGAACAAGAATATGGTGATGTTATTGTGATATCCATCCAAAGTGTGCTACCATCATCGTGCTCTGATGAGCAAATAGAGCTAGCTGCACGGTGCTCATGAATATAAGCAGGGATAAGGCCTCTAGTTAGTGTTCTTAATCCCTTGCAAGCAGCTAGCTCGACCGGTGAAGTGGTTACTCCATCCGTGGGAGCCGTGACACTGGGTATGTCCGTTGCGGTCAAAGGAAGTGTAGATTTGGGTTGAGCGAGCACCTCAAAATCAAAAGCTCACCCAGCAATGATGGACATAGAAAGGAAGTCAGCAAGTATCTTTCAGGGAGGCTTGGCAAGGTCTAACAAGGCAGTGAGCAGGAGAGGTCCCTCTCTAACCCAACAACACTTTGGCCAAATGTTGTTTTGAGTTACTTGCACCAGCCGGAGCGTACGTCCACACCCGCCCTTCGGGATGCCCTGTCTAGCCTGCAGCCGGCCCTGGCTACAGCCACGGCTTCCTTTGCTACATTACAAAAGCACACACGACCGCATGCTAGCTACCCGACTTCGGATATCCAGCCAGCTGCACAAAGACGGAGCCAGTCTTTGCCTGTAAAGTCCGACCATCCGGTAGCTAGCGATCTGAGTCTTTGATCATTGAGACGTTTGGAGAAGAGATCTATCTCTGAATCTTTGCCCTTGGAGCAGCACGCAGTGAAAATACAGTATTCCACTGCTCCTCAAGCCTTGGTAACGGACTTGCTGTCGCAGATTGCGCAGCATCCCAGCAAGTGCAAGAGCAGACTCCGGTGACGAGTCATCGTATGGTGCTGGGTCGGTCCAGTCATCTGCAAACGCAGATGCGATGGACTGAATGTCAAAGCTGAATCAGTCGGATAGTGAAAGGGACAAGGAAGAGGATTACCCTTCCCTTTTGGAACAGCATTGGTAGCGATTTATTTATCATACTATACTGACTTTGTTCCACTTGATCAGCAAGCTGCCATTACCAGAAAGAAACCGCTGACGTCTCTGGAAGCAGATTTCATGTGGAGGAAAGAGGATGTTCTTTTCCTTCCTGAAACAGTCTCGACAGGTGTTGGATAGTGATGAGCCGATATGGGTGTTATCGGTATTGCCGATATCCGATATTTCAATTCATTATCGGACTGATACCGATATTAGTTTTTGTGGCGACATAAGCTTGTGTATAAATATGATGACATTCAGACAGGACAAACGAGACATGGGGTTGTTCAGCAGTCAGCGTGACTCGACACACATTCCGGGTGGATCTCAACGTAGTGTACATCTGTGATGTATCAAATTCAATATCATTTCCGAACCGACCCGTCAGTGAGCTCAGGCATGTGAAAAAAATGGGGGGGTGGGCTTATCCACGAATGAGACTGAACGTAAAATGAAAACTTGACATAAAGTTTTATATATTTGTTTTATTCATTTTTTCCATCGGAATCATCAATCATTCGAAAATACATTTCAGTAGAAAAACATCAACAAAATCAGCACGAAATATCAACAAAACATCAATGTTAACAAATGAGGTCAAAAACGCGCATGGTCAATTTGTTTTAACGTGAAACATGTTCGTTCAGTCATTACATTTCCATTTTGAATTGTGTTTATTAAAAAGTATTTGAACTGTGTTTTGTATTACTCACGCAAGAGAAGGTGCCCTCAGTATTCAAAACTCCCATCCATTGTGAAAAAAAACAAACGAAATAATCCATTCATGTGTGAGCATTTACATGTACATGCCTTGGTGAACCGCTTCTCAGTGAATTCTGTTGCGTTCACTTTCTCCAAGTGCAAGATTAACAGGGGGCAGTTCGCAGCCAACACTGTTGGCACCGGATAACTATCTGCACTATCCATTTCCCAGTTATTGATGTATCGACGCTGAACCTGGCTGTTATTGCCAGAGAAGAAAAAAATTGGGAGGGGGGGGGGGGGGGGGGGGGTCAGACAGACAGGCCTGTCTGTACAGGCCAATACGTTGCAAGATAGTCACAAAGAATTTCCTCACATTTTTTCATCATTGATTCTTTCAAAAAGCATCAGTGATGGAAAATTCGGAGCGAATTTTCTTGTATCATGCAATGTATTTGTATTTTCATTGGTAGTGAATTGATCAGTTGTTGGGAATGTTTTGACCAACTCTTGGGGACGTTTTGACCAACTGGCAATTCTTGGAGACGTTTTGACCAACTCTTGGCAGTCTTGGGGACGTTTTGGTTTGGGGACTTTTGACCAGCACCCGTAGTGGTAATGCCATAGTGGTACTGCATTTACCAAAAAAAAAAATCATGAATCATTGTCACTTGTCCGTGATCTGCTGCCTGTAGAGTGTAGAAGTGGGGGGAGGGGGTTACTGAATTCTGCAATGCATTGATAAAAACACGTGGGCACGTTTCATAAATAAAAAATCTATATTTAAACTGACCGCCCTGATGTACATAATGTGTCCCCATTGTTGTAAACAATATGGCTTTGGCTTTCCCTTGTTTTGTTTTCAAAATTAGCCTTTCATGTAGCATGGATCAAACTGGATATTACAACTCAGGTTATTAATTCATATTTATTTTGGAGTAGCTATTTTTGCAGAGATCACATCAGGTAATTTCTCAACTCATTTTCTAAAGTAATAACATGAACAATTTGGGTCACTGAACAGTGAATATGCTGTCATTAATAATTTAAGAACTGGGAATTTCCCATTTGTCTTCACCATCAAGTTGATAAACACGAGGGCTGACAATAATAAATAACACGAAAGTATGTAGTTTGGTAATTTTATTTTTTTAGTTGAAAATGTGAAAAGATTAAATTGACAAAAAAAAACCCAACTCCAAAACACATTCACATAATTTTATTTTGATTGAACAATTGAAATTTTCGTGCCCATTTTCGTGATGACGTGTGTTGAAGAATGCTTCATCGGTACTGGTAGTCAAAACTTAATTCAAAGAAATATGGGGTGGGCTTATTTTGGGTGATACCCTATAAATATGTTTTCTAACAAGCCCTAATCTGAGTAACTAGTACTATTTAGTCGAGATTATCAGCGATTTTGCCTGAGAACTTGATTTGGAAAAAAAGACATATCGACTGCCAATATCGGCAGAATTGGTATTTTTTGCCGATACCGATATCCGGCCGATAAGCCATTTATCCGCCGATACCGATAACCCGTACCGATAATCGGCTCATCACTATTGTTGGAGGCCTTCGGTCATGTTAACAATGCCATATTCAACCTCTCTAGTGCTAAGAGGAAGGCGGTTTCTTATCGACATCTTCCATAAAGATACCGTTCCTTGGACCACGTTCATTTAAAACGGTTAGAGAAGATGTCCAGAGAGCTCCTTTGTGTTTAGATGAGCAGGCCGGGGATGTAGATATGTCCCTACCTGCATCATTGAATATAAGCTCAGAAGTGATGAAATGTGCTATTTCATCCAATAGAGCGAATCGGGACACGATGTCCTTCGCAGATCACCTCACTAGAGCTATGGCGCAATGTCTTAATGGGAAGGAATTTGAGGACGTTTGTTTCTCACTAAGAGTTCTTTCCAGGGCAGTCATGTATGCCATATACAACTCTGCCCTGACAGTGGCAAATTGGGAGTTGATCAGACGTGATGCTGCCCTTCGTCATCATCACTTATAGATGACAGGATGAAAAGCTCTCTCCGAGTCACTCCAGTCTCCGGACATACGCTATTTGACGACAAGCTTTCGTTAGTCTGTGAACAGGCTACAAAAAAAGCTTCCAGTGCACTGCTATTGAAATCTGCGTCTCAACAACACGCTTCAGCAGGCCGGAGTACGTGAGGTTGTTCCACTTCACTATCAACTGAAGGGAACTACTTGCGAGGGTACAAGAAATCCTCTTATAGTTACTCCGGAGGTCGTCAGTATAGCATCTCAGGAAAGGGTCGCAGGTCTGTTCGAGACTATAGGTCAGACGCCCCTAGGCAGACGGGCCGAGGTTCTTCGCGGGGAGGACGTAGTTTTCCCTCCCGCAAGCCTCGTAGTCGTACAGGTGATGAACAAGACCTCTGTGACTTTCCAGTTGGCGGAAGGTTATCAAACTTAGCGAAAAACTGGATAGAAGTCACAGAAGATCAGTGGGTGAGAAATGTAGTCTTAGAAGGCCTCCAGCTATCATTCCGAGCAAAGCCCCCACTTACAAGATGTCTGCATTGGACAAATCTTCCGGCGGATCCTTCCAAAAGAGAGTTTCTCCTTGCAGAGGTACAGGCTCTCTTATTAAAGAAAGCAATAGAGGTTGTCGAGAATAAAAATTCTCCAGGTTTTAACAGTCATCTGTTCCTTGTACCAAAGCCAGACAGCTGTTTCCGACTGGTAATAGACTTGAGCTGGATAAACAAGTTGATCGTGGCTCCAAAGTTCTATATGGAAACCATTCGGTTGGTAAGTGTGAGCATTCGAGTGGACGACTATGCGGCAAGCATAGATCTAAAGGATGCTTACTTTCATGCCCTGGTACATCCAGCATTCAGAAAGTACCTGCGGTTTGCCGTGCAAGGAGAGGTTTATCAGTTCAGAGCAATGTGCTTCGGTCTGACTGAACCTAGCTCCTTGGGCTTTCACTCGAATAATGAACTCGGTGATGTCATACCTCCGAGCTCATTCATCTGTGGTAATGTCGGCTTACTTGGACGCCATTCTTCAGAGATATGGTATCAGAATTATTCTTCAGAATGATGTTCAGAGTCTTCTTCACTTGTTCCGATGTCTCTGTTTCATAGTAAACGAGAAAGAGTCAGCTCTAGCTCCATCAATTCCTTCATTCATTTGGGAATGAGCTTCGAGACTCACAACAATCTGGTTCGTCTGCCATTACTCAGAGCGAAATTAGTCAGTTGTTATGCTTGCTTTTGTCTAAACTCACCCGCGGTGACTTCGAAGGAGTTTATGGGGCTGTGCGGAGTGGCTGCAGATATTCCAATGGGCCGTCTGCACACGCGTCTCCTCCAGATATTCTTAACTCAGAACTGGAGTGCGAAGACACATTCACTCCAAACCAAGATTGTTTTAATGGACCTAGTAAAAGAAAAAGGTTCAGATTTGGGCAGATCTCCAGTGGTTGGCTCCAGGATTTCCGCTTCAACTACCGGATCCGGCTTTCACGATTATGGCGGTTGCGAGTCAGATGGGCTGGGGTGCGTCCCTAAGTTCTGCAGACTTGAAATGTCAGGGTTTTTGGGACCCTCGATTCCTAGAGAAGCACATAAACATAAAGGAAATGATGTCTATCTGGCTAGCACTACATCATTGGATTCTTCAAATAGCGAACATCCATGTCCAGATTCATTTTGGACAACTCGATGGTAGTAGCTTACCTTTGGAACCAAGGTGGCACTCCTTCGATTCCGTTATGCGAAGAAGATTCTCATATTCGTTCGGAGTCATCACGTTCATCTCTCAGACCATCATTTGCCGGGTCGTCTGAACGTACTAGCAGACTCGCTCTCACAGAACGGTCACCTGTTACCATCGGAGTGAACAAGCGAGTATTCAGTCAGATCTGCTACCGGTGGGATCGACCCATGATAGATCTTTTTGTGACACCCATGAACCATCATTTACCAATGCATGTGTCGCCATGTTCAGATCATCGAGCTTACGCAGTAGACGCTATGTCAATCTCATGGGATGGAATGATAGGATATGCATATCCTCCTGCTCCAATGATTCCGCAGATTCTGTTAAAAATCAAACAGTCCCACTACAAAATTCTGCTAGTAGCACCTCTGTCGTCACTGAAACCTTGGATTAATCTTCTCTGGTGTCTGTTATGGGACATGCTCCCAGGGTATTTTTTGTTTTTAAAAATTTGGTTAGCAGTTTCCATCTTGGTTTCAAAAAGTGTTGATAAATAGTGAATATAAGGCCAATATGAAAGAAAAATGGTTAGCATTTGGCCATTTTTGACTAGCATTTTGCGATGCGAATCCAGTCATTAAATACCCTGTGCTCCAGAACCTTCCTCCTCGAAAGGACCTTCTATATCAGGGGAAGCCCCTCACATTGCATCACAACCCGGAAGGTCTCAACCTTCACATATTTCCTTTTGCAGTCCTTCTTGCACGGAAAACATTTTACAGGATGAGCAGTACGCAATTTCTAACTGTAGGAGGACCTCCTCTATATTAAATTATGCAGCGAAGTGGACTGTTTTCTTCGTTTGGTGTACGGACCAGTCTGTAGACATCTATGATCCATCCTTTCCACAGATTGCCAATTTCCTGGTCTACCTGTTTGTCATACTCAAATTGCAGTTCGTCACTATTAAGGGCTAGAGGTCTATGTTATCAGACACTTATGCTCATCATGATAACTTGGCTATTGGATCAGATTCTTCTTTATCCAAGCTAGTTAGAAATTTCTTTATTAATAAACTAGACCCTTCAGAAAAATTCCTTAATGGAATTTGGCTTGGGTTCTGTTGAAGCTTCAAGAAGCTCCATTTGAGCCGCTAGACAATGTAGAGTTCAAATTCTTGATCTATAAAACGGCTTTTCTCTTAGCCTTTGCATCTGCCAGAAGAGTTAGTGACCTTCATGCATTATCTGTCGACGATTCCCATTACCGTAGTGTGTGTAATACTGTTACCCTCACTACGGAAATGGGTTTTTTGGCTAAGAATCAGATTCCGGATATGTGGCCGGAGCCTATTATCATTAAGGCTTTACCATCCACGGAAAACCATAGACCTTTGCTGTGTCCAGTTAGAGCAATGCACATTTATAAACGTCAATCGGGTAATGTTAGAAAGGGAAGAAAAAGATTCTTTCTTTCATTGATTCCTAACAGAAAAGATATATCTCTTCATTCTATTGCTAGATGGATT
The DNA here is from genome assembly GCA_031216915.1 of Pictodentalium vernedei. Classification (NCBI taxonomy): domain Eukaryota; kingdom Metazoa; phylum Mollusca; class Scaphopoda; order Dentaliida; family Dentaliidae; genus Pictodentalium; species Pictodentalium vernedei. The sequence goes on along the minus strand of CM062292.1, from coordinate 216,780,627 downwards.
CAGTTAGCAATATGTATTGCCTATAAAAGTCTATCTTAGGATCACTGTTCTGTCAACAAGATTTCAGAGCATGAGGTTAGAGCACTGTCCACTTCTTGGGCTTATTCTAACAGTATAGCCATTACTGATCTTATGAAGGCTGCATTCTAGACACAGCCCTCCTCATTTACCAAGTTTTACCTTAGAAATTTAGAGTCTATCTCTGGTGACCTTAGATCTTTGGGTCCTCTTTTTGTTGCTCAGAATGTTGTCCATGAATATCACATCTAGGTGTTTAGGCAGTATGCTTGAGCACTGATGCGATTCCGCTGTCCTCTTCGTTGTGAGGAATTGTCCTTCAGAACAAGGGGAAAGTGGGGGACGGACAGTTTTTCTCTTATGTTATCTGACTTTATAGAGAAAAGTAAGGGATTGCCTCCTCCAGAGACAGTAATCCAGCATCGGTGCTGGATGGTTTTAATATGTAGCGCTCTGTGAAGCAATAACTATTTATCATTTTCTTTTTTATTGCAAAGAAAAGAGAAATACCAAAGGAAATGACAGACTGTTTGTCAGCAACAGGCATACTTCATTCAATTTTCTGGAAGGATTATATGAGGGCAATGGAACATCTGAGGTAAGTATCCAATAGAAACGAGCTATTAATTGAAAAAAGAATGTTTTCAATTTTGGAATTCACCCCCAAAAAAATTTTTCCACAATCCATTTCAATGAAGGGCGATAAGCTGAATTTGAACACTTTTTGAGAATAGTATGACTGCTTTGGGCCATTACATTGGATACAGAGTTCGATAGAGATGAGATGAGATTTACACTAAGGCTGTACAGTGCACAGGGTTAGTTATTCAGTTGATAATATAATTTTTTTTACCAGAAAGTGTGACTAACACTATGACATTATGCAGTATAAATAGTTGGTAACTTCCATATTATACCCTGCGTGAAAATATGCACTAAGGCTGTAGAAATGCACAGGATTGTTGGTTACATAGGGTGCAGGATTCAAGGAACAATGGAAATACTTATACTGGATTGTGGAAAATTTTTCAAAGTGAATTCCAAAAATGAAAACATATTCTCCTTTCAATTAATGGCTTGTGTAGAGGTTTTTTTCTCTTCAAAACAAATTTGTAAATCTGGATTTAAATGTTAATTTGGGGAAGCATGGCTTATTAACGAGAGTCACAACAGAACATAATTAAATCCAGAGTTTTGTTGTATGGTTTTGATAAAATATGCTTCAATACATCAGTTGAAAACATGTCAAAATGTTGTCAAAATATGAATTTTATTGGTTGGAGGGAAGCCTAAGACAGTAACCTTTTGTCTAGCATTAAATGCTGAATTTCACAACTTTCTCATTTAACTTTTTCTGAACACCCCTTTGTCACACAAAGTGGTGAAATATATTTAGTTTTATTATATGCTAGCTTGTGAATTATCGCAAATTATCTAGAAGATATTTCTCAGTTGATGGATATTGAGAAATTTCCCTCAGTAGCTTCCTAACTGACATCACGCTTCGGTGCATGATGTTGCCTTGAAGGAACGATTGGCAGATCTTTGTTATTGGCTTGAAACTGTTTGCAATCGCATTGGGCTGAATATTGCGAAGTAAAATGTCATGTAGGATATAATTAAAAGAAAATCTATGCTATTTTAGTGAATATCTGGAATTATTTCATGAGTGTGGACCTGAAAGTTTTATTTTTCACGAGCACTTGTGAGAGTGAAAAATAATACTCTCGAGTCCACATGATTTGGCACATGAACGTCACTTTGCAGGGACGATCAGCAGGTCTTTGTTATATTCAGCCCAATTCGACTGCAAACAGTTGCCTTGAAACTGTTTGCAGTCAAATTGGGCTGAATATTGCGTAGTAAAATGTCACATAGTGTATAATAAAAAGAAAATCTATGTCATTCAGTGAATATCGGGAATTATCTCATTTGTGTGGACCTGAATGTATTATTTTTCACTGGCGCAAAGCACTCGTGAAAAATAATACTTTCAGGTCCACACTCATGAGATAATTCCCGATATTCACTAAAACAGCATAGATATCCTCTATATATTTTATTTAGTATTATTTTTCCTGTGTGAATCCTAGTAAGTAGAGTAGTGCTTGTGTATTGTGGTAAACAAGTTGACTTCGTACATGTGTTGCTGTCATACTATATCCACAGATTGTGAAAATTAATTACTGTAACCCTCTGCAGAAGAGCAGTGTTCTACATTTCTTCAAGGAGGACCTTCTTTTCTCTAAATTATTCGGCGAGTGGAGATTTTTCTTTGCCGAGTGCCAAGACAACCTCATCAATTAACTGCAATCAACAATTAATGGCATCGCAGATTTTCTGGTGTTTTTCTTTGATCTTAAAAAAATACAAACTCAAAGGATACTACACAATGTTGTCAGACACTTATGCTCATGAAGGCTGTATTAATAAAGGTTCGATTAATGTTTGTCAAAATTGCTCAAGCATTTTTCCATTAAAAGACCTATGTCTTTAAGTCTAATTCTTAAGTGGAATCTTTGTTGGGTCCTCTTAAAATTCCCAAGAAGCTCCTTTTGAATCTCTAAAATCTGTGGAGTTTAAGTTTCTGATATTCAAGATAATGTTCTTGCTTGTTTTTGCTACAACTAGAAGAGTTTGTGAGCTTCATGCACTTTCTGTTGACGATTCACATTGTCGTAGAATGGGTAATTCTATTCCCCTTACTCCTCAAGTAGGTTTTCCAGCCAAGAATCAGACACCAGATAAGTTACTTGCTCCTATAGTTATTCATCCCTTACAGCCTGTCAATAACTCTATAACTTGAGGCCTTTACTATGTGTCAAAGAGTTTATGTGAAGCAGTCTAGTTTCATAGAGAAAGGAAGGAAAAGGCTCTTTTTTTCTCATCCCAGGGAGAAAAAGATATCTCAGTTCATTCCATTTCTTGATGGAGTCAGCACAGAATCAATAAAATGTAATCAATCATTTTATCAACTTCCTTACATGTTCTGATCACCTGCTATTAAAAGATTGAGTGCATTCTTTTGTACAGCTGTAAAGAAGGGGAGCTTTAGTGATCACTTTCCATCCATCATCAGTCTATCCATCCATCCGTTGTAAACTTTACATTATTGACTTCTCAAAAACTACTGAACCAAATTTGATATGCATGTTCCTTATCATATGTTGATTCAAGTTTGTTCAAATAAATTTCCCAGGCCCATATGGAGCACCAGAAGGGGCATAACTCTGTTAGCACTCATTCATGTTTTTAAGGTTAAAAAAAATCTTCTCCACAACCACTAATTAGTGTTGGGCAGTATTGGGATAATTAAATACCTCGGTATTCAGAAAATATGTAGGGTCAAAATGTCTGCTTGCAACTTCGCCCAAAACGTCTGCCAGAAAAACCCAAATGGCCGCTAATAATTACACCCAAAATGGCAGTCAGTAGAATATGCTTTATTTGTAATTGTAATGGACATTTTGGTTTTAATTCCACAATTTTGTAGTGAAACAGACTCGAAGGAGTCTTCATAATATTATCTTCAGCTGTCCTCAGATTCTGAAGTGAAGTGTGCATTCGCAAAGCCTCACTTTATCACGAGAAGTGTTAAAATAAGCACACCTCATCACTTAAAATAAATTGCCTTTTGAAGTGATTGTGGTAATGGGCTGGTCAAGTATCATCATATTTATTTTGGCATTGGAAGCACAAATGATTTGCTTTTGATTATTTGAAAACAGTAAAGTACCTTGAGTAGGTCTTGCATTCAACACTTGTGTGCAGACTATTTTGAAGGCAAGATGCTATTATGACATCAGCGTGTGCAAACAGCCATTTTGAAGTACAAGTGTAAAACTATAAGGAATCCAATGACATTTCCCAGGGAAAATTTCCAGGTTTTAAATAGCAGGAAAGCCATTGGACGAAATGTTCAATGTGGCTTAAGTTCACATGCTTAGTGTAATGCAGTACATGTGATTGTGTCTTCTCACCTCAACTTGTTTCAAATTTGAGGTAAACAATATTCTATCTCTTCCGTAATGATGGTGACTGTTGAGACAAACCACTTGAACAGTTGGGAAAGAAAAATAGTAAAGAAACATTCCATGATCTGCGAGGACAGACAGGGTGGTAAAAAGGAAAAAAGACCCAAATTTAAACCAACAATAATCTGACCAGTTAAGTCAATTCACTTCTTGTAACCCATGAAAAGCAAGTTGAAATTTGCATACTGGATTAAAACCGACTATTTTTATACTAAAACCAATGGCCCAGACTTAGCTGGTGCAACCTCAATATTATTAAGGGCCAAACACAAATTTTGAACCCCCCCTCTCCCCAATCCTCAAAATTTGCGTACAATACTGAAAATTAAAAGTCCTGTTTGACCCGCCATACTTTTAGTACTTGTGCATGCGCAGTACCCAGGATGAGACCAGAATTGGCACCAACATCATTCTTGACTAGTTAGTTGTGCCTACTGAAGTGATAACTCAGTTGGGGAGGTATGAGTGCCCACTCATGGGAGGGCCATGCCTGCCTGGGCCATTGGTTAGTATTAAAAATATACAAATTACTTTAAATTTATCATATTTTTATACTAAAACCAATGGCCCAGACTTAGCTGAATCGTAAAAAAGGTGGGGGGCCAAGGATTTAAAGAAATAGCAGACCAAATTACAGCTCCCTAGCCTGCATTAGAACTCCCAAGGTGAAAAGGAGATTAAAATTTTAATGAATTACCTATATATCTCTCTATACAAATTAAAAGTCCTATCTGGCCTTCCATACTTTTAGTACTTGCGCATGCGCAGTGCCCAGGAATTGACCGGAATTGGTGCCAACATCAATCTTCTGTTTGGGCCAAAGTGTCTGTTCAATAACATTTTGTATTCGTATTAATTCAGTGTTTAGTTAACCCTTTGATACTTTTGTACGTCTTATGATGTACGAAATCAAATAGCGTGTTGATACTTTGTGATCATTTGTGTTATTATTTTTCGATTTTTTTTAAGTTTTAACCTCAATTCCTATTTTCTCCCGAATAGTGCCCATTGAAAGCCGTTGAGCCAAATGTTATCGCAACTTAAAATAATAATATAATCCTGCTGTGAAGACTTCAAAACTGGTTGAGAACTAGAAGCCACTATCAGAACTTTCAAAAAATTAGGATACCAGAGACAAAGCCAACACTTTCTTTGCTAATATTTCATATTCAGTCGAACACAATAAATATTTTGATTATGTGAATTTGTTTTATTACATATTATTGGAGAGTGCCTGTGGGCACTCCAATAATTTGTAATTAAACAAGTTTTGAATAACAATTTCAGACCACCAAAAATACTCAAGCCCCCAACAAGTTAATCACCAATGTAAACAATATCTTGTTATTTGTACTTACCGACATTTGACGTCGCAATTTGAAAAACGTTGAAGAAACTTAATTCCTAGTGACAGTTGAACGTCTGGATAATTAAAGTCTCAAAGGGTTAAAAACAATTATTGTTTTTTCTATTAGGATACATATTATATCTTATTCCGGTAGTTTAGCTTTAATTAGTTAGTGCTTGTCCACACTTTGGCTCTATCGGGATGCCCTTGGGCTCATGAGGTTCCCTAGGGGCACTTAGGCTTCATGCAAAATTCTCCCCCCCCCCCCCCCCCCCAAAGTTTTCTTTTGTTTTTTAATTTATTTCGAAAATTTTTGTGATTGTCTATCCTTACGATGTTTATTCTGTATTATTATTGGGAGTGCAGCAGACTTATGCTTTTGGCTTCATTATTATTGTATACATTATAATAATTGGTACTTAGTGTAAATCCAGGAAGCCTCGGATAAAGGCTTGCTGTTCACCGATAGTTGCGGCACTCCTTCAATACTTGTACTATGGGATGCGAACATTGGAAATGGGGGCGACCTGTGTGGTGGGTGGTGAAGTTCTGATGTAGGAGCTTTCACCGCTGGCTAAGACAAGTCTTTCAGTCTCTTTTTCAGAGGAACAAGAACATGGTGATGGTACTTTGACACCTGTCCATTACGTGCTGCCGTCGTTGCACTCTGATGAGCCCTGCTCTGATGAGTAAATAGAGCTACCTGCCAAACTGCTCATGATATTTGCACAGAATTAAAGCCGAGTAGCTTAATTCTCTGCATGCCGCTAGCTCGACCGGTGAAGCAGTCGTCCCTATATGGGAGCTGGGTCACCGGGTAGGTCCGTGCGCGGTTGAGTAGTATAATGTGGGTAGAGCGAGCACCTTATAGTATAAAGCTCAACCAGTGACGATGACAGGAGAAAAAGCCTTAAAGTTTCTCTACGGGATGCTTGGCGAGATCTGGGGTCAGATGATGAGCTGGAGAACCCTCTCCGTCTTGTTTGCAGTCGGGGTCGACTGTGTCCGTTGCGAGAAACTATAATGAGTCGGAACGTTGGGTTGTTCCATCCACACTGCAGCCAGGATTGGCTACGTTTATGGCTTCTTCTTCTTACATGGAAACACATGCAAAGAGGATTAGCCTACAAGTGGTATCAGCAATGATACTATGCGAGATCTGGGGTCAGATCGTTAGTTGAAGAGCTTTCTCCGTCCCGTTAGCAGTCAGCGTCGACTGTTGTCAGTCGTGAGAAACTTCAGTGAGTCGGAGCATCCGTCCGAAATGTGTGATTCGGGATGCTCCTTCCACACTTCAGCCGGGATCGGCTGTTGTTATGGCTTCCTCTTCTTCCATGAAAAAGCACGCTAAGGGGTAGAAGCCTACAAATTTCTAAACGGAACTCTCGGCACGATCTGGAGCCAGACCGCGAGCTGGAGAACCCTCTCAGTTACGTCAGCAGTAGGGGTCGACTGTTTTCGATTCGAGAAACTTTAGTGAGTTGGGATGCCCATTCACGCTTGCTGTTCAGGACACTCCTTCCACATTGCAGCCAGGGCCGGTTGCAACTAGGGCTTCTTCCTCTGTTAGACCACAGACTAGCTATCCGGCTTCGCATGTTCATGCTGTTCCACCGAAGTCTGATTAACTTGTAACTAGTCGTTCGACACATTTTTATGCGGGACATGCGTTGAAAGATCTGGGGTCAGATCTCCATCCCGTGAGCAGCATATGGTGAAGAAGCAGATAATCGCTGCTCTTCAAGCCTCGTTCACAGACCTGCTGCCGCATATTATGCAGTGTATCGCAGCATCCCTGTAGTTGCAGGTTCTGCCATCAACAGGCTCCGGTTGTGAGCTGTCAGACGGTGCTGGGTTGGTCCAGTCATCAGTACATTCGGCGGGTGTTGACCATGTTTTCAGATGAAACATTCAGATGGTGAGAGGGCTACGGAGGTTGATTCTCCATCCCTCACGGAATGGCACATTAAGACTGTGAATTTTTATTCATAAGCTCTTCGAATCTTGTTTCATCTGAACAAAAGTCTGCGTTTGCTAGGCAAAAAACAGCTTTAGGTGCCAGGCGAAGGAAAGACGAAGATCTTTCCTTCCCGAATCTTTTGGCTCGGGTATTGAAGGCCTTTGGTCCGATCATCTACGCCTCCCTTGGCTTAGCAGTAGTATAAGAAAGGCAGTGATCTATTCCTTACGAATAGAGGATTGATAGCTCATAGAATAGAGCCGTTAGAAGGAATAAGTACATCTTTTCCTTCTTGGTGTTGTATTCATAGGTGTCAGAGGCATTTAGTGCTATTGTGCATGCCATAATAGCCTTATGTACTGTTAGAGTGATCTTATCTTATACATTAACGGCTAACATTGTAAGTCTCTATTTAGTGAGCTGTGTAAGTCCGCAGGGTAACACATAGATGTCTGTTTTCACTGATATATGAATTTTAGGCTCTGTTAGCTATGCTAAGACTGCTAACTTTTTGGAATAAGGCCGTTAGAAGGAAAGATTATGTTTTCTTTCTCAGTGTAGTATTCCTAGGCGTCGCAGGAATTAGTCCTATTGTTGTCACCTTAGTTTGGCTTATGTGAATTAAGAGCAGTCTGTGTTTATATATCATTAGCGGTTAACGTCATAGTTGCCTTATATATTTTACAGCGGTGTTTTTCTTATGCATTGCAGCTAATGTTGTAAGTCTCTGTTTAGTGAGCTTTCAAAGGCCACAGGTGAACAGATATTTGTCTGCATGGAGGTGAAGACTAATTTCTGTTTCAGCTAAGCTGAGACTACTGTATATTTGGAATTACGACTGTCCTTTATACCTTATCTTGAGGAAATAATGTTGTAAGTCTCCGTTTAGTGAGCTTTCAAAGTCGCATGTTTTACCAAGGTATCTGTCTTCACGGGATGAAGACTTGTTAGCTGCGCTAGCTAATCTGAGACTGCTGTATCTTTGGAATTAGGGCCGTTAAAAGGAAAGAGTATGTTGTTTCCTTCTCGGCATTGTATTCTTAGGTGTCTGGGGCTTTTAGTCCTTTTGTTGATGCCTAATAAGAATCAAGGGCAGCCCTTTTTCCCTTAACTTGAGCGACTAACATAAGTCTCCATCTAGTGAGCTTTCTAAAGTCACAAAAATAACACCCGAGATATCTGTCTTCACAGAGATGAAGTCTTATAAACTTTCTTAGCCAGACTGAGTCCGCTGCCTTTTGGAAATAGAACCGCTAAAGGAAGAGTGTATATTTTCCTTAGTGTCACAGACTTTAGTCTTTTTATTGACACTATAATAGCCTAGCTAGAATTATGAGCGGTGTTTTTTCCCTATCATTAGTGGCTACAGTTGTAAGTCTCCTCTAGTGAGCTTCTAGGCTTCTCGTTCGCAGCCATTAATTTTCTTTGCGAATAGGAAGACCTTTAGCTGCTTCAGCCAGGCTGAGACCACTGTCCTGTCGGACAAGCTACTGTTAAAAGAGAAGAGTTTGTCTTAACGGTATTGTTTTTGTGTTAGTTGTCCGAGGCTTTTAGCCCTATTGATGATGCCATATTAACGTAATGTGATTAATTAGCGTTCTTTCGAATGCCTATAGTTAACTCCTTTCAAGAATATATTTCCTGCTGTAATCTATATATGGTGCATTATTAGGCACAACGGCATACTGTCTTGATTTCAAGGGATATGTCAACGCTGTTTCAGCAGGTATATTCCTTGCAGTAGTGCCATGTTCATCACCCCCCCCCCTCCCCCCCCCCCCCCTCCGTCCTTAGTGGCATTATGGAGTCGGTCAGACGGGAGGGAGCCCTATGGTTTCTATATTATTCTAGATAACTAACACTAAAGTGTTACGAGTCGGGCCGGGTTAGTGTGGTTATGCTTGTTTTGACTAACTATAGGCTTTTTAGCTGTATTACTCTTTATTGAGATTAACAGCAGCAGTATAGCTTTGGGAATGTTGCGTGAACTTTCTTTTTCATAATATGAAAAAGAATTTTGTCACTGTTCCAAGCTTTAATATTGCTGCGCCAGTCTTACTTATCTAGCAGTTCAAGTAATGCGGTTGAGGGGGGTTCGATATGACATATTTGTCATATATTGTCGTTTTATTCCTTCAGTTTCCTGTTATATTTTGTATCGCTTGGTCAAGCCGTTGATACAGGCTGTTTTCAGACGAGGGTACAGGCAGGATTCTGTGGATTGCAGTTATAATTTGTATATATTATTATGCAGACGTATTATGGAACAGATTCTCTTAAATTCTTGCTCTGCATTAGTATAGAGCTTATGAGAATTTGGGGCTAGTAGGATCAGTTATGGAGTTTCCAACAGGCTGTCTATGTTTATGTTCTCTATTTTTAGCTTCATTATTCTGCTTGGTATATTTTTTCTCTGAGCAGTCATTGGTTTTAATGGACCTAGGTAACAATGAATTATTTGGGGACAGTCTGTGACAGGTTTTTTAATAGTATCCCATTCCATGCTCTCAATCCAGTCTTCAACCGGGTATGGTACACAAGGAAAATTCATATTCTCATATTGAGTGGTTACAATTTAGAGACTCATTATTGGAGTTAATTGTACACCTGAACGTGGTTGCCTGTTGGTTGGCTCAGAAGCGAATAAGTTCTATCAGATAACCTTTCCATTAGGATTCAATTGGACAAGTTTAAGGTTGAACATAATTAAGATCACCGCTTTTCGACCTATCTACGTTTTCCAGATATGGCATACATTTTAATAACTGGGATCTCCACAATATAGCCTTAGCTGCTGATGTGAAGTTAAGCACCATTAAATTAGTAGTAATTAATAGCCGGGTGCCTTTTAGGCAAATATATATATTATTCAGTACCACTTTTTCACTGATTCCAGACCGCTTCCCTCTTTGTTTTGAAGATTATTCCTTCAAAAAAAGTGGGGGGGGGGGGGGGGGGGGATTTTCGCTTTACCTCTTCTGGCCTTATAATAAGTGTGTAACTATGAATGAACCTGTTATAGTCTGTAGATTTTACAGCTTGTTACCTTTTATATGGCATGTGTTTGTGGGCATTAGTCTCCCACTCTCAGACACGCTTTTCCTAATTTTAAGTGTCTTATTCCAGACTAGCCTTAAAATTGCTTGTTACACCCAATTAGCATAATCAATTATGCTAAGTAATAGGGAATTTCTTGGATATTGCTCCTTATTTCAGTGGTATGTCTTCTCTATTGTTGTTTTGAGAGACATATAGGTAATTCCTTAAAATCTTAATCTTCTTTTCACCTTGGGAGTTCTAACGCAGGCTAAGGGGCTGTATTTTGGTCTGCTATTTCTTTAAATCCTAGTCCCCCCCGCCTTTTTACGATTCATTAAGTCTGAGCCATTGGTTTTCGTATAAAAATATGATAAATTTAAAGTAATTTTTATATTTTTAATACTAACCAATGGCCCAGACAGGCATGGCCCTCCAATGAGTGGGCACTCATACCTCCCCATCTGAGTTATCACTTCAGTAGGCACAACTAGGAAGAATGATGTTGGCGCCAATTCCGGTCTCATCCTGGGTACTGCACATGCACAAGCACTAAAAGTATGGATGGCCAGATAGGACTTTTTGTCCCGAAAAATTTTTCCATCTGTCCGTCCGTGCGTCCATCCTTCCCACTTGGTGTCCCCATGATAACTCCAGTTTGGATCATTTGATTGGAACCAATTTTGGTATGTGACCTTCTTAGCCCAAACCACAGGTCAAGTTCGAATATGGGTTCGTTGTCCCCCCCCCCCCTCCCCCCCCCCCCCCCAAAAAAAAATGTTCGGGGGACAAGAGAAATCAGGTGCGTCCATCCCACTTGATGTCCCCATGATAACTCCAGTTTGGATCATTTGATTGGAACCAATTTTGGTATGTGACCTTATTAGCCCAAACCACAGGTCAGGTTAGAATATGGGTTCGGCCAGGTTATTTTTATTAAGAGTTATGCTCCTTTTTCGACTTAAAAATTTCAAGATTTGCGGTGTCCGGATGATAACTCCAGTTAGGATTATTTGATCGGAAAGAATTTTGGTATGTGACTTTCTGGGGTAAAAATACAGGTCACGTTCGAATGAGGGTTCGGACCGATCATTTTTACTAGAGTTATGCCCCTTTTTCAACTTGTCCGTACGTCCATCCCACTTGGTGTCCCCATGATAACTCCAGTTAGGATTATTTGATCAGAAAGAATTTTGGTATGTGACTTTCTAGGGTAAAAATACAGGTCAAGTTCGAATATGGGTTCTTGCCAATCATTTTTACTAGAGTTATGCCCCATTTTCGACTAAAAAATTCAAGATTTGAAGTGTTCGGATGATAACTCCTGTTAGGATTATTTGATCGGAACGAATTTTGTGATGTGACTTTCTGGGGTACAAGTACATGTCAAGTTCGAATATGGGTTCAGACCGATCATTTTTACTAGAGTTATGCCCCTTTTTCGACTTAGAAATTTCAAGATTTGAGGTGTCCGGATGATAACTCCAGAGAGGATTATTTGATTGGAATGAATTTTGGTATGTGACTTTCTGGGGTAAAAATACAGACGAAGTTCGAATATGGGTTCGGACCGATCATTTTTACTAGAGTTGTGCCCCTTTTTTGACCATGAAATTTAAAGATTTGAGGTTTTCGGATGATAACTCTAGTTTGGATAAAATGATTCTCTTTTCGTTCATATAGGATATATCTACAAAGCCCCCACTCCAAATGAAGCCACCATTTCAGGGGACACTGTGGCCGAGTGGCCTTTTTGGTATTGTATGCAAATTTTGAGGATTGGGGGTTCAAAATTTGTGTTTGGCCCTTAATAATATTGAGGTTGCACCATCTAAGTCTGGGCCATTGGTAAGTATTAAAAATATACAAATTACTTTAAATTTATCATTTTCGGTGTATCGATTATGATTTAATTTACCTGTATCTGTGACGGTATTAAAAATTGTACCAAATTATAATCAGTATTCCAAAAAACCAATCCAGCACTATCACTAATCATAATCTTTTGATATTTGGTGTACAGCATCTTAAGGCAGGTCAGATTCAAGTTCATTAAAAACAAGTCCATGGGTTCATATATGAGCTCCCTATTGGAGCCCAAATTGTAACTAAGTGCAATATGAGGAATATTCTTTATAATCTCCTGAACCACCAATTAGAATTTTTTGATACTGGATATACAACATCCTTTGCAGGTGTCAGATTCATGTCAATTCAAATCAAATTCCTGAATTCATATTTGGGCTCCTTATGGGAGTCTCAATTTTAGCCTGGTGTAATATGTGGAATACTCTTTAAAAATTATCTTCTTCCAATCCACCAATTAGAATCTTTTACTATTTGTAGTATCTTTAATGTGATCAGATTCAAGTTTGTTCTGATCATTTTTCTGGATTCATATTTGAGCTCCCTATGGGAACCCGACTTATATGATATGGTGCAATATTAGGATTATATTTTTATACTGTACCAATGACCCAGACATAGCTGGTGCTAACTCTTAAAATATAGGGCCAAACACAAATTTTGCCCCCCAATCCCCAAAATTTGCATCTAAAACCAAAGAAAACATGTCCTGAAAGGCCCTCCACACTACACCTCCACCGTGCATGCGCAGTGTCAAGGACGTTCCGAAATTGGCGCCATTAGTCATTCTAAGTTTGGCCCTTCATCAGTTAACATCTGACTGATCTTTGTGCTTGTAAATCTCAGTTTAAATGATGCCAGACACATAAATATTAGTGAAATGGTGATTCTAAGGAGGATAGAGAAGGAGGAGAGGAAAAATGTGTGACAGAATATTATCAGGGCTGTAACTTAAAATTTTTTAATGAAATTATGTTAAGTTACCTATTTTCGAGGCAGCAGCCATTTTGTTGTCATTCTGATTATTAGTTACACTGTTTTTTCAGTGTTTTCCTCTCTCCCTGTCCTTTAAGTCCCCCCTTGCTATTCTCCCATGCTTTTGGCATAGTTTTTGTAATTATTATTACTAAATTTTCTTGGGAGTTTTAGCTGAATAACAGAATGAATTCTGTTCTTTTCCCCATGTTTACGTCTTCACCTACGGGTGGTTAGGCGTTGTGTTCTGCATCTACCATCTGATGTTCTGCAGTTTCTTCCCTGGAAGTCTCTGTTTTGCATCAGATAGTGTATTTTTGGTAACTGATTTCGGGCCTGGGTGCCTGGAGTCTTATTTTAGTGTTTTTACACTCATTGTTTACATTTACAACAGCCCTCTGTGTGAGGGGGGGATTTCTGGAAAATAATATCTTGATGTTATTTTAATCATAACTAGATACATTATTATTGTTCGTAAGTGTTGAATAAATTGTTTAAAATATTTTACAAATTTTTGTCCACACTTAGGCTTGGGATCCATTGGGGCTCAACGTTACTTTTCAGAAACTTGGGCTGTTCTGAAAAAATATTTTTTCAAAATATTTTGATTTCAATTATTTTTTCTATATTAATGGATCATATTATTATTATGTATTTTGATTGCCAGGGGTTAGTGGGAGTACCAGGATTTGTTTTCTTTTCACATTGAAAGGATATTGATCAATTGTAATAAGAGAAAGTCTTCCTCTGACTTTTATAATCATTCTATATGTGGTCTTTGTACTCGCATTAACTCCTGTTCTGTATCATATGATTTCGATGACAATATGGGAAGCGTATGTCACGGTATGTTATTGGGGAATTGGACACTCCGGTCCTTTCCCCGCAGGGTCACTCTACTTTATCAATTTCTATTTCAGACGATCAAGATTAGGGTGATGTATCTATGATGTCTTCCAACAGTGTGCCTCCGTCGTCACAATTAATGAAGGGCTAGCGGAAAAGTGCTCATGTAAATACGCCAATTGCCTAAGAGGACCCTAGTAGGTTCGACGGCCTTTGACGTCCGCTAGCTCGCCCGGTGTAGCGTCCATTCACCGAATGGGTCGGCAGCCTGGTTCGTCCGTTACGGTCTAGAAGGAATTTTGGGGTGATGCGAGCACTATAAATCAACCTAATGCACACCCAGTGACGGCGGATCGGAGGGAGAACGGAGGAAGCCTTTTAGTCCGGTTCATAGCTCGTTCTGGTCCATCCGGACGGCGAGCGAGAGAGGCCCCTCTCTCGTACAACAACATCTGGCCCCAGATGTTGTGGTACAAAATGTTTCGCATTCGGAGCATACGTCCGTCGCTCGGGACGCTCCGACATATAGTCAGTCCGGAGTAGACTGTCAATAAGGCTTCCTCATTCTCATGGTAGCGCACACGACTGCTCTTGGCTACGTGACCACGGATATCCAGTCAGCTTCGCCAGTCAGAGAATCATCGGCGACCAGGTCACACCATCCGGTAGCCAGGGACACGAGGCCTGCAGACTTCAGATGTTCGCATAGGAAGTGTGCGGGAGTCAACGTACACGGAGCTTCCGGCGGCAATGCATCGTAAGACCGCTACTGCACAGGCCTCGGGAACGGACGTGCTTTCCTAAATAGCACAGTTTATCGCAGCATCCCAGCATCAACTGAATCTGTCGCATATTTTTTATCTGACGATGCTGGGTCGGGACGCTCCGCGGAAGCGGGTACGGACGTCCGAAAATTTCATCCGGTCCGACGGGATACCGAAAGGGATTTGGAGGATTTCGAGCTTTCCCTTTCGGAACAACATATGCTGTTGTGTATGTCATCTGACTTGGTCTTCTACAGCTTCTTTCGTCGGACCAGATTGCTGCGATGCCGGATAAGAAACTGATAGCGTCGGTGGACTTAGAAATTTTTGGTTCGGTTCAGGGACATCGTCCCTCAGTTCCGACATAGTCCAATAATGTCACACAAACTTTCGAATTATTGAACGACGTTATATATATTATTATTATATGCTTGCTACAACCAAGCATTTCTGGTTTCTTGTTCGCAAAGTTACGGAGATGTCTTTCAATAGTGTGCCTCTGTCGTCATAGTTAATGAAGAGCTAGCGGCAATAAGTGCTCTTGGAATATGTCTATCGCCTACGGAGTGACATTCGCTAGCTCACCCAGTGTAGCGTGCATTCATCGAATGGTTCGGCTGCCGGGTTCGTCCGTTGCGGTCTAGGAAGGAGATTTGGGTGATGCGAGCACTTTAATTACTTTAGTACTCACACAGTGACGGCAGATTGAGGACAGATCGGAGGAAGCCTGTTAGTCCGGTTCCTGGCTTGTCCAGGTCCGTCCGGGCTGTGAGCGAGAGAGGTCCCTCTCTCGTCCAACAACATAGGGGACCGCATGTTGTGGTTCTGATATTTTACATTCGGAGCATATGTCTGTCGGTCGGGACGCTCCGTTATATTGACAGTCCGAGAGACTGTCCATAATGCTTCCTCATCCTCACAGCAGGGCACACGACCGCACATTGGCTACGTGACCTCGATTATCCGATCAGTTTCGTCATTCAGTGATTCCATGGCAAATAGGTCACACCATCCGGTAGCCAAGGGACACGAGGCCTATACACTCCGTTCGCTCGCATATTGGTGGTATGCACGGGGTATCGATCACGGAGCTTCCAGCGGCAATGCATTGTAGGACCGCTTCTCCTCAGGCCTCAGTGACGGACGTGCTATCCGAGTTAGCACAGTTGTTTCGCAGCATCCCAGCAATTGACTGTTTCTTGGTCGAATCAGGAATTATCCGACGGCGCTGGGTCGGTGCGGTCCGCGGTTGTATCAGGTACGGACGACCGAACGCTTTATAGGGTCCGACAGGATGGCGAAAGGGATTCGAAAGATTTCGAGTTTTCCCTTTTGTAGTATCGGAAGCTGCCATTCATATCTTCTGGCATTATCTTCCAGTGATTGTTATTTCGGACTACATTGCTGCGATGTTGGATAAGAGACTTATAGCGTCATTGGACTCGGAATTTTCGATCGGTTCGGGGACATTGTCTCTGACTTACCGACGCAGTCCAATATTTTCATTACAACATGTGTTTTATTTTTTCGACGCTATATATGCATACAAGCATGATAGTTTAGTTTCTTGTCCGCGTTGCTCATTTCTGCCGTTTTATCATTTATACGAATAGTTTATTTTGGCAGTGCAGGGCATACCGAGAGTTCATATGCGTCTAGACGGTGTCGTTAAAGACTGGAAATATTCTTTTTCGCCGTCTATGTCTTTTCCAACTTCAATGTTGGAAACGACAATGATGTCTAGTAGACTTAACTTAGACGCTTTATCATACGTGAGGCGTTATCATTACGTCTTCAAGAAAAGATTTACGGGATATTATTCTCAGTGTAATTTCTTTTGAGGGCAGTAGTTTGTTCACGTATAACTCCGCCCTTCAGTGGCTGATTGGAGTTGGTTAGACGTGACGCAGCCCTAGCTACATCCACGCGCATGGATAGTAAGGTTAAGAACTCTCTCAGAGTCGCTTCGTTCTCGGAGAAGCTTCTCTTCGACGGCAACTTTTCGGCAATCCATGAATTGCTCGATTTACACGTTCTCTTGTCTATCTAGTGTTACAAGGGATTCAGACTGGGGCAAACATTCGGTGGTTGACTCAGAGAGTGCCACTGCACTTGCCGGACCCGAGTGTTGCTGTTATGACGGTTGCCAGTCAAACAGATTGGGATATAATACTGATCCCAACGGATTCGAAGTGCCAGGGTCTTTGGGTTCCGCAGTCTCTTAGCAACCAATTATCTTCCGCGGAATAATGTTTTTTAGGCTTGCTTTATGTCATTGCATGAACATTATTCAGAAACGCATGCCCAAATCCTGTCCGTTAATTCGACAGTAGTGGCGGATCTCCGGAACCAGGGAGGCACTCTTTCGTTTCCGTTATTCAATTTAATGGAAAGAATCCGTCTGTTGGTTATAGTACACCAAGTTCTGTTTTGGTCCGTCATATTCCGGGTCGTCTGATTGTTTTACCGGACTCCTGTTCACTTAGGGGTCGCTTGTTGCTGTCAGAATGGACTCTCAACAAACAAGTATTCAATCAGATTTGCTATCTATGGGAGCGCCCAAGGATGATTTATTTACGACACAGCTTGCTAATCAATTGCAGACGTATGTGTTGGCTTGTCCGGATCTCTGAGCTAATGTTGTTAACGCTCTATTGATCTATAGGACGGAATGATAGGATACACGTATCCTCCGGCGCTGTTGTTTCAGCAGATATTGCTAAGATAAACAACCACAATACATTTCTGTTGATAGCATCTCTATCTTCACAGAGACCATGGGTAATTTACTCTGTTGTCTACTGTGGGACTTGACGTGAAATCTTCCTCAATGTGAGGATCTTTTTTCACTGGGTAAATCGTGTCATCTTTATCACAACCCGCAAGGTCGCAACCTTCATGTATTCCGTTGTGTGGTCCGTATTGCATTGTAAGCATTGTACTGGACGAGCTTTGGACGCGATTTCTTACTATAGAAGATCCTCTTCTTCGCTATTCTATGCGGCTAAAGTGGAGGCTCTTCCGTCGTTGGTGTAGGGATCATTATGTTCATATTGTTGATCCCTCCATACTACTCGTTGCAATTTTTTAGTATACTTGTTTCACAAGATCTACTGCAGCCTGTTATTATTAAGGTTATAGGTTTATGTTACCTCATACCTATGCACTCTAGGATAGTTTACAATTGAGTCTTATGTCTCTTTATCTAAGTCAGTTAGTAACTTTTTGATAAATAGACTTAGAATCTTTAGATTAAATTCCTATATGGGATTTAACTTCGGTTCTTATTTAGCTAAGTAATCATTTGAGCCTCTGGAAACAGTAGTTTTCAAATTCTGACCTTTTAGACAGTAATTCTGTTGGTTTCTCTTTTACTGAAGAGTCAGTGAGTTTCATGCACTATCGATGGATGATTTTCACTTTCGTAGTTTCGGAATCACTACTTCCGTTACTATTTAGGTTGGATTTTTGCATAAGAGTTAGGCTCCTAATATCCGGAACCTATTGTTATTAAGGTCCTTCCGTCTTCGTACGGGCATAGGCCTTTACTCTTTCCGGTTAGAGTTTATGTATTTATAAACAGATATCTGTTTATTACTATGGGCGTAAGCTTCTTCTGTCTTTGATGCCTAGTAGAAGGACGTTACGCTCCATTCTATTGTTATTGGATTCTATTAACTATCGGCACTGCTTATGGTTTATCATTGACTCAGCAGTTGTGCTTAAGATTTCAGCTCATGAAGTAAGAGTTCTTCTACATCTTGGGCTTACATTAATAGTGTCGCTATTATAGATTTTTGTAGGCTGCTCATTGGGCTCAGCCATCCACATTCATGAATTTTTATCTCAGAAATATCGAGTCCATTTCTGGAGGCCTCTATTGTTAGGTCTATTATCTACTGCTCAGAATGTTATTCACTTGACAGTTGCTACTATAGCTAGGTAGGCTGTCTGTTTCGGCAGTGTCTCCGTTCGGCTGCCCTCTTCGCTCTGGGCTATTTGACCCAGGGCAAGAAAAGGGGGGGGGGGGGGGAGGGTGTTCCCTTGGGTCACCTGTTTTACTATGAAAACAAGGGGATACCTCCTCCAGAGTTAGTAATTCTGAGCTGTTATTGGGATGGTTGTTTAGTGAGAAGTTTATGTTTTAAAAATTCATTCAAGTCTTAGTTTTTAAAGTATAGCTTTTGAATATTGCATATGTCAACGGACATGATTATGCAATCCTCAAACTCTTTTAAGGAGTATAAGAGTCTCTATTCTCTAGACTTACTTTATTTATTGGCTTACTTTAAAAATTATTAGTATAAGGATTATATTGGATATTAATAGAGTACATGGATGTATGAAGCTCAATTTTGGAAAGTGTTGTATCTTTCTAATTTATCATAAATAAGAAAGATACATGTAAGGCCTATTACTTCTTTTTCCCTACAGGGGATGACTCTATTTTATAGTATTGAGCGTATTCCATTTTGCTCTATGTCCTTGGCCCTCCAGCCTTTTTACTATTCAGCTATGTCTGGGTCATTGGTACAGTATAAAAATGTTAAAAAATTTATAGTAATTTCTATATTTTTTATACTTACCAATGACCCAGACGGGGATGACCCTCCCAGGAGTTGGGAACTCTTGCCTCCCCGCTGAGTACATAGCGCTTACCAGGCACTGGTTATTAGAATGATTAATGGCGCCAATTTCGGAACGTCCTTGACACTGCGCATGTGCGGTGGAGGTGTAGTGTGGAGGGCCTTTCAGGACATGTTTTCTTTGGTTTTAGATGCAAATTTTGGGGATTGGGGGGCAAAATTTGTGTTTGGCCCTATATTTTAAGAGTTAGCACCAGCTATGTCTGGGTCATTGGTAAGTATAAAAAATATAGAAATTACTATAAATTTTTTAACTTTTTAAACGATCTTTTTCTTCAGATTCGCTGGTCAGAATATATGGACAGGTGTCCCCAATTTATCTCTGGATATGGTCCTGATTGCTTTAAAATGAATTTTGAAGGTTTGAATGATTTTGACCAACAAGCTAATTCAACCAACAGACCCTCCCTCCACCCCCACTCCTCTCTAGAATATTGCATTCAGGTTTACTTTTACTTTGTGTGAAATTAACAATTCCATATATTAAATTTTTACATAGGTGCTAACCAGTGTAGCACCTGAACAAGAATTTAAATACACACCCCTCTCTCCTCTCCTCCCCTCCTCCTCCCACCCACAGATCAAATGCATGTGGACTATTAACTCTTAGAAGCCAGGGAATCAGAATGAATTTATTGAACAGACATACCGCAAAAAACTTACAATAAAGCAGGCCCTTCTATCCAGGCAGACAACACTTGACTAGAAGCACCTGCTCAGTGTTTTATTCTCCCCCAGCCCAAAGATAGCCGAACCTTCACTGCCAGATTACCTTTCGTATTACATCACAAGCAAGAAAACTCGACAACCGGCTTCTAAGAGTTAATCATCCAAGATGATAGTTCTAGTTCCCACTGTATTTATTCTATGATGGAACCTACTTAATTGGTTAATCCTGTTAACCCTTTACCCAACGTAACGGCCAAAACCGGCCAGCGCTATTCTCAAAAATTGCCAATTAATTTTCATTATTTTTTTCATTTTTTGTCTCAAAAACATAGGTTATGACCCCTCGTTGGAACGAGCTCGTCGAGCTCGTTCCAACGAGGGGTCATAACCTATGTTTTTGGGACAAAAAATGAAAAAAATTAGTTATTCAAGAATTTGTTTTGCAAGTGTCGTCTGCTTTTCATGTTAGGTAAAGGGTTAATTGAATGAAATTTCCAAATACCAAACAATTTACCAAACCTTAAGTACAAATTTGATGTATCAAAGATTTACTCTTGACAACCACACCTAGGGGGGTTTGATCATCCCCTACTAGGCGGGTCCTCGGGTGGCGGATAGAGGACGGCCTGCTCAATTGGGCAGGTTTGCTAATTTCTAATTGGCAGGTTTGCTCAATTGAGTTGGTTCGCTGCGAAATACATAAATACGCAGCCCCGGACCAAAATGATCAATCCTGCTAATACCATCTGGTGGGCACCTTGTTCTCCCGTGAGGTGCGTTCCGAAGGCCCCGGAAGAAGGAATCCTGGCAGTTGAGGACTCGAGGCCCCGGTTAGGGCAGTCTCCGGGATGGAGCCCTGGTCTCCATTTCGGAGATACTGTTGTTCAACACACTGCTTTGGCCCCAATTTCGGGAGTAGACGGATGGTCGGTTGGCCCGGTCTGACCAATCGGGAGCCCCCAACCCCAAAAATATCGGGTGTCACGTCGGGGGGCATTGGGTGGTCATTCTACCAGTCATTTCTTTTATTTGGATTTTATCACTACTACCCTATACAGACTTTTAATGATCTTAATTCTTGTTTAACAGCTTTCCTTTTGTTGCCTGTCTGCGTTGAACATCAGTAGTAGTTCTTGATGTACTCGTTTTTAATGAAATGGTTGGTTGAATGGCTGCCACGACCTGGCACTTCCCATAAACATTCGACGGGTCAATCCTCCAGCGGTATGCGTTAGCATCAACGCTGGGGGAGTATACTGCTTATGTACTTCTGGTGCTGTTCGCTGGATATCCGCGACATAACCCCCCAGGTTGGGCTCGGAGTAAGGGTGGAAGTCACGAGCAGTAGAATTTTCAATAATATTAATATGGCTACCCAAATTCCACAAAAAAAACAAAAAAGAACTTATGAACTTGACTTAACGGACTCTGATTCTGACTCTGATTTTAGAACTGCGAAACTCACACAAAGCTGGCCAAAATTCATAATAATTATTTCTGCAGATGGGGATAAAAAGGCAACAGATATAAATCCGTTTGCCTTAGAAAAAGCCATTAAGGGAATAGCTGGTGATGTTGAGAATGTTAAAAAGTTAAGATCGGGTGCACTACTGGTTGAATGCAGAAGGGAAATGCAGGCCCTCAATTTACTGAAAATGAATAAACTAGTCAATATGGAAGTAAACGCCTTTGCTCATAAAACACTTAACACTAGCAAAGGTGTTGTAAGAACACGGGAACTGTCTGGCATTCCTGAAACTGAAATACAGATTGAATTAAAATCGCAGGGAGTGAGCCTAGTTAAAAGAATAGAGATAAAAAAAGATGGCAATATAATACCAACCAATACTTATATCTTCACATTTAATACAGCACAGCCACCAAAATCTATAAAAGTTGGTTATATGAACATCAAAGTGGATTTGTACATCCCAAATCCACTTCGATGCTTCAAGTGTCAAAAATATGGACACGGTCAAAATAATTGTCGAGGACAAACGATATGCTTCAGGTGCGGCCAGCAACATCCAGAGCCATGTAACAATCCAATAAAATGCGTGAACTGTCAGGGCAGTCACATGTCATCTTCCAAAGATTGCCCTGTCTGGAAAAAAGAAAAAGCTATTCAAAAAATAAAATGTGAAAAACAAATCAGTTTTCAGGAAGCCAGAGATATTGTTACATCAATGCCTGGCTTGAATGCATCAATTCCATCATATGCTACAGTAGTACAAAAAAAAATATCAACAAAATCTACAGAATGCCAGACACAATATACATGGCTCAAGGGCACAATTCCATCTTTGCTTGAAGCCTTTACAATAGAACATAGTAATCCACGAGAACCAAAATCGACTCAAACACCATCAGCCTCACAATCAACAACAGAAGAACTGAAAACAAATCAGAAGAAAGAACAAAATAAATCCAAACCAGACGAGAGAAAAGGGAAGGAAGCAAAATCAGAAGAGAAAAATGACCAAAGTAAACCGAAATCAAAACCTGAAAACCAACTTCTTAGTCAGAGTCAGAGAAGAAACCAGGAAAAAGCCAAAAAGAAACTAGAAAAAGTGAAACAATTATCAGACAGAATACCTAAAGCTCTTCAGGACCCAATTACCCGCAACAGGTTTGAGGGTCTTGAAGCAATGGATGTCGGTGAGTGCATCGAGGAAACGTTCGGGCACTCACGCTCGAACTCCTCTCAGAATAAATCCCCACGTAAAACATCACCAAAGAAAAACACGGGGGCAATTTCGCCCATACGTCCACCATCCAAATCACCTCTCAAACATGGATAATGCACCCAAACAAAATATTATACAGTGGAATTGTCGAGGTTTTAGAGCGAATTTTAATGAACTAGGTCTATTAAGCCAAAAGTATAAACCTGCTGCTTTTTGCCTGCAGGAGACTCTTTTAAGGAAACCCGAGGCTCAAGATCATTCAGCCTTTAAACATTATACACCGTATAATGCCTGGGCGGATGATAATGACCTTCATATTCGTGGAACATCTGTTTTGGTTAGAGACGATATCATTCACAGTTCTGTACCT
Source organism: Pictodentalium vernedei (assembly GCA_031216915.1). Classification (NCBI taxonomy): domain Eukaryota; kingdom Metazoa; phylum Mollusca; class Scaphopoda; order Dentaliida; family Dentaliidae; genus Pictodentalium; species Pictodentalium vernedei. The sequence goes on along the minus strand of CM062292.1, from coordinate 216,757,408 downwards.
TTGAATACAAATTTACAGGCTGTGGCGGTACGCCTAACTTTGGACAAAACAGTTACACTTTGTTCAATTTACATTTCACCAAGTAAAGCCCTACAACTGAATGATCTTGAGCTACTGGTCCAACAGCTCCCAATTCCATACATTTTGTTGGGTGATTTTAATGCACATAGCCCTCTTTGGGGAGCTTCCTGCAGTCAAGAAGACGTAAAAGGTAAAACTGTAGAAGAGTTCATTACAAAATATGATCTGTGTTTGTTTAATGATGGTTCAGACACTTATCTGCACCCCGCATCTGGTTCGTATACATCGATTGATCTTTCAATTGCATGCCCTTCTATCTTTCTCGATTTTTCTTGGAAGGTAGAAGATGACTTGTGCGGGAGTGATCACTTTCCAGTTGTGTTGGAGAGTGTAGTTCCGGCGGACGATGAGAGAGTGCCCCAGTGGAACTTTAAAAAAGCTGACTGGGACACTTTTTCATCGCTTTGTTCTGATCGCCTCTCACGGGAGAAATTTCAAGATAGTGCTGACCAAATAGAACATTTTACAAACGAGTTGCTTGACATTGCAAACATAGTCATTCCTAAAACCTCGACAAATCCAAAACGTTTCACCAAACTATGGTTTGATAACGAATGTAAACAGGCTATAAAGGATCGCAAGAAAACTGAACGGGAATTCAACAAATCACCATCCACAATTAATTTAGACAAATTACGTATAAATCGGGCAAAAACAAGACGACTAATTAAACAAAAAAAGAAATCTTCCTGGGAAAATTATGTTTCAAAGCTGAACCAAAACACCCCCATCAACAAAATTTGGAAAATGATTAAAAAAATTAAAGGCAAAGAAACCAAATCAACTGTACAACATCTAAAAGACAACAACACGCTTATCACATCAAAAAAAGAAATTTCAAACAAATTGGCCTCCACATTTTCGAAACATTCGTCGTCTGAAAACTGTAATCCAGAATTTATCAAAATTAAAAAACAGCAAGAAAAACAAAAGCTCAAATTTACCTCCAACAATTTAGAAGATTATAATGAACCTTTCTCTATGGAAGAGTTAAATAATTCTTTGCATAGAGCAAAGGATACTGCCACCGGACCCGATGAAATACATTACAAAATTTTAAAGCATCTACCACGATCATCACTTGAACTTTTACTGTCAGTTTTCAATGAGATATGGGTGACTGGCCAGTTTCCACCTTCTTGGCATAATGCTACAGTAATTCCCATTCCAAAGCCTGATAAAGATCACAGCAACCCAAGTAATTATAGGCCTATCGCATTAACAAGTTGTCTGTGTAAAACCATGGAAAGGATGATCAATGATCGACTTGTCTGGTTTCTAGAATCGAACAATCTACTTGCGAATGTTCAGTGTGGTTTCAGAAACCAGAGGAGTACTGTGGATCATTTGGTTAGACTAGAAACGTTTATACGAAATGCCTTCGCCAGAAAAGAACATGTGGTCGCCATCTTCTTTGACCTGGAAAAGGCATATGACACAACGTGGACGTATGGGATTTTAAAAGATCTTTTTAACATGGGGTTGAGAGGGCGTATGCCTCTTTTTATTGAAAACTTTTTAAAGGACCGCCAGTTTCAGGTTCGTGTTGGGTCAACGTTATCTGATCCTCACGAGCAGGAATTGGGGGTCCCTCAGGGTAGTATTTTATCTGTTACCCTATTTTCAATTAAAATTAATAGTATCATCGACGCAATTGAGAATATGGTAGATTCGTCATTGTATGTCGATGACTTTTTGATCTGCTATAGCAGCAAAAAGATAAATGCTATAGAGCGCAAACTTCAGCTGTGTTTAAATAGGATTCAAAAGTGGGCTATCGAAAATGGTTTTAAATTTTCAAAGACAAAAACGAATTGTGTTCATTTTTGCAAACTTCGGAAACATCACCTCGATCCGGAGTTGAAAATTGATGGTAGTCCTATTAAGGTTGTCAAGGAAGTGAAATTCTTAGGTTTGTTGTTTGACAACAAACTGAATTTCACTTCCCACATAAAACAACTAAAAGTTAAATGTAAGAGAGCACTGAACCTACTGAAGGTTGTTGGTAGCACTGATTGGGGTGCTGACCAAAAAACTTTGATCCATCTGTATAGATCACTTGTTCGATCAAAGTTAGATTACGGTTGTATAGTTTACGGTTCTGCAAGGAAATCATATCTCAAACCACTTGATGCAATTCATAATAGTGGTATTAGAATTAGTCTAGGGGCTTTTCGAACATCCCCAATAGACTCGATGCTTGTTGAAGCAGGGGAGTCTTCTCTTGAGAAACGTAGAATTAAATTATCTCTCCAATATGTGTCTAAACTTTTGGCCAATCCTTCAAATCCTGCTTATAATTGTGTTTCAGACCCTCAAAATGTTGAATTTTTTAACCGCCACCAGAAACACATTCCTCCATTGGGAATTAGAATTAAACCCCACATGGAGTCTGCCAAAATTGATTCTGATTCTATAAAAGAAAACCGTAAATCACATATTCCTCCTTGGCATCTTAAAAAACCTACAATTATTTTGGACCTTGCTTCTACCAAAAAATCTGATACCAATTCCTTGCAGTTTAAACAAAAATATGCCGAAATAAAGTCCAGGTATAGTGCATATACAAGGATCTATACAGATGGGTCTAAAGATGGTGACAAAGTATCATCAGCTGCTGTTACTGGTGATCATATCACCTCAATCAGAATACCGAATCAAAGTTCTATTTTCACAGCTGAAGTTAAAGCTATTCAACTCGCACTTGAGCACATCGAGAATTCACAGGAAAGAAAGTCGATCATCTTCTCCGACTCTCTTTCCTCTTTACTTGCTTTACTCAACCCCAGGTTGAAGAACCCTCTCATCATGGAACTTCGTGAGAAGTTAACAACTCTCATGCCTGACCAATATGATATCGTGTTTTGCTGGTTACCCGGACATGTAGGTATCGCTGGTAACACCAAAGCAGACAGTGCAGCAAAACAGGCTTTAACAAAGCCTCTCACTGATTTTAAGATCCCTTTCAGTGATTTTAAGCCTCATATTAGTAGTTACATCAAATCTATGTGGCAGGCGGAATGGGATGGAGCGACAAATAACAAGCTTCATCGCTTCCGACCAACTATTTCAGATCACTACCCGTCTAGTAACCTTTGTAGAAAGGATCTTGCAATTTTGACACGGTGTCATATTGGTCATACACGACTTACACATTCCTTTTTGTTAGAGGGTAATTTGCGACCAGAATGTGTTCCCTGCCAGCAGGTGTTGTCAGTGGAACACATTCTTTTGAATTGTACTGATTTTAATCATGTTAGAGGGCAGTATTTCACAGTTGGATCTTTGAGAGATTTATTTTATCATACGAGCCCGCAAAAAGTCATCTCATTCTTGAAAGTAATCAACCTTTTTAATAAATTTTAAATTGTTTTTACCATTTTAATTTTCATCTATCTGTATTTATTTCACAGGTTGATTTACACAGTATTTTTGCACTACTGATCTCACCTTCTTATTATGTTTCACACTCATCATTTTTAAACCTCTCATTCAATTTGTTTCATATTTTATTTAATGGTCTTTTTGAAATTCACACTTTCATCGCCACGATATAGCCTAAGCTGCTGATGTGGCGTAAAGCACCAATAAATAAATAAATAAATAAACTTGACAACCACAGAACTCCCTATGTCTTCAGATCTGATGTGGGCATTAATCTATTATATCTTGTTTGACAGAGGTCAAAGTACTCTGTCAAACAAGAAAGAATGAATACTCACTTTATCATGAGAATACATAAAAATTACCAAATTTCTGTTAATTCAAATCACCTGTTAATTGAATGTTTTTCACTGGCAAATTGGTTATTCAAGTAACAGGGTTCTTTAAAAATCAGTAACATTTTAATGACTTATCTGGAGCTCTTGAACATTAAAAAAATAACCCAACAATACATGTCAACACATTTTAACACTCTCTGTGCATACAGTTTGAAATCAAGAAGATATATAAGAAGCAAATTGTCATATATTGAAGATTTACTGTGTTGACTGTATTTCCAACACTGAATATTAATCATTTGTTATCTACAAATTATTTCAGCCTTTGGATATTGATACAAAAACAACCGATGGTATGCTGGGATCTGTATGGTGTGATGAATACTGCATTGAGTCTGGCGGGTATGTTTTATAATGTACTGCATGGAAATAAATTTTTCTACCGCAGAACATATGCCATTAAAGGCGGTCTTCAGGAGAACATGCATTTAATGACTAAAGTCCCATGGTAGTGATTTTGGCTGTCTGTGTTGACAGTCGAGACTTGAGTAGAAATGACTGCAAAGCTACAGGGCAGAGTTAGGTGAATATTATCCATATTTAAAGGGTAAATTGGAGTAATTATTTTGGTATTTTTCCAGTCCTTTTTTGGCAAAATGCCAAACTTTCCATGCTTGAAAAGCTCAAATTTGGCAATTCAGTTTTCAAGATTATCTAGTATTTCTGTTTTTGTGATAATGCCCCATAAAGTATTTCTGTTTCTCAGGCCATTTTTTGAAATTGTGTTTTTTATTTTATTTTTAGCTTAAAACTTTTGAACACTGGTGGAATCTTTCATGCCAGTTAAATAGCAGAAATTGGAAGAGTCCATATCCATTATTTGGAGTAGAGCAATTAATATTTTCAATGTGCAGCCTTCTTTCATTTAGCACAATCTACAGCATGCATTTATGAAAGGATTTCATTGCAAATTTGCAGGATGACTCAGTATAAAGTATAGATAAGAATGTCCTATTTTGGCCATGATCGGTCAACCATGATGGCTGCACAGGCACGTGACCTAGATTTGTTTAGCACAGTCTACAGTTCATATTTATGAAGCGATTTCATTGTAACTTCGGAGGATAACTCTCTATGATTTCTAGATGAGACTGTCCTATTTTGGTCATGATCGGACGCCGCCTGGTCATATGACCTATATTCCTTTAGCACTGTCAGTAGGTTGTTTTTATGAAGAGATTTCATTGTAACAGGTAGGATAACGTGGTGGTATGATATCTAGATGAGACTCTCCTATTTTGGACATGATCGGTCAACCTTGAATGCAAACTGTCACATGACCTAGATTCCCTTAGCAAAGTTTACGAGTTATATTTATGAAGGGATTTCATTGTAACTTGGTAGGATGACTCATTTTGGAATGATTTTACTATAACTTGGTAACTTTGGTTGAATACAATAACTGTGAGGCCACATTAACCCAGGCCTCAGTTCGTTAGTACAGTCTGCACCTCAAAGCATACAGGGAACAGAAATTAACATATTCTTGATTATCACAATTCTTGTCTTATTTCATTTATCCTTTCATAAACATTGAACATTATCCTTTTCAACAAACACTACACATGGTCAAGTTAAGCCTTTACCCAACGCCGACAATATTAAAATTTATTATTTTAATTTAAATTTTTCAAAATTTTCCAAAAAATGTCAACAAAACCACATCATGTGACCCCTCATTGGAACGGGCTCGACGAGCCCGTTCCAAAGAGGGGGTCACATGATGTGGTTTTGTTGACATTTTTTGGAAAATTTTGAATTTTCAACAGCTTAATTTGTGAATTACGCGGGCGGATGCGGCCGATTCGTTAGGTAAAGGGTTAAGCTACAGTGTCATTGACACTTTCATTTATTTTTGTAATTATTTTTTCGCCATCAAAAGTTCATGTTCTTGGTTTGTTTTATGTTTTATTATCTACAAAATAGCATGGGTGGTGGTGTATTTCATCCCTTGGGTGCAAGAAGGCTTTGCATTGCTAAAGCATTGCAAAGCCTTGTTGCACTCAAGGGACAAATTCATCAGTTTTATTAACTTGAGTAAAATATCGGATATAAACCATTTAATTATTATTTTTTTGAAGTTTGCATTGGTTATAAAAAGAGAGCATGCGGCATCCAAAAGGATCATGCGGAAGGGCCTGAAAAACAGATTTTTAACTTTTTTTATGCCTAATTGACTACAAGACAATACAGACTAAGCTTCATATTATACGCCTTTCAGAATACAAACCGATATCTGCATGCAGATAGAGCTGGTATTTGAGGGAATCATATAAAGAATTTGGCTTACCGAATAACCGTTTCAGCACTACTTGAAAAGTAAATGTTATAATCTTAATTTTGGTTTTGTTTGAATTGTTGTCATAATATAGGAGAATTGGATGAGAATGGTGTCAAAACCTGAATAAAAAGTAAATCGAGAAGTTGGATCATCACTTGTGCCCATTAATTTTATCTTTTTTTCTGTATTATCCTATTTAAATTTTCAATATTCATTGTCACACAACAATACATGGCTATCTGCTCGATGTTGGTTTCCAAAAAGAAGTCTTGCAACTTGTCAAAACTTTCACAATGTGTCTGAAAATATGAATAATTTGTTTCTTTTCTTTCAGTACCTTCAAATCACCACTTCCACAATGTCCAGATATAAAAAATTCATATGTCATGACGTAAGTATGTTTTTTAGTAGGTGACATTATGTTGAATTTTTGTTTATATTATTGAATAGTTGGAACTCAAATGGTACAGTCGAACCCTGTTAGTGGAATAGTCACATTGCTAATGAAAATTATTCAGTTAAAAAGATAATTCGATTAATTGGAATTTGTTCACTTTACTGTATTCATCAAATGAACTGAGCATTTAATCTGGTATGTTATTTAACAGAGCTCATGGATCTCTGTCAAACAAGATATAATAGATTGAATGTGTATTCTGGATGTTATGATACCAAATAGATCTATAAAACAATGGGAATCTGCTGACTGTTAGGGTAATTTTTCAACATGTTGAATATTTATTCGACTTTCAGGATTTTATTCTATGAACTAACATGCAATTAACAGGACAAACTTGTGCTGAATGTATGATAAATGGTCTTGTGTTTGAAAGGTATATTCAGTTAAAAGGTTATTCGATTAACAGATATCCAATTATGTGGGCATCAGTATAATAATAAACCACTGGAATGGTGGTATTCCATTTCATTTTTTGTCTCTTTTTTTGTTGGGGTACAGTGGAGCCCACTTAGTTATACAGCTTTTAATTTATTAATTCTATTAATTGTATATAATCTACAAATATCAAACCATTTACCACATCCTCAGTACAAATTTGACCTGTTAAATTCATACAGGTTATAGAGTAAACTGCTTTTAATTGAACAACAAATACTGTAATCTGTCGAAGAATTAATCTGACATCCACTGAATTCCCCTATTTTTTTTTCCCCTCGCAAACAAATTTTGGGGAGTATATAGGAATCGCCCTGTCCGTCTGTCCATCTGTTCGTCCATCTGTCTGTCTGTCTGTCCGTCCGTCCGTCCATCCGTCCGTCCATCCGTCCGTCCGTCCGTCCATCCATCCATCTTTCCCTCCTTATAAGTGCAACTCCTCCCAAACCGTTTGAAGAATTTTCTTGAAACTTTACACAATGGAAGAACTCCATATGAAGATGTGCATGAAGCAATATAATTCTGTTCTGACATTTCCAAGGGGAGATAATCTAACTTATACATTTCAATGGCTACATCATACGGTTGTGTCCTCGTAAGCGCAACAACTGAGGTGCGGGGAGTATCACTTTGTGAGCTTGCTCACAGTACCTGTAGTTTATTGACATATTTGGCCTCATTATACCCAATATACACATTTAATCTATTTTATTATACGCTAAACGATAGAGTATTGAAGAAATTGTGGAAAGTTAGAAATCGTATCCCCCACTGTGAAGATATAGAAATTTTCACTTTCACAGTATCAATGAAAATGACGGCTTTCAAAGCATCACTTCATTTGAATACGAGTCAAAATATCACTGTACATGATCAATTTGTAGAAACAGATACTGAAAAGTAAATCTAGTGTTTTGGAGTGGATACCGATCATTTCCAGCAATAATTCCAACACGTATTCACCTTGAATTGATGCATGAAACCCACTAGTGCAAACATGGCCTGAAAGTCTGTAATATAAGTTTTTGGTTTGGTACGTCCTTTCAAAGGACGTACCAAACCAAAAACTTATATTACAGACTTTCTAGCCATGTTTGGACTAGAAACCCACCAGCTGAATCAGATTGCAAGATGCTGTATATTCCTATTATCGATCAAATCTCTTCCACGCATCAATGATTCATTGCGCTGTTTACTTTCATGTATCAATTCAAAGTTGAAACGAGTGGAATTAACAGCTTCTTATGAAAAGCGTATAATAAAAAGAAAATCTAGAGTTTTTGAGTGGATACTGAAAATGATCTCACTTATGACTAAGACAAATGGTTATTTTCGCTCTCGCTAAACATTTGTCTTTGTCACTCATGAGATAATGTTTGGTATTCACTCAAAAACACTAGATATCCTCTATATAACTTGTGTGACCGTGCTCAATGAGCCTTATCAAACATGATATAATAGAATAAATAAATGTTTCTTGAAAAATATCATGCATCTTGCCTGCATCAAAGCTGGTTCTTGTACATGTTTCATTGTTTAGTAATAAACTGTGATTGTCATTGGAATCTCAATCACATTGAAATTTTTATTACAGTGTTTTTGTTTTTATTTCAGAGTTAAATTTAAAGATCCCCAGTTTTCACCAAATCATTTATTCAAAGCAGATATATTGCCAGGAGCTAAGTAAGTAAACACTTCAAATATTTTAAGTGGTATTGCACCGCATTGTGCAATGCATTTTTCATGTTTAGCAATGCCTAATATCGGGAACATTAGGTTGCATAACCCACTTGCTCATTCAGTGGTCAAGAAAAATGTGAGTCTGACTTAGGCAAGCAGATCTCCACTTAAAATAGGAGTTGGTTATAGGTGTAAATGATGTCTGCCACTTGTAGTAATTCTCTGATAAACAGAAAAATTTTGGTTTAGAAATCCAAGTTTCCATGTTATATGTGCCACGGTAGCTGTCATAAACAGTGGCTGAAAATTGACCAATAACTGTTTCACCATTCTTGTAGTTTTCTGTGGTAATACAATTGTACATGTAGCATGGTTACCACAGTGGTTAGAGATGTATGTATGGGTAATTTTTGTCAGAATTTTAGGCACCTTTTCTGTCTTAATCACTGAAAAATATAATCACTACAGTGCAACCCTGTTAATTGAATAGCCACTTTGTCAATGAAAATTAAATTATTCAATGAACAGAAGTATTCAATTAAGAGGGATTGTGTCCCTTTCCTGTATTATAGAGATAAACTTAGCATTTATTCTATTATATCTCGTTTGACAGAGCTCCATGAGCTCTGTCAAACAAGATATAATAGATTAAATGCCTGTATTGGATATACTGAGGTCAAATAGGTCTGTAAGCAAAGGAAAACTGGGGAGAGTCAGTAATTTCTCGACAGGTTACAATATTTTTTATTCAGTTAACAGGAGTTTACTCTATAACCTATATTCAATTAACGTGTCAGATTTGTACTGGAGGAATGGTAAATGGTTTTGTGTTGGGATATTATATTCAATTAACAGGGTTATTCAGTTAAGAAATATATGGTTAAGTAGGCTCCACTGTATTATGTTTATGTTAAAAATGTTGCACAGAGTCAAGCTCTTCTTTCTAAGGCCATATCACAACGATTCGAGATATTGCCTTACACACAAGAGCAAGACTCTATTACAACATTCTGTACATAATATAATCATGATGATAGTTTTTTCTCCCCCCACTTGCTGTGCAAGATGTGCGTGTCCCATTTGAGAAGGCCACGTGTGATAGATATCTATCTCACATGACCCACGTGACCGGTGTAGCATATTTAACAAGCACATGACTATTCAATCATCGCACGTTCTTCTGTAAACAAACAACATGGTGACATGTTTTGGAAATGTTAGCAGACAAATGTTTGTCGAAGAAAACAGAAATAAAAACACATATCGAAAAAACCCAACGACTCATGACTCTTATATTAATTTTTGGATGAACACTGTTACGATGGTGAGAGTTGCACAAAATTCCTGTCATAAAATTATGCGAATACATGGCAGAATTCATAATATGACGTCATCGGAATGTGTCCACGTTCATTTTGCTACAAATCTTTCACCTTTGTCTTGCCGGCATTGGAAATTAATTTTGTGGTGTACATCTTTGGTATATACAGAACTTTTTTGCGCTTTTTCTGATAAGCGAATCAGTTTTTTTCAGAATGGACAACAAAATTGTTCGATATAGCTGCACATGCCCCTGAATTACTTTTGATGACCTCAGGGTGTTTTGATGGGGAGAAAAATAATTCCTAATGGGGGTGGTTGTGAGATGGGGAAATCTCACTCTTGGGACAAGATATTTGTGTCAGACACTAGGCAAGCCTCGTGTCTGGCCCAAATATCTTGCCCTCGGGTGAGATTTCCCCATCTCACACCCTCACCCATCAGGGATAATAATAATCTTACAATTCTCAACTGTAATAACTTGATGAACACTTCCCTAATGAATTGGTCACCTCCTCCAATGTAATTTACAAATTGAGCAGTTGAAAAAAAAAGATTTTTCCAAAAATTTCCACAAAACCAAGAGTTTGTTCCAATGAGAAATCTCATGATATGGTTTTGTTAAAATGTATGGAAATTCTGTTACAAAGAATAATTAAAATATTAAATTGTATTATCATGTGCATTGAGTAATGGGTTCACTAGGATTTAATTTACGATTTCATCTCCAACTCATAAAAATGCTTGTCGTTTTGGTTGAAACTGTATGCAGAAGCCTTGAACTTTTGTGATCCTTGGATAAACTTACTCCAAACAGACTGTGCACTTTAACAGTATACCTGCATATTGTTCCAGCTTGAATGCTTCCAGTGATTCAGATACAAAAGCATAAAAGAAATGTGTTTCCATAATATAATAATTACACTTTTGAGAAGTATTTTTAGCTCAATTGACTGAAAGTCAGGCTGAGCTTTTGTGATCACTCACCGTCCATCGCCGTGAACATGGTGTTTGCACCTGCTCCTAAACCACTGAACCGATTTTAGTAAATCTGAGGTGATTGCTTGTTCTGGCGTAGCATTTTGTTTTTGTTCAAATCAATGAGGCCAGCACAATAGGGAGGGGTGTTGCAAAATGCTCCAAAATTCTTAAATTCTGCTCATGAACCAGTGGGTACAGTGACTTGATATTTGGTATGGAGCTTCCTTTTGAGGTGTAGAATCAAGTTTGTTCACACAGAGTTCGTTGATCAATATTTGCCTTTATAATGGGAGTGGCAAGATTTTTTGCCTCACAAGAAATTTCTATTTTTTGAACCAATTGTCCAATTTGAACCAAATTTGATATGTGGTATTATTGAGTCATGAGTTGGCTTGGGACGATATCCCGGTACTCCGATACGTACCGATACGGCAACCCACGATACGCATACTAGTGCGGACGTCCAAATTTCGTCATATCGCGATACCACTAAAGGGAAACCAATCTTGAAATTCAACTCTTTCACTCTCAATACATTCAACACATCACATTTTAGACTTGGGTGATTTGGCCAACTCAAAGAATTACACCCAAACCGTCCTCTAGCCAAACCGTCCTCTGCAATTTGACCCAAACTGTCCGCAACATTTTGACCCAAACTGTCCGCTAATACACCCAAACCGTCCTCCAGTGAAAATAAGAAGAAAATGAAAAAAAATTGAATATTTCTATAATTTTTTTAACATGTTGAATAAACTTTGAAACTATTATTGTAAGAACAAGTTTTTTTAGTTTACATTTGATTATATTTTAGTAGAAGTTCTTTGATTTTTGATTGTGAAAACACAAGTTGAGTTCAGTTAATCAATGGTCACTCACTGTTTGTTATTTTAATTATTACTAATTATAGTAATTACAAAGATTGTACTTATGGCACTTCCTTATCTGCATTATAGCCACATTTCAAGTGAGTTTCAGCATTTGAAAGAACAAGCATCAGGGACAGCTTTCGATCAACTCTTCACATATGCGGAAAATCAATGGGTTTGTTCGACGGTGTGGCCATTACATACTTGGTCAGTATTTGGACTAACTGTGCGCACTAACAACGATTGTGAGGGGTGGCACAAACGTATCAATGCTGCCGCTGGCCGTAGAAATTTGCAGTTCTTTTTGCTTGTGGATCTCCTCCATAAAGAAGCCAGTTACCTTCCATCTGTGAGAAACTTTCTGAACTGGGGTCAGCTGGGCCGCCATGTTAACTCCAAAACTTAAAAAATCAACAAAGCTTTAGAAGTGACATAGAGAGAATATGAACTCAAAGAAAAGACAGCGAGACAAACTCTCTCTGCTGTAGCAATTTTAATTAGCAAATCATAAGAAAAACATTGATAATGTGTTATGCAACTCCTCAGCTTACAGCTTTTATCTCTGCTAATTGTATGCTTGGTGCATTGTTTATTTCGGTGTGTCGAATTACCGAAACACGACCGAAACGGGAACTCAAACTACCGAAACATGCACCTAAAAGACTGAAACGGGCGACAAGAGGGTCTACCTACCATAAAGGACTAAAACGCGACTGAAACGGGTGACTAAGCTACCGAAACATGCACCCAAAAGTCTAAAACGGGCGATAAGGTCTTTCTGCCGTGAAGCGTGTGCGTCCATCATCATACCCACAGTACTGATTATGCGTCACATCATGTTTCCTCATTCATCACTTAAGATATTAGGAATGAACTGAACCTTGGTCGGAACCGCCTCGAAATGCATCTGGTATATAAGGGTTAGGAACGGGGCAAGTCTCAAAACAACACTGAAATGATTTCAATGGTTTATTCAAAAACAAATAGCACAGTTTAAATGTACGCAGCTCAATGTAGCACAGAAGTGTAAAAATATGAACATAAAACAAAAGATACAAAAAAATATCAACTCCTCACCCAACAAAACCAAGTAAACAGCTAGAATTCAACTCTTTACCCAATGTAACAGAAAAACAGGCCAGCGCTATTCTGGAATATCGATATTCAATCTTCTTCAGATTTGTATTTGCTCCTCCGAAAACATAGGTTATGGCCCCTCGTTCGAATGAGCGTGACACGCTCGTTCGAATGAGGGGTAATAACCTACGTTTTAGAAGTGAAAATTTTTTTTTTTTTAGTTACACAATTTTTTTTTTCTTCAGTGTTGTCTGCTACAAGCGTTGGGGATAGGGTTAACTATCTTGATTGAGAACTATCATGCTATTATGGATATGCAGGTGTAGGTGGGGGGAGGGCAGGCACCGCGAACAAGTCGGAAGCAACCGTGGGAGTTCCAATATGGTTACAATGTGCTGAGCACAGAACATGTGGCTGAGTTATTTGTATTTCGCCAGGACTAGTTCTCGTGTTTATTCCAGCACACAACTCATTTCAGAAATTGAAGTCTATTGGTACTTGCCCGGAATTTAATCCGCAATGTATGGGAGGGGGGGGGGGGAGTGTTCGTCAAGCGCACACAGACCCGTTCCAGTCTTTTTGACGTCCAGATCGATAGACTGGAGGCCCATTTCGGTAATTTGAGTTCCCGTTTTTGTCGCGTTTTGGTCCGTTTAGTGCGTTTTGGTCCGTTTCAGTGCGTTTCGGTAATTCGACGGACCCGTTATTTTGTCACCATTAATGTATTGGAAATTGCCACCTGCAAAATGAAATAATACATGTAATTAGCAACCTGTTGAATAGTGTGAGAATAGAAATAATTTGACATGTACAATCGAAAATAATGTAAAAAAGAAACAATGCCTGTTCAAAAATCTTATTATTTTCTGTTATCATGCATTGAAAATCACTGCCGGTAATTTTCAATGCATGATAACAAAAAGTAATAATTGTAAACAGAATCCCCTCCCCTCCCGTAAAGAAACAATGCCTGTTTAAAAATCTTATTTTCTGTTATCATGCATTGAAAATCACTGCCGGTAATTCGGTAATTTTCAATGCATGATAACAAAAAGTAATAATTGTAAACAGAATCCCCCCCCCCCTCTCCCGTAAAGAAACATTGCCTGTTCAAAAATCTTATTTTCTGTTATCATGATCACTGCCGGTAATTCGGCAATTTTCAATGCATGATAACAAAAAATTATATTTGTAAACAGAATCCCCCCTCCTCTTCTCGTAAAGAAGCAGTGTCTGTTTAAAAATCGTATTTTCAGTTATCATGCATTGAAAATCACTGCTGGTAATTTTCAATGCAAGATAACAAATAATTATATTTGTAAACAGCACCCCCCCCCCCCCCCAAAAAAAAAGAAAGAATAGAAAGTAGCTCATCACCTCTAAGTAATCACAAATCGTGTTTGTTCACTATTATTGTTATCACAAATATTGTTTTGTTATCGTGTATTCATGTCATATAATCATTAGTATGTTTGTGTCGCCTGCCCCACGAAGTGGGGAGCGACATATAGGGATTACTTTTGTCGTCTTGCGTCGTCCGCGTCACACTTTCTCTTATCCGCCACCCCTCTTTAACCTATGAATGGATTTTGATGAAACTTTCAGTGGTTCTTTATCACATAATGGCATTGTGCACCTGCTATTTTATTTTTTGACCCGCTGTATTTTTTCCAGAGTTATGCCCCTTTTCCACTTAGAATTCTGTCTGAAACGCCTTGGAGTGTCTCTTATCCGCCACTCCTCTTTAACCTATGAATGGATTTTGATGAAACTTACAGTGATTCTTTATCACATAATGGCATTGTGCACCTCCTATTTTATTTTTTGATCCGCTGTATTTTTAGCTCAACTTTGATGAAGTCAAATTTGAGCTATTGTCATGGCCCGTCGTCCATCTGTCCGTCCGTCCATCTGTCCGTCTGTCCGTACGTTAACAATTGGCTATGGCTCGGGCTAGAGGTCGTATTTATGAACCGATCTTTACGAAACTTCTTGGGTACCTTTGTTATGACCGTGGGACGAGAACGAGTGTTTTTGGGTGCGGTCCGAAATTCAAGATGGCTGCCAGCCGCCATTTTGTACCGATGATGCAGAAATCTGTTTTTTGTACAGAACTTCCATATGAAAGCTCTGATTTGAATAATTTTTTGTATGAATGTTTAGTACCATGGGGTACATCACATATAATACGGGTTTTTTTCTCGTGCGTAAATTGTGCAAATTAGACTAATTTTGATGTTTTTTTGTGTTAATTTCAGCACTGTAAGTGCAAATGCCAATACGGCTTGGACTAGAGGCCGTATTTTTTAACCGATCTTTACGAAACTTCTTGGGTACCTTTGGTATCACCGTGGGACGAGAACGAGTGTTTTGGGGTCCGGTCCGAAATTCAAGATGGCCGATGGCAGCCATTTTGTACAAAATTAGGTGCAATCAGATTTTTGCACAGAACTTCCATATGAAAGCGCTGATTTGAATAATTTTTTGTGTGAATGTTTAGTACCATGGGATACATCACATATAATACGGGTTTTTTTCTCGTGCAGAAATTATGCAAATTAGATGAACTTTGATATTTCAGTGCGACTTACACACATTAAGTACACAAGTCAATACGGCTCAGACTTGAGTCTGTATTTATGAACTGATCTTCACGAAATGTCTTGGGTACCTTTGTTATCACCTTGGGACGAGAACGAGTGTTTCTGGGTGTGGTCTAAAATTCAAGATGGCTGCCAGTGGCCATTTTGTACCGAAATTAGGTCTAATCAGTTTTTTGTACACAACTTCTATACAGCTCAGACTAGAGGCCATATTTATGAACCAATCTTTACGAACCTTGTTGGGTACCTTTGTTGTCACCGTGGGGTGAGAGCGAGTGTTTTGGGGTGTGGTCCGAAATTCAAGATGGCCACCAACAGCCATTTTGTACCAAAATTAGTGCAATCAGTCTTTTGTACAGAACTTCTGTATGAAAGTTCTGATTTGAATAAATTTTTGTATGAATGTTTAGTAACATGGAATACATCACATATTCTAAGGGGTTTTTTTTCGTGCAGAAATTATGCAAATTAGATGAACTTTGACTTATTCAGTGCTACTTGCACAATGTGAGCACACATGTCAATACGGCTCAGGGTAGAGGCTGTATTTATGAACCGATCTTCACAAAACTTCTTGGGTACCTTTGTTATCACCTTGGGACAAGAATGAGTGTTTCTGGGTACGGTCCAAAATTCAAGATGGCTGCCAGTGGCCATTTTGTACCAAAATTAGGTCCAATCAGTTTTTTGTCACAAGTTCTATACAGCTCGTATCTATGAATTGATCTTCACAAAACTTCTTGGGTACCTTTGTTTTCACCTTGGGACAGGAACGAGTGTGTTTTGGGGTGCCTTTGTTATCACTGTGCTATGAGAACAAATATTTTGGGGTTCAGTCAGACCCACTCTGGGACTCAAAGTTTTCTTTTCTAGTTTAGCATCTGACTGTCACCCACCTTTACAATACTTTACCTATACATTTGTTACAGGCAACGGTCAGTATTTATGTACAGACCATTACAATACTTTATATGTACCTTTGTTATCAGGTCATTACCTAGATGTTTGTCATTGCTGTGTCACATACTATACATGTGCATGTCTTTGTCTTGACAAGTTGAGCTACAGTGTCATTGACACTTTCATTTCCAGAGTTACGCCATCTGCATCACACTTTCTCTTATCCGCCACTCCTCTTTAACCTATGAAAGGATTTTGATGAAACTTTCAGTGATTCTTTATCACATAATGGCATTGTGCACCTCCTATTTTATTTTTTGATCCGCTGTATTTTTTCCTGAGTTATGCACCTTTTCCACTTAGAATTCTGTCTGAAACGCCTTGGAGTGTCTCTTATCCGCCACTCCTCTTTAACCTATGAATGGATTTTGATGAAACTTTCAGTGGTTCTTTATCACATAATGGCATTGTGCACCTCCTATTTTATTTTTTGATCCGCTGTATTTTTTGATCCGCTGTATTTTTTCCAGATTTATGCCCCTTTTCCACTTGAATTCTGTCTGAAACGCCTTGGAGTGTCTCTTATCCGCCACTCCTCTTTAACCTATGAATGGATTTTGATGAAACTTTCAGTGATTCTTTATCACATAATGGCATTGTGCACCTCCTATTTTATTTTTTGATCTGCTGTATTTTTTCCAGAGTTATGCCCCTTTTCCACTTAGAATTCTGTCTGAAACGCCTTGGAGTGTCTCTTATCCGCCACTCCTCTTTAACCTATGAATGGATTTTGATGAAACTTTCAGTGATTCTTGATCACATTATGGCATTATGCACCTCCTATTTTATTTTTTGATCCGCTGTATTTTTTCCAGAGTTATGCCGTCCGCGTCACACTTTCTCTTATCCGCCACTCCTCTTTAACCTATGAATGGATTTTGATGAAACTTTCAGTGATTCTTTATCACATGATGGCATTATGCACCTCCTATTTTATTTTTTGATCCGCTGTATTTTTTCCAGAGTTATGCCGTCCGCGTCACACTTTCTCTTATCCGCCACTCCTCTTTAACCTATGAATGGATTTTGATGAAACTTTCAGTGATTCTTTATCACATAATGGCATTGTGCACCTCCTATTTTATTTTTTGATCAGCTGTATTTTTTCCAGAGTTATGCCCCTTTTCCACTTAGAATTCTGTCTGAAACGCCTTGGAATGTCTCTTATCCGCCACTCCTCTTTCACCTATGAATGGATTTTGATGAAACTTTCAGTGATTCTTTATCACATAATGGCATTGTGCACCTCCTATTTTATTTTTTGATTTGCTGTATTTTTTTCCAGAGTTATGCCCCTTTTCCACTTAGAATTCTGTCTGAAACGCCTTGGAGTGTCTCTTATCCGCCACTCCTCTTTAACCTATGAATGGAATGAAACTTTCAGTGATTCTTTGTCATATAATGGCATTGTGCACCTCCTATTTTATTTTTTGATCCGCTGTATTTTTTCCAGAGATATGCCCCTTTTCAACTTGGAATTCTGTCTGAAACGCCTTGGAGTGTATATATCTCAGTCATTGTCAGGCGGATTTTAATGATATTTGGTATGCACATGAACCAGGATGGGGGAAAGGATATCCACATACAACCGTTATCATCCACACATTTTTTCAGAGTTATGTCCCTTTTTCGACTTGGAATTCCATATAACTTACATAGAAGAACTTGATTAACAAGGTTTGAGGTAAATATTTAAAGACACGCTATTAAAATATAGTGCAGGCGACACACGTCTTCTATGGAAGACTCACATCTAAGTTTGTAAAAAAGAAACCCTTGAAACGTAGTGGAAAATGAAAAAATAAATAAAATCAATAAATAAACAACCAGTTTTATGTTATTGTTCTACCACTCTTCTTTCTCATTCGCTCTTTCCCTGGAGGACAGTTCGGGTCAAATTGCTCAGAGGACGGTTAGGTCGCTGTGGAGGACGGTCCGGGTTAGATTGGAGGACGGTTTGGGTCAAATTGCTAGAGGACGGTTTGGGTGTATTTGAACTCAAATACCCCGCAATTCAGAATATAACACCGGGGTTCACCGGAATACCGATTATTAAATCGGGGTATTTTTTGTTTGGGTTCGTATCGCTGTTTGCAAAGCAAGATCTCCCAGGTGCGATCTAATCACCAAAATTTTGCTCGCATGTTGCAATTCAATATTTTATGTGCTCATCCAACATTCCAATTCTAAAATGGTAAAACTACAGATAAACAGTACAACAATGCACCAATTTATTATGAACGTCCGATGGTTATGCAAAATTTTTAGCCACCATTTTATGAGCGTTTTCAAAGCAGTTGACAAAACTTCACTCATGTTTTCTACGATGTCGGTGCGTATTAATTAACCTCCTTGATGTGCACCACTTCTTCGTAATCATCTTCCATGACTTTTTTCGTTTGTTTGAATCGATTTGAAAATGGCAAAGTGGAAGTCGAACCATGAACTGCAAGAGCATGTCTCAATCACTAATGTATTTTCATTGCCAACCTACAGGACCAGGGTGCTCCAGCTTTTTTTATGTATTTGGTAAAGTTAGTTGTCTTGATCATCAGATGACTACTTACCTATTTTCGTCGTAATTACCAGGTCCAGTGACTTTGATCGTCTTTATTCTAAAACTGAAAAGTAGAAGGGTGTACTTAGACTCAGAGGGGCCACTTGGTAACTCACATTTGTAAAGTTAGGGATGGGCTTATGCCAGCGAATGAGCTCAGACACACATGACCAGTCAGTGCAGTATGTGATAAAATATGGGAAATTGGGGGTGGGAATGAAGTTGATCCCCCTCCTCCCTAATGTATCTGTGCTCCCCAACTATGAATTGCTACCTAGATATGTATTGTACCATGAATTTGGTGTATCGTCCCAACCCTAGTCATAAGTACTTCATTCATGCAAAAAAAAATTTCATGTATCCCCGTGGGAACTCCAGGAGCTAAAAATAGAAATATTTTCAAATGCCCATATTTCTTATCAACCTACCTCACAATTGTTTACAAAAGGCTTGCACTACAGTGGAAGTCCCTAACTCGGAAGCATACTCTCTATTTTATTCTTTCCCAAGCGATTTGGGATTGAAAAAGTGCTGCAAAAGCATCAATAAAAAATAAGCCAAAACTGTGTCGAGTGCGGTCAGCGCACACCCAGTAGAGGACACTCTTCTCTGTACTAATCCACGGCTTTCCGGTATCAGTGCGCTGACGTATAACCAACGTGTCTTTCTTTTTTCTTCTGCCATCTTGTGAAGATGCGTTTCATTTTAATCATCAACAGTGATGCCTTTTTACTCGATGTTGATGATGTTCCTGTTCTGAATTGTGGACTCATAGCTGTTGCTTCACCATCCAGAAAAATAGGGCTGTGTTATTTGTATATTCTCTCTATTATTCACCATATTTTTCGTGATATATCTCTATACCAATTTTGCATGTGATTTTCACGTGGCGTGCTGTTTTGGTCTTTTGTTCATTAATGCTAACCCCTTGGGTTCTACTTTTATCTGAGTTAGGTTCAACTGGGGGCTGTTGTGGCAGCTTTTCTCCCTTCTTTAGAGGTTCAAATTTCTGCCTGTTTTCCCCTTTTGGCTGTTGGGGTACTTTTCTGTTCCCATCGGGCCTTTGTTTCCTGCCACCGTACTCTGGTAGCTGGGGGTGTCCTGATTTTATTTTTCTTTGGGTTCACTTTCCCATCTACATTGCTCTCATAGATATGCCCAGGATGATACCTTGCTGACGATGTTTGTTGCCTTAGCATGCTGAAGTATTCCCATGATTCATGCTCCACTTGATATGGGTGTTCCGTTAAAGACCCTGAGGGTTGTGTGGTTCTTTGTCCTCCACCTTTTGGGCTTCAGTCTATCATGTAGTTCAGGCATGTGGCCTTTCCTCCCTCACCTGCAGGAAGGGGAAGGCAGTTGTTCGGGGCCTCCTGAGCGGACTCTGTCTGGAGAGAGTTTTATCCCTTTGGTGGGGGTTTTGCCATCTTTTCTGGCGGTGGATACTGCAGTTGCTGCTGACTTACTGGTGAAGAGATGCCTGGTTCTGGGACTGCTGTCCCCCTCCAGTCAACATCTGAGGCTGTCAATAGGGTTATGACTACTTTGAGCCAAGCTCAGTTGCTCTCTCCGCTTTTCCGCATTTGTCAATAGCTACTGACTGACGTATCCACTCCTGCTGCTGCTCTGTCGGTAATGTCATCTGTCTCCGTTTTAGCTGGCCTCGGCTTATCCCTGCAGGGGTCTGCAGGGATTTCTTCTTCATTGGACATGGGTTCTTGGCTTCAACCTTCCTTGACTTCAACTTGGCGAAGTCGGACGGGGGTTGCCGACCTGCCAGCCGTCGGACCAAGCAGGTTTTGCTTTGGATCAGATGTCTATTGGGGGGGGGGGGGGGGGGGGGGGGGGGGGGGGGGGGGGGGGGTCACCATAGACTCTGTTGAGCTTCTGTCCATACATTCTGGTCCTTCAGCCAGATTAGTGGAACAGGCGCAATCTGTGCAGCCTGGCCCTTCTGTCTCTCTGAGGTCCTTGGCGACTGAAGATTGGTCAGACACAACTAACATTGAGAGCCATCAGTATTTTAGTTGGGGGTGGCTCTTGACTTTGTGTTTGAATTGCTTCTGGAACTTAAACCGTCAGACCAGCTGGAGGTTTCAGCCAGGCCATGATCAACCTGTGGAGCAACCTGCTTCTGGGCGCCTTTGGACGTACCAGTCAGTACTGGTGGTCGAAGCTTTTGCAGAAGTTGAGTTCCAAGGCTATGAAGACTTCATTCTTCACTAGGGCTGATACCTTTTTACCCACTGTGCATTATCACAGGCCGCAATCATCGGGCAATCATCTCACAAGCCTCGCGGGGCTCGAAATGAAGGTCCTCACCTCGATTCGTCCCAGGTTGAAGGAAGGATATGAGAATTTGCAGACCATTAAGCCACGATCACATCCATTCCTTGGATGTTAGATGTCGTTTGGTCCGGTCAGCAGATATCCTTTTGGAGGCACCCCACTCTGTCACGGGTGCCACTTCCAACCCAAGTTCCTTCAGATGGTTCATGTCGGGAACTTTTGATCACAGAGATAGACAATCTCATGTCAAAGGGGGGGATTGAGGTCATCAAGAACATTCATTCAGTGGGATTTTATTCCCGCCTGTTCTTGGTGCTGAAGAAGGACGTCCGACTCAAACAAGTTATCGATCTGAGTATCCTGAACCAGTCTTTCATTGCTCTCTAGTTCAGCATGGAGACTTTCAGGTCGGTTCGCCGCTCCATTCACCAGGGAGACTTCGCTTCCAGCATCGACCTGCAAAATGCTTGCTTTCATGTTTCAAGTATCTCCGGTTCGCTTTTCTGGGGCGAGTTTACCAGTTCAAGGCCATGACTTTCGGCCTCAACCTGGCCCCTTGTGCCTTCACCCGACTGATGTCGCATATGCTAGCATTCCATCGCACACAGTCCAGGGTGACTACTTCAGCTTACCCGGTCGACATCCTCCAGAAGCACTCCAATGCTGCTCTTCTGGAGTCTGATGTCGACACACTGTTGAACCTGTTTTCGTCGATAGGGTTCAGAGTCAACAAGGAGAAGTCGGACCTGGTCTCTTCTAAGTCGTTTTGTCATCTGGGAATGGACTTCCATACTCGGCTGAATATGGTGGTGGTTCCCAGGGTGAGGGCAGTGATTCTCTTGGACTTTTGCCCTGACTCTGACCCAGTCCACGTCAGATCGAAGTATTCTCTGGCTGCTCGGTCTCTAAGGTTCGCTGACAGATCTCATTCCTTTAGGTCGGCTGCATGTCAGACCTCTCCAACACTTTCTGCTTAGTTGTTGGAGGCCGAATGTCGATCCTTTGGATCTGGTGCTTCAGTTGCCAGCATCTCTCAAGTCGTCTCTGCCTTCCCTGGATGGATGTTCAGTGGATTATGCAGGGAGTTCCGTTGGACTTTCCCATGTCTGATCATGTTTTGACGGCAGATGCCAGCGATTTTGTATGGTGTGTTTCGTTGGATCCTCCAGGTCTTTACCTTCACAGTGTTTGGGACCAGGATCAGGCAGCTCTTCATATCAGCCAGAAGGAGCTTCTTGCTCTTCTTCTAAGTTTCCGCTAGTGGATAACCCCACCTTTCGAATTGTCAGGTCCTTCTGCTGTCCGACAATTCAACAGTGGTAGCTTTCATTCGGAACCAGGGTGGCACTCACTCGGTTCCCATGTTCGAATTGGCTCGGGATCTTCTACTGTTCGCTCAGGACATCAACTCTGTTGTGGTGGTTCGTCACATTCCCGTTCTTCTGAACGTCCCAGCCGACTCCCTGTTCCGATGGGACAGGGTCATTTCCACTGAGTGGATGTTTCACAGAGCAGTGTTCCAGTTGCTTTACGATCTCTGGGGTCATCCCCACCTCGATCTGTTTGGAATCATCAGGTGGACACTTTCGTGTCACTGTGTCGAGATCCTCTGGCTTTCGCCGTGGATGCTCTGTCATTGATTGGAATGGACGAGTCGGCTATGCCTTCCTGCCTGTTCTGATTCTGCCTCAGATTCTCGCCAAGATACGAATATGCAGTTGTCAAATCATTCTGATTGCTCCCGACGCCTCAGTGGATGTGGATCAATCAGCTCTGCCCTCTGTTGGTGGCAGTTCCAGTATGTCTCCCTCTACATTGCGACTTTCCTTGCCAAGATCACCCAAGGATGTTTCACGTCGACCTGATGACATTGTGCCTTCACGCATCTCTTTTTTCCGGTCCTGTCTCCTCCGTAGAGGTTTTTCGAGATAAGAAGTAGAGTGCATTTCTTCTTCAAGGTGGCACTCCACTGGTTTAGCCAATGCGGCTAAGTGGAAAGTGTTCTGTCGATGGTGTGCTGATCACTCTGTTGATTATACCTACTCTTCGATTACACAGATTGCAGAGTTTCTGGTATATCTGTTTGATTCTCAGGGTCTCCAACCTGTTACCTCAAGTGGTACAGGTCTATGCACTCTGAGACCTTTTTGTATGTGGGAAAGCTTCGTATCAGAACTAATCAGTACCTCTCCAGCTTCTTTGGCTCTTTTCTTTGAAAAGGCCTAGGGTTTTGCAGCTGACTCCAAGCTAGAATCTTTCTTGGGTGCTGCTTTGCTTGTAAAGCTGGGGGTGGGGGGAGGGGTTTGCCGCCGTTTGAACCATTATCCTAGGTGGATATCCGTTTTCTCACATACAAAACAGCTTTTCTGATGGCTTTTGCCTCAGCCTGGAGAGTTAGTGATCTTCAAGCCCTCTCAGTTGATCCGGCCTTTTTTAGGAGCTCCTCCAAATGTTGCTTTTACCACTGATTGCTCCTTTCTGGCCAAGAATGAGATATCAGAAACTACTCTGCCTCCTATCTGTATCAGGGCTCTTCCTTCAGTTGATGGTAATCGCCTTTTGCTCTGTCCGTTTCGTGCAATTCGCATTTACCTCAGGACTCAGTTTATTAGGAAAGGTGGGAAGCGATCTTTCTGTCTCTTATCCCTGGTCGACAGATCTCTCCTCAATCCATTTCTAGGTGGATTTGTCTTGCTCTTCGAGCATCATACACACATTTGGTGAGTGATGAGTGTATTACCAATCGTATTTCTATCTACGAGGTGTGTGCATTGTCTACCTCCTGGACCTATGCTAACTCCGTCAACTGCATCTACTTTCTCCACCTTCTACCTGCTTCAGTTGCAGGAGCAGTCTGAGGACCTTTTTTCATTAGGGCCTCTTTTACCCAGGCTGTTATCACCCCTAGCCATTGGGGTATTCTTTAAGGATCAGTTCCAGCCCTGCTGTGATTGGTTACTGTCTTTTCTATCTGTGTGTCATATGCCTCATCTCTACTTGTCTTTTTCATTGTTTGTAAAGCGATGGTTTCATAGGCCTTCGGTACTCTTCTGTCCACGGTTCCAGCGCAGTCGGGTTATGTCAGGGTTGGTTATGTGATTTCCTCCTATTGTCTATTTAGCCTGTTGTAAACAACTGTGAGGTAGGTTGATAAGAAATTTAAATTTTATAGTAAATTTCCTTTCTTATACCTACCACAATGGGCAAGACACTTCATCTCCATTGCCCGCGTGGGGGCACGATGACGCCGTGTACTAAGGCGTGCTGCACGTCGATGGTACGCATGTCTTCAACCAATCTAACCCTGCCTGTGCTGCAGTGCGGAGTTACGATGTTGGGGAGCTGGCAGCTGCTCGTCGTTGCTCGGTGGTTCTCTCCGGGTACTCCGGCTTCCTCCACCCGTAAAACTGTCGCGGTCATGATTAGCCATTGTGCATAAATATGTGACCTTAAACATCAATAAATAAATAAATAAATATACCTACCACAATTGTTTACCTGAAGGCCCTCTCATCTTTTTATTCGGGTAAATCCTTCCTCCCCACTGATCACATTACTCCAGTGTTGGCAGATTAAATAGAATGACACATTGGTAATACATCTGCGCACTGGTACCGGAAAGCTGTGGATTAGTACAGAGAAGAATGTCCCATACTGGGTGTGCGCTGGCCACACCTGACCCAGTTTTGGCTTATTTTTAGTCGAGTTGTGACGAAGTCAAACTCGACTTATAGTTTGGTGAAGGGCGGGCGGGTGGGTTGGCAGGCGGGCGGGCGGGTTGGCAGGCGGGCGGGCGTAAACAATTGGTTTCCGGATGATAACTTGATAGTGGTTCAACTCACATTCATTAAACTTCATGCGTAGGTTGGTCTTGGTGGGAGGAAGAACCCTATTGATTTTGGACATGCTACGTCGAATGTCAAGGTCACAGTGACCTTGAACATAGTAAATCTTAAACAATTGGTTTCCGGATGATAACTTGATAATGGTTCAACTCACATTCATGAAACTTCATAGGTAGATTGGCCTTGGTGAGGGGAAGAACCCTATTGATTTTGGACTCGCTACGTCAAAGGTCAAGGTCACAGTGACCTTTAACATAGTATATCGCAACAATTGGTTTCCGGATGATAACTTGATAGTGGTTCAACCTAGAGTCATGAAACTTCATAGGTGTGTTGGCCTTGGTGCGAGGAAGAACCCTATTGATCTTGGACTCACCAGGTCAAAGGTCAAGGTCACAGTGACCTTGAACATAGTATATCGCAACAATTGGTTTCCAGATGATAACTTGATAGTGGTTCAACCTAGAGTCATGAAACTTTATAGGTGTGTTGGCCTTGGTGTGAGGAAGAACCCTATTGATCTTGGACTCACCAGGTCAAAGGTCAAGGTCACAGTGACCTTGAACATAGTATATCGCAACAATTGGTTTCCGGATGATAACTTGATAGTGGTTCAACCTAGAGTCATGAAACTTCATAGGTATGTTGGCCTTGGTGCGAGGAAGAACCCTATTGATCTTGGACTCACCAGGTCAAAGGTCAAGGTCACAGTGACCTTGAACATAGTATGTCGCAACAATTGGTTTCCGGATGATAACTTGATAGTGGTTCAACCTAGAGCCATGAAACTTTACAGGCGTGTTGGCCTTGGTGCGAGGAAGAACCCTATTGATCTTGGACTCACCAGGTCAAGGTCACAGTGACCTTGAACATAGTATATCGCAACAATTGGTTTCCGGATGAGAACTTGATAGTGGTTCAATCTAGAGTCATGAAACTTCATAGGTGTGTTGGCCTTGGTGCGAGGAAGAACCCTATTGACCTTGGACTCGCCAGGTCAAAGGTCAAGGTCACAACTCGACATTGGATCTGTGATCCTGAGCGGGATTTTTTCTTCATGATTTTGCGCCACTTTTTCTTTCTCAAATCACTGATCAGAATCTTTTGATATTTGGTTTACAGCATCCATAGGGGAGTCAGCTACAAGTGTATTAAAATGAAGCCCCTTGGATCATATTTGGGTTTAATACAGGAGTTCACATTCAAATTTGTTAAAATTGGATTCCTGGGTTAATATTTGAGCCCAAATTTAACTTGGTGGAATATGAGGGAATTTCTTTAAAAGTCTTCTTCTCCAGAACCATCTCTTAGAATGTTTTGATATTTGGTATATAAATCGAGTCCCTGACTTAATATTTGGACTTTTTATGAGAGCCTAAATTTTAACTTGGTGCAATATGAGGGAATTTCTTTAAAAATTATTTTCTCCTTAGAATGTTTTTGATATTAGGTATACAACATCTCTAGGGGGATCAGATTCATGTTTGTTCAAATTGAGTCCTTGAGTTAATATTTGGGCTTTCTATGGGAGCCTGAATTTTAATTTAGTGCAGTATGAGGGAATTGGGGGCACCGTGGCTCAGTAGGTAGAGGTGCAGGCTGCAAGCCGAGAGGTCCTTAGTTCAAATCCTACCTGTAATAACCTTGTTGTGTCATTAGGCAAAACACTTCATCCCCATTGCCCACGTGGGGGCACAGTGGTGTTGTGTACTAAGGCATACTGCATGTTGATGGTGCTTGTCTTCAACCAGTGCAAACCCTTCTTGTGTGAAGTTAGTATGTTAGGGAGCTGACAGTTGCTCGGTGGTTCTTTCCAGGTTCTCCGGCTTCCTATACCCTTAAAACTGTCGTGGTCATGATTAGCCATTTGCAGAAATATGTGACCTTAAATAACAGTAAATAAATAAATATGTGGGAATTTCTTTAAAAACTCACCATGTCCAGATCCACCATGCTTTTGTATTTGGTATACATCATCTTGGGGGGGGGGGGGGGGAGGGGGGGGGGAGGAGAGATTCAAGTTTATTCAGATCGGGTCCCTGGGTTAATATTTGGACCCCCTATGGTAGCCCTAATTTCAGCTTGGAGCAATATGAGGAAATGTCTTTAAAAATCTTCTCCTTCAGATCCATCAATCAGAATGCATTCACATTTGGTATACAGCATCCTGATGGTGGAAGGGAAGGGCTCAGACTCAAGTTTGTTCAAGTGAAGTTCCTAGGTTGATATTTGGACTCCCCAAGTTTTGCATTACAGGAAGTTGGGGGATTTTTTTCTGTGGTAGCATCCCTGTACTAGAAAAAAATCATCTGGCATGGACAAGAGAGTTATAAATAATTTAATAACTTCATTTCTCTGTATTGTTAACTAGCTATAGATACTAATTAAATCCTTCTTTAAACATCTATTGTAAGGTGTGCTCGTCAGGCCCCATGGGGCCTTTTGTTTTTATTCCTTTCGTATATAAAAAAGGACATGTTCCCTCGCAAATGCATTTAAAAAGTTTGTAATTTTATAAATAATAACAAATAAATCGTAACCAAGCATGCACTTGCATTGTGCAGTTGCAAGATACAGTTTTTACAGATTTCGTATCGGGGGTTACCCGATACATGCTATATTTGGGTATTAATGGACTCCGTACCTACTTATTTTAACATAAATAAAATTATCTTTTTTGTCTGATTTGATTCAAAATTCGGTTCGATTTTCAAATACCTAGCTTGATTTGATTTCTTCTATTCAACCTGGTAAGATCTAATTCCCAGAACCATAATAATTTGATTGCAGAGATGATTGTTGATTATGACTTTGGAACTCAATTTCAGATTTCCACCAAAAGTATTGAAACCAGGAGATTATGGAAATCAACCTTTCAGACCACAACTTGGTTTTCAGAAACACAGTGGATATAGAAATACAGATGTGTCTGCAGCAAATAGAATGATCAGGTAATATAGTGGAACCCTGATAATCCTTTAATCCTTAACCATACATGGCCGGCACTGTTCACAATAAGCTCACCTTTTTTGTGTCGCCTGCCCCACGAAGTGGGGAGCGACATATAGGGATTACTTTTGTCGTCTGCGTCACACTTTTTCTTATCCGCCACTCCTCTTTAACCTATGAATGGATTTTGATGAAACTTTCAGTGATCCTTTATCACATAATGGCATTGTGCACCTCCTATTTTATTTTTTGAACCGCTGGATTTTTTCCAGAGTTATGCCCCTTTTCCACTTAGAATTCTGTCTGAAATATTAAAATATAGTGCAGGCAACACACGTCTTCCATGGAAGACTCACATCTAAGTTTTCCTCAGTTTTTGCCTCCAAAACTTTAGCATTGCAGGTTGTGTCTTGTTTTTGGGACTGGAATCATAAAAAATGCATCTGTCCGTCGGCATATTCATATGTTATACGATAACTCAAGTTTCCTTTGACCAATTCTGATAATATTTATACATGCCTCAACAATATTGAAATTGATCAAACGAAGTTCCCTTTCATTTTTTACGGTTTTCTGTTTTTTTCTTTCCAGAGTTATAGGACTTGAATCTTCCAAAAATAGGCTATTTTTTACATGTATAATTCAATAATGCTTTTACCAAAACTCTTGAAATTTTGTAGCAATGTTACAGTCAGTAAAGACAACACTCCTTTCAATAGCAGTCAGTAAAGACAACACTCCTTTCAGTTTTTAGGATTTTCAGCTTTGTCATTCTGGAGTTATGGGACTTGAATCATAAAAAAATGTCAATTTTTCACGACATATCATTACTCAAGTTTTTTTTGACCGATTCTCATAATTTATATACACACTCTTGAGATTGATCAGACGAAGCTCTCTTTCATTTTTTGACAATTTTCTGATTTGTCATTCCAGAATTATGGGACTTGAATTGTCAGTAATAGCAATTTTTAGGTCATCAGTGTTGAGGGAGTAGTGTAGACTTGGAAAATTTCTGACCTGTTTTGCTATACATGATTGCTGGCAACCACTGGTATCCCAGGGCATTCAAATTTCATATGTGTGTTAATTGCTTCAATATAAGTTAACATTAACTCTTGATCAGACAGTTTTTACAGATTGAGGAGATTTTTAATACACTGTACAACTTTTTTTCTTAGTTTAGTCTTCAGAAAAATTCTGACCTGTTTTGCTATACATGAATGCAGGCAACCACTGGTTAACAAAGTTTTGGTGAGGGTGAACCTGATGTGTTCCATTTATAATAAGCCTGAAAATATTGTATGGGATACTGTTGGTGTGACCCCTCCCCCCTCCAGTTTTTTGTATGTAGCTTCCTAATGGGTAAATGGGTACCTCCACATCAAGTTTTAATTTCATTCCAATACTTTCGCTTATCAAAGAGTGATTGCCCTTTAACTTGGAAATTTCACATATTAGCTGTGGTTATATCTCCTCATCCACCATACAGACAGCTGTTGTTGGAAATTTGAATGGAAAACAAGACTTTTCAATGTAAAATATCTCTTTTATATAATAATATAATAATGATATAAATACCCAGGACCCTTGAACCCCAAAACAGCTATTTGGTACATTGTTTGGTCTCTCAAGGAAGCT
Organism: Pictodentalium vernedei; assembly: GCA_031216915.1. Taxonomy (NCBI): domain Eukaryota; kingdom Metazoa; phylum Mollusca; class Scaphopoda; order Dentaliida; family Dentaliidae; genus Pictodentalium; species Pictodentalium vernedei. The sequence goes on along the minus strand of CM062292.1, from coordinate 216,727,598 downwards.
GTTACTGTACTATATACTGTTTGAATTGAAAACCATTTCAAGTGTGGGTCCCACAGTGATTGCTCCCATCACTTTGCATCTAGTTCGTAGAAATATCTCATTGGAACTTGATTGGAACCCCAGGAAGGTGAACATCTCTTGGTTACTGTGGAAAACTGGTTCTGTGTAAGTGACAAAATAGGACCTGGTTAGCCAGTGTCTATGATGGAAGTCATTTGAAGTGGGTAGCATAGGTAAAGACATTTGGTTAAACCTGACTTCATACTTGTGTTGCTGTTGAGATATAAGGTAAACTTAAAACACCAATAAATAATGGGTAGAGTGCTAAATTATTTTTGGTCTTCACCATTTGTTCACATGTGTTTGTCTTGTTATAATATATGGGAGAGTGCCTACCTGGCACTCTCCCATAAATTGTAACAAGGCAAATCCATGCAGAGTAATTAATTTCACTTCAAAGATAATATGGATCACACCCACAGAATATGAGGCTTTTGAGTTGCACATTAGTACCTGCACTTCAGAGTAAAGCCCAAATATGGGCTTTCAGCACTCGGTAACTTAAGTAAATAATTATGCACAGAAATCAACATTCATATTTTATTTTTAGCGCACCAACTTTAGTTGTGTGAGCTTATGGCATGGCTCGCTCGCTCGGCGTCAGCGTACGTGTTCAATGATGTTAAAGCTTCTGTTTAGGTCACTTACTCACCACTCACCCTATTTCCATATCATGGCTTTTATAATGCTGCTATATGATGATTATTATCATTTTACCATGATTTAACCCCTCATACCCTACATTTTAGACATTTTTCTTGACATTTTTAGTTGCATTTAGTTTTCTGTTTAGCTCAGAATTTCATGTTCAACTAAGTGTTTATGTCAGCTGCTGTGCTCCTTCTCTTCCCATGACACTTATATTCATCATACATGTTCCTCAGTATCATTGTTCCATGATTAACCCCTCATACCCTGCATTTTAAACATTTTTCTTGACATTTTTAGTTGCGTTTAGTTTTCTGTTTAGCTCAGAATTTTATGTTTAACGTAGTGTTTAGGTCAGCTGCTGTGCTCCTTCTCTTTCCATGGCACTTATATTCATCATACATGTTCCTCAGTATCATTGTTCCATGATTAACCCCTCATTCCCAGCATTTTAAACATTTTTCTTGCAATTTTTAGTTGTGTTTAGTTTTCTGTTTAGCTCAGAATTTAATGTTTAACTAAGTGTTTTGGTCAGCTGCTGTGCTCCTTCTCTTCTCATGGCACATATATTCATCATTCATGTTCCTCAGTATCATTGTTTCATGATTAACTCCTCATACCCTGCATTTTAAACATTTTTCTTGACATTTTTAGTTGTGTTTAGTTTTCTGTTTAGCTCGGAATTTCATGTTTAACTTAGCAGTTAGGTCAGCTGCTGTGCTCCTTCTCTTCCCATGGCACTTATGTTCATCAGACATGTTCCTCAGCATCATTGTTCCATGATTGACCCCTCATACCCTGCATTTTAAACATTTTTCTTGACATTTTTATTTGCGTTTAGTTTTCTGTTTAGCTTAGAATTTCATGTTTAACTTAGTGTTTATGTCAGTTTCTGTGTTTTACTTTTAAGAGGTTGTGTTTAGTTAAGCTTTGTCGCATGTTATGAGCCTGTTTGATACAGCCCTTGTGTTTGCCAAAGTTACTATCAATGAGGAATGTTGGTGAGCTATAGGGCATTGGCGTTCTTCTTGTTTAAATATTTTTGAGCCCCACCAGAATCTTTGTGTTCATTCTATTGAGCACTGACAGTTATAGTTTAGAAGTAAACATTGAATTTTTTAGTTACCGGTGTGTTATAAATGTCAAGCAAATTGTGTTATGTAAAGGGTTACGTTTATGCAGCACTTTCTTACTAACAAAAGGTTTATTGGATATACTTATTGATCCCCCACGGTTTCACCGTGAAGGGAACTATTGGATTGCACTCTGTCTGTCTGTCCTGTCCTGTTACCACCTGTATCTCAGAGATGCTTTGGCGCTTCTGTTTCAAATTTTCAGATTTGATGGGGCATTAGGAAAAATTGATGCACATCAATTACTTTCTGAAAAAATTCAAGATGACCGACTGGCCACCATTTTTGGTGGAAATTGCATGTAATTTGTTATATGCTCAGAACTTCTGAACGACATTTCCGATTTCAGTAATTTTTGGTATGGAGGTCTAGCAGCATAAGATAAATAACATATCATACATGTTTTTTTTCTCATGCATAAATTATGCAAATTAGCCTTAACCTTTTTTTTAGGTAATATTTTTGTGCGTATTATGTTGTGTACTGTTACCACCTGTATCTTAGAGATGCTTTGGCACTTCTATTTCAAATTTTCAGATTTGATGGGGCATTATGAAAAATTGATGGGTTACGTTTATGCAGCACTTTCTCACTAATAAAAGGTTTATTGGATATACGTATTGGTCCCCCACGGTTTCACCGTGAAGGGAACTATTGGATTGCACTCTGTCTGTCTGTCTGTCCTGTCCTGTTACGACCTGTATCTCAGAGATGCTTTGGCGCTTCTGTTTCAAATTTTCAGATTTGATGGGGCATTAGGAAAAATTGATGCACATCAATTACTTTCTGAAAAAATTGAAGATGACCGACTGGCCACCATTTTTGGTGGAAATTGCGTGTAATTCGTTATACGCTCAGAACCTCTGAACAACATTTCCGATTTCAGTAATTTTTGGTATGGAGGTCTAGCAGTATAAGATAAATAACATATTATACAGGTTTTTTTCTCGTGCATAATTTATTCAAATTAGCCTTACTTAACCTTTTTCTCGGGTAATATTTTTGTGCGTATTATGTTGTGTACTGTTACCACCTATATCTCAGATGCTTTCATGCTTTTATTTCAAATTTTCCAATTTAAAGGGAAGAAACATAAGATATATAACAATATACAGGGTTTGTTTTTTTTCTTGGGCATAAATTATGCAAGTTAGCCTTACTTAACTTTATTACAGGTATTTGGATGCTTCCAGTAAAACCACAGAAATATGGGTAATATTGGGATTAGTTTGTTGAGTTGTTCCTTTAATATTCATATTTGTTGGGTTATTTTCGAGGAAATATCAATATATTTCAGTAATCCACCTACCATGGGGTACGATTGTCTGATTGTTGGCGATCGGCATTGCACTTGTTTTCAGTATTATATACTTATATTTTCAATACTGTACGTGACAAAATCTTTAGCTTAACGTGACAAAGCCATGATAAACTATTGCCATCCCGCATGCAGAAGTTTGTTAGTCTGTGAGTCTGTTCACATTTTCCTTTAGCACAGGCTACACCCCGCAGTTCTTGTCCGATCATCATGAAATTACATATGCAGGTTTGAGGTCATGTCTAGATGAGAACGTCCCCATTTGGTCGCGATCGGTCAACCATGATGGCTGCCCGAGACCAAAAACCTTTAGCACAGTCTACAGGTCATATTTCTGAAGAAATTTCATTGTAACTTGGTACAATGACTCTTTATAATGTCCAGATGTGAATGGCCCCTGTTGGTCATGATTTGTCAACCGTGGTGGCTGCCCAAGCCCAAAAATGTTTAGCACAGTCTACATGTGGTATTTAATATTGAGGGGTTTCATTGTAACTTGGTAGGATGACTCCGTATGATGTCTAGATGAGAACTTCCCCATTTGGCAGCGATCTGTCAACCGTGATGGCTACCTGAGCCAAAAACCTTTAGCATAGCCTAAAGGTCGTATTTATGAGGGATTTCATTGTAACTTGGTTGGGTGACTTCATGTAATGTCTATATGAGAACATCCCCTTTTGGATGCGATGGTCAGCTGTGATGGCTACAGGGTCCCGAAAACCGTTAGCACAGTCTACAGATCGTATTTATAAAAGGATTTCATTATAACTTGTTTGGATAACTCCAGATAATGTCTAGATGAGAACGTCCCCTTTTGATCATGATTATTCAACCGTGACAGCTGTCCAAGCCCAAAATCCAAAAACCTTTAGCACAGACCACAGGTTGTATTTATGAAGGGATTTCATTGTAACTTGGTAGGATGACTCAGTATAATGTCTAGTTGAGGTTGTCCCCTTTTGATTGCAATTGGTCAACCGTGATGGCTACACAGGCCCGAGGCCCGAAAACCTTTAGCTCAGTCTACAGGCCGTATTTATGAAAGGATTTCTTTGTAACTTGGTACCATGACTCAGTATAATATTTGGATAAGAACGTCCTATTTTGGCCGTGATCGATCAATTGTGATGGCCACACAGGCCTGTGACCTTGATTTGTTTAGCACAGTCTACAGTTCATATTTATGAAGTGATTTCATTTTAACCTGGAAGCACAACTCGATATGATGTCTAGATGAGACTTTCCTATTTTGTTCACGATCAGTCAGCCGTTACCTCCTCCTGGTCATGCGACCTGGATTCCTTTAGTACTCTCTACAGGTTCTTTTTATAAAGGGATTTAATTGTAACTTGGTAGGATAACTTGGTATGATATCCAGATGAGACTGTCCTATTTTGTTCATGATCGGTCAACTGTGACTGCCGAGCCATCGTGTGACCAAGATTTCTTTAGCAAAGTCTACGAGTTATATTTATGAAGGGATTTCATTGTAACTTGATAGGATGAGTAATTTCACTGTAATTTGGTAACTTTGGTTGACATACATTAACTGTGAGGGCCACATTAACCCATCCTTCAATTCTCTAGTACAGTCTACAGCTCAAATTATTTTTATTGAAAACATAGCATACAGAAATTAACATATTCTCAATTATCACAATTCTTGTCATATTTCATTATCCTTTCATAAACATTATCCTTTTCTTTAAATACAACACACAGTCAAGTTAAGCTACAGCATCATTGACACTTTCATTAATAATTCCTTTCAGAGGTGCACAAGGATTTGGTGCAGCCATTCCACCACCACAGTCATTAATGGGTAACAGAAATCATGGTGAGTTTTAAACCAATAGCGTGCTAAATTCTTTTACAACAGTGATAATGTAACATCATTGTTTTTATTGTTGTTTTTTTTTTTTAAAAACTAAGCTACCAACAAGGGAAGCTTAGTTTAGTCACATTTTCTTCATAAATGATCACTTTACACTGGGTACATTAGCTTGTTTTCTCATCAGTAGGAAAAATATGTTTTGTATCTATTTATTGGAGGGTCATTGTGACACCCTCCAATAAATTGCAATAAAACATTTTTTCCTGCTGATGTAAACTAATGTACCCAGCCTAAAGCCTCCAAAGTGACCTTCAGTATTTTTCAATAGAGCGATGGTAGTGGATTCTGGCACTCATCCAGTTAATAGTCTCTCTGCTGGAAGTCACTCTCGGGTGTCTACTAAAAAGTGCCAGTCTCTTGAGAAAGGCTTCATAATTTTGGGATATGCTTTATATTCATCCTTTACCCAAAGAACACAAAATTTGTAATTTTAATCTCTTTTTTTAGATTTTTCAAAATCCTGTGTGTGACCCCTGACAAGCTCATTCCAGTGAAGGATCATTTGATATGGTTCTTTTGAAATTTTGGGAAAGTTAAAAAATTTATAGTAATTTATATATTTTTTATACTTACCAATGACCCAGACATAGCTGGTGCTAACTCTTAAAAATCTAGGGCCAAACACAAATTTTGCCCCCCAATCCCCAAAATTTGCATCTAAAACCAAAAGAAATCATGTCCTGAAGGACCTCCATACTTTGCCCTTACTGCGCATGCGCAGTGTTAAGGACGTTCCAAAATTGGCGCCAATTATCATTCTTACAAGCAGTGCCTGGTCAGCGCTATGTACTCAGCGGGGAGGTATGAGTTCCCAACTCCTGGGAGGGCCATCCCCGTCTGGGTCATTGGTAAGTATAAAAAATATATAAATTACTATAAATTTTTTAACATTTTTATACTGTACCAATGACCCAGACATAGCTGAATAGTAAAAAGGCTGGAGGGCCTAGGACATAGAGGAAAATCCAATAAGCTCAACTACATAATATAGAGTCAACCCCTCAAGGAGAAAAGGAGTATTAGGCTTTACATGTATCTTTCTTATTTTATGTTAAATTAGAAAGATACAATTCCCTTCATAATTGAGCACAATAACATTCATGTTCTCTATTAACATCCAGTATAACCCTTTATACTAATTATTTTTAAAGTAAGCCAATAAATAAAGTTAGTCCAGAGAATTGAGACTCTTTATATTCTTTAAAAATGTCCGAGGATTGTATATTAACGCCCGTTTGACACTTGACATATACAAATGCTTCACACCGAGCTACACTTTAAAAATATGACATGAATGAATTTTTAACATTAATATTACACTTTAAAACCATCCCGGAAACGACTCAGAAATACTGATTTCGGAGGAAGCATTCCCTTGCTTTTCACTATAAAGCAGGTGACCTAAGGGAACACCCTCCCCCCCCCCCCCTTCCCCTTGCCCTGGGTCAAATAGCCCAGAGCGAAGAGGGCAGCCGGACGGAGTCACTGCCGGAACAGAAAGCCTGCATAACTATAGTTGCAACTGTTTAGAGGACGACATTCTGAGCAACAGATAACGGACCTAAACAATGCAGGTCTCCAGAAATGGACTCAATATTTCTGAGATAAAAATTTGTGAATGTGGATGGCTGAGACCAATAAGCAGCCTTCATTAAATCTGTAATAGCAATACTATTAGCGTAAGCCCAAGATGTAGAAAGAGCTCTTACTTCATGAGCCGAAATCTTAAGCACAGACTGCTGAGAAGAAGATAAATTTTCATAAGCAGTACGGATAGTTAATTGAATCCATCTAGCAATAGAATGGACCGAAATGTCCTTTCTATTAGGCATCAGAGACAGAAAGAAACGTTTTCGTCCCTTTCTGATAAACTGAGATCTCTGTTTATAGATACGTAACGCTCTAACAGGACAGAGTAAAGGCCTACACCCATCTGAAGACGGAATGGCCTTAATAACAATAGGTTCCGGATATTTATTAGGAGCCTGATTCTTAGCTAAAAATCCCACATTAGTAGTGAAGGTGATAGTGTTCCCGACACTACGATAGTGAGAATCATCCACCGACAGAGCATGAAGCTCACTGACTCTTCTAGCAGAAGAGAAAGCTAAGAGAAAAGCTGTCTTATAAGACAAGAATTTGAAATCTACTGTCCCAAGAGGTTCATATGGCTTTTCCTTCAGTTTAAGAAGAACCCAAGCTAAATTCCACTTAGGAATTAACCTAAGAGTTCTGGGTCTATTTATTGAGAAGTTTCTAACTAACTTAGATAAAGAGACATTAGATCCAATTTGTAAACTATCATGATGTGCATAGGTATGAGATAACATAGACCTATAACCCTTAATAGTAACAGGCTGCAGTTTGATTTCGTCAAACAAGTATACTAGAAAGTTTGCAATGTCTGGTATGGAGGGATCAAAAATATCAACAGAATGATCCCTACACCAACGACGAAAAACCTTCCACTTAGCCGCATAGTTTAGCGAAGAGGAGGTCCTCCTACAGTTAGAAATCGCGTCCACTGCTCGTCCTGTAAAGTGCTTGCCATGCAAGAAGGACCGCACAACGGAAAAACGTGAAGGTTGAGACCTTGCGGGTTGTGATGAAGTTGACGCGGTTTCCCCTGCGAAAGAAGATCCTCCCGTGGAGGAAGCTTTCGCGGTAGGTCTCACAACAGACACCTGAGTAGATTTATCCACAGTCTCTGTGGAGACAGAGATGCTACCAACAGAATCTTGCATTGAGATTGTTTTATCTTTAGCAATACTTGCTGAATTAACGGCGCTGGAGGATACGCATATCCTATCATTCCGTCCCAAGGGATCGACAGAGTGTCTACTGCAAATGCTCTTGGATCCAGACACGGAGACACATACGTCTGCAACTGATTGTTGAGATGTGTCGCAAATAAGTCTATCATTGACCGTTCCCATTGGTAGCAAATCTGATTGAATACTTGTTTGTTGAGAGTCCACTCCGACGGCAACAAGCAACCCTTTCGTGAAAGGGAGTCTGCTAGTACGTTCAGATGACCCGGTATATGACGGACCGAAAGTAGAACTTGATGTTCTAGAGCAAACAGAAGGATTCTTTCCATTAGATTGAACAACAGAACTGAATGAGTGCCTCCCTGATTCCGTATATACGCCACTACTGTCGTATTGTCGGATAGGATTTGGACATGAGCATTGTGAATAATGTCCATCCAATGACGTAACGCAAGCCAAATTGACATCATTTCCTTGATGTTTATGTGCTTGCCCAGGAATTGCGGATCCCAAAGACCCTGGCATCTCGAATCCGTTGGGATCAATGATGCACCCCAACCTGTTTGACTGGCATCCGTCATAATGGTAAAACTCGGATCCGGCAACTGCAGCGGAACTCCCTGAGTTAACCACTGAATGTTTGCCCAAGTCTGAATCTCTCGTTTCACTTGATTTGACAAGAGAACTTCTATGTCGAGCGAATGAATTTTCACACTCCGATTCTGAGTCAAGAAAATTTGGAGAGGACGCGTGCGTAACCGCCCCATCGGAATGAGATCCGCAGCGGCTCCGCACAGACCTATCAGTCTCATGAACTCCCTCGCTGTGACTTTGTCTGCATGCAGACAATAGCGAGCGTAACAACTGACTAATTTCGCTCTGGTTAACGGCAGACGAACAAGATTGTTGTGCGTCTCGAAGCTCATTCCCAGATGTGTGAATGACTTGGACGGCACCAGATCCGACTTCTCCTCGTTTATTATAAAACCGAGACGTCGGAGCAATAGAAGCAGATTCTGCACATCGTTCTGAAGCGTTAACTCGTTGCCGTACCTCTGAAGAATGTCGTCCAGGTAGGCCGACGTTACCGCAGACGAATGAGCTCGGAAATACATTACCGAGTTCATTACCCGAGTGAAAGCCCAGGGTGCTAGGTTCAATCCGAAGCACATCGCCCGGAATTGATACACCACTCCTAGGACTGCGAAGCGTAGATACTTTCTGAATGTCGGATGTACCATGACGTGAAAGTACGCATCTTTGAGATCTATGCTTGTTGCATAATCGTTCACCCGAATACTCACTCTGACCGATCGAATCATCTCTATATAAAACTTCGGAGCGACGATCAGCTTGTTTATCCAGCTCAAATCTATGACTGGACGGAACGAGCCGTCTGGTTTCGGAACCAGAAACAGATGGCTGTAGAATCCCGGTGTCTCCTGGTTTTCTACGACCTCTACCGCGTTCTTCCTTAAAAGAGACTGCACCTCTGATAACAGAGCGTCTTTTTTCTGCAGATTTGACGGAAGTTGAGTCCATTTTGGACTTCGAGTTAATGGAGGCTTTCGCTTGAAGGATATCTTTAGACCTTCCGAAATCACCCCTCTCACCCAAGGGTCGTCCGTAATTGACGCCCACTCTTGTGGAAAACTCGACAACCTTCCGCCAACCGGCACGCGATAGAGGTTGAAGCCATCACCTCCTGGACCTGCGAGGCCTGCGGGAGGAGAAACCACGTCCTCCGCGAACCGCACCTCGTCCCGTCGACCTCGGGGCGTCCGACCGGTTGTCCCGGCCCGAAGGACGTCCCGCACGTGAGTCGCTGCCTTGACGGTCTCTTGAATAAGACCAAGAGGACGCACCGGAACCTCTGTAGGAACCTCTCTTGGGCACATTAGACCCAGAAGTGCCTGTCTTACTCTTATCTGCCGTGTCCGACTTCTTAGAAGCAGATTTAAACAGCAGAGAATCCGAAGCTTTCTTAGTAATTTTATCTTAAATTTCAGAAAGCTTGCCGTCGAAGAGAAGTTCTCCGGAGACCGAAGCGACTCTGAGAGAGTTCTTCACCTTACTATCCATGAGTGTGGATGTAGCTAGGGCTGCGTCATGTCTAACCAACTCCAGGTTTGCCACTGAAAGGGCGGAGTTACACGTGGAATAAGCTACTGCCCTTGAAAGAAGTCTTAAAGAGGATTGTATATCCTGGAATTCTTTCCCTTGAAGACGCAGTGATAACGCCTTAGTAAGGTGGTCTGCGTAAGATAAAGCATCTAAACTGGCTCTGTTAGACGAAATAGTCGTCTCCAACACAGCGGTTGGAATAGACGTAGACGACGGTAATGATAATTCTAAGTCTTCCGCCTCGTCGTCCATACGCAGAGGAACTCTCGGGATACCCTGTCCTGCCGTATCGAATTTATTCCTTGCATTAATGAAAGGCAGGTCAAGAGCATTGGCGGACAAGAAACCCGCTTTTCCTGTTTTGGAAGCAAGTTTGAATATAGCGTCGTTCAATAATTCAAATGTTCTTGTGACATTATTGGACTGAGACGGAAACTCGGGAGCGATGTCCCTGAACCGCTCAAAAGAAATCAAGTGTCCAATGACGCTATAATTCTCTTGTTCGTTACCGCAGCAGTCTGGCCCGATGGAACAACCTGAGGAAGAAAGCGCCGGATGAAGTCCACGGCAGCTTTATGTTGTTCCGAAAGGGATAGCTCCAAGTCATCCGTATCCCTTTCACCATCCGGTCGGACCTCATGATGCTCCCGGTCGTCCGCACCCGATGCTTCGGCGGAGCGTACCGACCCAGCGCAGTCGGATAATTCCCGATCCGACACCGTTTCTGTCGGTTGCTGGGATGCTGCGATAAGTTGTGCTATTTGAACAAGCACGTCCGACATCGAGGCCTGTGGAAGCGCAGCCTTTCGCTGCTTCGCCGAGGGCAGCTCCGCATCTAGTGACTCCCGCATACTCTTCCTATGCGAACATCCGGAGTCAACTGGCCTCGTGTCCCTGGCTACCGGATGGCGTGACCTGGTCGCCGAAGAATCCCTGATCGGCGAAGCTGAAAGAATATCGGCGGTCACGTAGCCAAGGTGCAGTCGTGTGCGCTGGTGAGAGGAAGAAGCCTGAGCAGTCTCAGCGGACTGCCTATACAACGGAGCGTCCCGAGCGACGGACGTGTGCTCCGCTTGCGACACATTTTGTACCACAACATCTGGTCAGAGATGTTGTTGTACGAGAGAGGGGCCTCTCTCGCTCGTGGCCCGGCTGGACCTGGACGAGCTAGGAACCGGACTCGAAGGCTTCCTCCGATCTCTCCTACTATCCGCCGTCACTGGGTGTGCACGTTGAATGTTTATAGTGCTCGCATCACCCAACATTTCCTCCTGGACCGCATCGGACGAACCCGGCTGCCGAACCATTCGGTGAATGGACGCTACACCGGGCGAGCTAGCGGACGACATTTGTCTTATGTCCATGAGCACTTTTGCCGCTAGCTCTGTATTCATTTGTGACGACGGAAGCGCACTTGTGGAAGATAACATGGAAACATCACCCTGTTCTTGTTCCTCTGAAATAGAAACTGATAGAGTAGAGTGACCCTGCGGAGAAAGAGCCGGCATAGCCCTTTCTCCACTAACAACATATCGTGACACACGTTTCCAATGTTTGACATCCCAATATTGACATATTGAACAGGGATTAGTGCGAGTACACTGACTACAATTAATACAATGATCATGAAAGTCAGAGGAAGATTTCTTCCTATTACAATTTGAATAATATCCTTTCATTATGAAAAGTGAACAAGTCATAGTACTCGCACAAACCCCTAAACACAAAGATACATAATAACATGATCCATTAATATTGAAAAAACAATTGAAAATCAAAATAATTTTTGAAAAATATTTTTTCAGCGAAGCCCAAGTTTCTGAAAAGTAACGTTGAGCCCCAATGGATCCCAAGGCTAAGTGTGGTCAAAAATTTTAAAATTATATTAAATAATTAATGCAACACTTACGGATAATAATAATGTATCTTATAGTGAGATAAACTACTCCAAAGGCAAACAGCCCCCTCAAAAGAGACTGTTGCCAATGTAAACAAACAGTGTAAAAACACCAGAAAACATGACTCCAGGCACTGACAATACTGGCCCGAAATCAGTCATCAAAATTACACACTATCTGATGCAAAACAGAGACTCCCAGGGGAGAATCTGCAGAACATCAGATGGTAGATGCAGAACACAACGTTATACACCCATGGGTGAAAACGTAAACATGGGGAAAATAACAGAATTCATTCTGTAACCAAGCTAATTCTCCCAAGAGAATTTAGAAATGATCTTTCTCAAAAATATGCCAAAGGCATGGGAGAATAGCAAGGGGGGACTAAGAAGACCAGGGTAGAGGAAACACTGAATAAGCAGTGCAACTTTATAGCAAGAATGACAACAGGCCCATGCCTCGAAAATAGGCAACTTAACATAATTTCATAAAAAATTTTAAGTACAGCCCTGATTATTTTTTGTCACTCCTTTTTCCTCTCCTCCTTCTATATCCTCCTTAGAATCACCATTTCTCCAATAATTACGTGTCTGGCATCCTTTAAACTGAGATTTACAAGCACAAAGATCAGTGAGATGTTGACTGATGAAGGGCCAAACAGAGAATGATAATTGGCGCCAATTTTGGAACGTCCTTGACACTGCACATGCGCAGTAAGGGCAAAGTATGGAGGTCCTTCAGGACATGATTTCTTTTGGTTTTAGATGCAAATTTTGGGGATTGGGGGGCAAAATTTGTGTTTGGCCCTAGATTTTTAAGAGTTAGCACCAGCTATGTCTGGGTCATTGGTACAGTATAAAAAAATTTTTTTTTTCAACTGCTCAATTTGTAAATTATTCAGGTGGCTGCAGTCAATGTGTTAAGTAAAGGGTAAATGAAGTGTGCCTTTTTTTTAATACAAATAAATAATACACCAGCACTGCAATAATCAACTTATTAAGGACAGAAGAACTTGCAAGATTTTACAAGCATGATCTATAGTCTCAGGTGTGTTGTTGGGTGTCCAGAATTTCATCTGAATCATAACAAGTTGCCATTTGTCCTGGTTATTCATCGTCCTCTCTAGACTGCTTGAAATTACAATTAATGTCAAAAAATCTCTTGTTTAGTGACTACCATTCTTTATACATTTTGCCTGTCTAAATGACCACGTGCTCTCTCCTTTAAGATTACCCCAGGAAGTTTAAAGCTGGTTCACAATTGCTTCTTCACATGTAAGCTTTTTTCATCAATATCAAGACATTACTTCATTTCATTTTGTCCTTCAAGAGTTTTTTTACTATTTCCAAATTCTTGTGAAGCCTAACACAGTTTGGGGAATTTAGTCTGAGAATTATCATACCTCCACTCTCAAAATAATTGTGGATAATAATAATAATAACGATAATAAACAATTACTTTCAGTAGTTGACAGATGATGGTGAAATTTGTTTCATATCTTCCTCAAGAAGTGTTGCTACAAGAGCATGAATTGTGGAGTCATTTTTATGTCCCATTCTGAAGAAGTTTTAGTAAAGAGCTGCAGAAGTTTGTTTGCAATGCATTATGTCCATCCAATATGTTTGTTACTCTTGCACCATCCCCGTTTGTTGGATTCAGATAGTTTTTTTGAGGGGGGGGGGGGGGGGGGGGGGGGGGCGGCACAATCCTACCTTATTGGGAAATGGATCCTGTGGTAAACAAAATGTCCTTTTTGAATATTTACAGAATTATACTCCCTTGCAACAAAGTTGCAGAGGTGTATACTGGAATCCGCTTGTTCATCTGTCCATTCATCTGTGTGTGCTAAGGCATACTGCACATGAATGCTACACATGCTTTAAATTTATGCCAACTCTGCTCCTACAGAGTTAGTAGGCTTTTGGGCCTGACAGTTGGTAGCCTCCCTGATTAGCCTGAACTTTAACTTGGACTTTGTGCAATATGAGGAATATTCTATGGAAAAAAAAATTTCAGATCCACCAGGCGAAATCATTTGAGCATGTGGGAATGAATAATTAGAATGCCCTAACTTGTCTAAAAACTGTCTCAGTCATGTCTTTATACTGACTGCCATTTTACTTCGTTTCTTCACACAACTAATGGGAGTGCAGTGACTCAGTAGCCCACATGGGCACTTGTTGATGGTCAGGGTGCACCCACAGGTCCATGATTCTTGAAAGTCTTGGAATTTGCCATTTTTAGCTCACCTGACTTTCAGTCAGGAGAGCTATAGTGATCACTCACCGTCCGTCGTCCGTGAACATGATGTTTGCGTCTTCTCCTCCCAAACCACTGAACCAATTTAATTGATATTTGAGGTAATAGTTTGTTATGACATCGCAATTTGATTTTGTTCAAATCAAGTTGCCTTGCCCCTCGGTAGGGTCACGCCCAAATGTGTGCTTATATCTTAAAAAATCTTCTTCTCATGTTCCAGCAGTAGAAGAGACTTGACATTTGGTGTGCAGCTTCCTTTTGAGGTGTAGACTCAGATTTGTTCAAGAGAAGTTTGAGGAGCTATATTTGCCTTCGTTATGGGAGGGGCAAGAATTTTTGCCAGGCCCAAAATTTCTGTTTTCCAAACTGAGAGGCAGGTTTGAACCAAATTTGATATGAGGGCTTATTGGGTCATAAGTACTAAATTTATGCCCCAATTTTTTTTCCTTTTCCCGTCACCCCATGGGAACCGCAGGAGCTAAAAATAGAAAAAAATTAAAATGCCCATATCTCCAAAACTACACGGCACTGAGAATTCTTATTAGGTGTGAAGCTTCCTTAGGACCAACAGAATGGAATGGTAAAAAAAAATTGCCATCGGTTTTATCACCTTGCATACTTTTTGGGGGGCTTTGAAAAAGTGCTGAGTCAGCATTTTTTAACACTGTGGGTAATGGGAAAAACATTTAACACTACTTTTCTCCCAAACCACTGCTCCAAAAGCTTTCAAATTTCACATATAACATCTTTGGAAGATTGTTTCACATGTTTATTGAAATCAGTTCCCTGGGTCCATATTTGGGCTCTCTATGGGGGAGCCCAAATGTTTAAATTAGGGCAGTATGAGGAATATTCTTTAACAATCTTCTTCTTCAGATCTACCAATAAGAATCTTTTGATATTTGGTATGCATCATGCTTAGGGGGGTGAGATTCAAGTTTGTTCAAGCCAAGTCCCTGGGTTTATATTTGGAGCCTGAATTATAACTTGGTTCAAAATGAGGAATTTTATTCAAAAATCTTCTTCAGATCCAGCAGTCGGAATGTTTTGATATTTGGTATGTAGCATCCTTAGGGGTTGAGATTCAAGTTTGTTCAAGCCATGTCCCTAGGTCCATATTTGGGCCCACTGTGGGAGCTCAAATTGTAACTTAGTTCAAAATGAGGAATTTTCTTAAAAAATCTTCAGATCCAGCAGTCGGAATGTTTTGAAATTTGGTGTGCAGCATCGTTGGGGGGGGGGGGGGGGGGGGGGGGGGGGGGTTGGGGGGGGGAGATTCTTGTTTGTTAAATCCAGGTCCCTGGGTTTATATTTGGGCTCCCTGTTGGAGCCCGAATTATAACTTAATTCAATATGAGGAATTTTTCTTTAAAAATCTTCTTCAGATTCAGCAGTCAGAATGTTTTGATATTTGGCATGCAGCATCCTTAGTGGGGTGGGATTCAAGTTTGTTCAAGCCATGTCCCTAGTTTCATATTTGGGCTCACTGTGGGAGCTCGAATTGTAACTTTATTCAAAATGAGAAATTTATTTTCTTTAAAAATCTTCTTCTTCAGATCCAGCAGTCTGAACATTTTGATATTTGGTATGCAGCATCCTTAGGGAGCTAAGATTCAAGTTTGTTGAAGCCAAGTTCCTGGGTTCATATTTGGGCTCCCTGTAGGAGCCTGAATTATAACTTAGTTCAGTATGAGGGATTTTTCTTTAAAAATTTTTTTCTTCAGATTCAGCAGTCGGAATTCTTAGGGGTGGGGTGGGGGGGAGATTCAAGTTTGTTCATGCCAAGTCCCTGGGTTGATATTTGGGCTCCCTGTGTGAGCCTGAATTATAACTTTGTTCAATATGAGGAATATTCTTCAAAAATCTTCTTCTTCACATCCACCAGTCAGAATATTTTGATATTTGGAAAATGGCATCCCACTGGAGGTGAGATTCAAGTTTGTTCAAGCTAAGTCCCTGGGTTCATATTTTAGCTTCCTGTGGGAGCCCAAATTATAACTTAGTTCAATATGAGGAATATTCTTTAAAAATATTTTTTTTTTAGATCCACTGGTCTGAATCTTTAGATATTTGGTGTAATATTTTCTAAGGAGGGGCAGATGGAACTTGTTGAAATCAGTTCCCTGGGTTTTATATTCAGGCTACCATGTCAGGTGAGTGCCCTCCGGCCCCCTGGGGCCTCTTGTTAAATTCCAGGCCTGGAAAGTTCTGCAAAAATGGATATTTTGTTAGGCCAGTCCTTGAAAGAATTGGTAAAAAGTTTAGGGGCACCATGTTGTTTATTTCCAGTCACATATTTCATGTGATATTGTTGGAGTTTCTCAGTCTTCAGTTCTTGTTTTATGCGAATAGATTATACAGAGTGCCAGGTAAGTGTGTATTATAAAAGAAGTGGCCGTAGATAAGCATTTTGAATGGCTTGACCATCAAGCAAATTGTGTCAAGTTGCTCGATATTGTAAATACATGATCATTGTTTGGAGGAATCTGTACTCGTAGGTTTTAAGTGTGGCAAGAAACTTTTTAAAATGGTCATCAGACATCATGTCATCACCTAAACAAGTTTTTTCTCTGGATCAGCATGTTCAATGCAATTTGACTACTGGATATGTAACAACAACTCAAGCTGAGTCTGATACCAGTAACTGTGTTTCTGCATTGTTCTGTTTTCAGGTCTGCATCAGAACACTGGACCTAACTGTCAACTTCCACACAACCAATTGTTTAAACATCAGATACTATTTGGGCACTGAATACTCTTGTTGTTGGTCGAAACAGCCACTCAAGAAATCTCCCCATGACTGGTTGGCTCTGTTGGCCCAAATGTCCCCATTTTTAGCTCAACTTTGACGAAGTCAAATTTGAGCTATTGTCATGGCCCGTCGTCCGTCCGTCTGTCCGTCCGTCCGTCCGTCCGTCTGGCCGTCTGTCCGTCTGTCCGTACGTCAACAATTGGCTATGGCTCGGGCTAGAGGTCGTATTTATGAACCGATCTTTACGAAACTTCTTGTGTACCTTTGTTATGACCCTGGGATGGGAACGAGTGTTTTTAGTTGTGGTCCGAAATTCAAGATGGCTGCCAGCGGCCATTTTGTACCGATGATGCAAAAATCAGTATTTTTATACTGTACCAATGACCCAGACATAGCTGGTGCTAACTCTTAAAATATAGGGCCAAACACAAATTTTGCCCCCCAATCCCCAAAATTTGCATCTAAAACTAAAGAAAACATGTCCTGAAAGGCCCTCCACACTTCGCCCCTACTGCGCATGCGCAGTGTCAAGGACGTTCCGAAATTGGCGCCATTTATCATTCTAAGTTTGGCCCTTCATCAGTTAACATCTGACTGATCTTTGTGCTTTTAAATCTCAGTTTAAATGATGCCAGACACATAAATATTAGTGAAATGGTGATTCTAAGGAGGATAGAAAAGGAGGAGAGGAAAAGAATGTGTGACAGAATATTATCAGGGCTGTAACTTAAAATTTTTTAATGAAATTATGTTAAGTTACCTATTTTCAAGGCAGCAGCCATTTTGTTGTCATTCTGATTATTTAGTTACACTGTTTTTTCAAGTGTTTTTCCTCTCTCCCTGTCCTTTAAGTTCCCCCTTGCTATTCTCCCATGCTTTGGCATAGTTTCTGTAATTATTATTACTAAAATTTCTTGGGAGTTTTAGCTGAATAACAGAATGAATTCTGTTCTTTCCCCATGTTTACGTCTTCACCTACGGGTGGTTAGGCGTTGTGTTCTGCATCTACCATCTGATGTTCTGCAGTTTCTTCCCTGGAAGTCTGTGTTTTGCATCAGATGGTGTATTTTTGGTAACTGATTTCGGGCCTGGGTGCCTGGAGTCTTATTTTAGTGTTTTTACACTCATTGTTTACATTTACAACAGCCCTCTGTGTGAGGGGGGGATTTCTAAATAATAATATCTTTATGTTATTTTAATCATAACTAGATACATTATTATTGTTCGTAAGTGTTGAATAAATTGTTTAAAATATTTTTAAAATTTTTGTCCACACTTAGGCTTGGGATCCATTGGGGCTCAACGTTACTTTTCAGAAACTTGGGCTGTTCTGAAAAAATATTTTTTCAAAATATTTTGATTTCAATTATTTTTTCTATATTAATGGATCATATTATTATTATGTATTTTGATTGCCAGGGGTTAGTGCGAGTACCAGGACTTGTTTTCTTTTCACATTGAAAGGATATTGATTAATTGTTTTAAGAGGAAGTCTTCCTCTGACCTTATTATCATTCTATATGTGGTCAGTGTACTCGCATTAACTCCTGTTCTGTATCGTATGATTTCGATGACAATATGGGAAGCGTATGTCACGGTATGTTGTTGGGGATTTGGACACTCCGGTCCTTTCCCCGCAGGGTCACTCTACTTTATCAATTTCTATTTCAGACGATCAAGATTAGGGTGATGTATCTGTGATGTCTTCCAACAGTGTGCCTCCGTCGTCACAATTAATGAAGGGCTAGCGGAAAAGTGCTCATGTAATACGCCAATTGCCTAAGAGGACCCTAGTAGGTTCGACGGCCTTTGACGTCCGCTAGCTCGCCCGGTGTAGCGTCCATTCACCGAATGGTTCGGCAGCCGGGTTCGTCCGTTGCGGTCTAGAAGGAATTTTGGGGTGATGCGAGCACTATAAAATTAACTTAATGCACACCCAGTGACGGCGGATCGGAGGGAGAACGGAGGAAGCCTTTTAGTCCGGTTCATAGCTCGTTCCGGTCCATCCGGACGGCAAGCGAGAGAGGCCCCTCTCTCGTTCAACAACATCTGGCCCCAGATGTTGTGGTACAAATGTGTCGTTAGCGGAGCATACGTCCGTCGCTCGGGACGCTCCGTTGTATAGGCAGTCCGCTGAGACTGCTAAGGCTTCCTCTTCTCGTCAGCGCACACGACCGCACCTTGGCTGCGTGACCGCCGATATATTACCAGCTTCGCCGATCAAGGATTCTTCGGCGACCAGGTCACACCATCCGGCAGCCAGGGATTCGAGACCGATGGACTCCGGACGTTCGCATAGGAAAAGTATGCGGGAGCCATCTGATGCGGAGCTGCCCTCGGCGAAGCAGCGATAGACTGCGCCTCCGCAGGTCTCGACGCCGGACGTTCTTGTGCACATAGCACAGCTTATCGCAGCATCCCAGCAGCCGACAGAAACGGTGTCGGATCGAGAATTATCCGACAGCGCTGGGTCGGTAGCCGGGGACTCGAGGCCTGCAGACTCCGGACGTTCGCATAGGAAGTGTGCGGGAGTCAACGTACACGGAGCTTCCAGCGGCAATGCATCGTAAGTCCGCTACTGCACAGGCCTCAGGAACGAATGTGCTTTCCTTAATAGCACAGTTTATCGCAGCATCCCAGCATCAACTGAATCTGTCGCATATATTTTATCCGACGATGCTGGGTCGGGACGCTCTGTGGAAGCGGGTACGGACGTCCGAAAGTTTCATCCGGTCCGACGGGATACCGAAAGGGATTCGGTGGATTTCAAGCTTTCCCTTTCGGAACAACATATGCTGCGATGCCGGATAAGAAACTGATAGCGTCGGTGGACTTAGAAATTTTTTGGTTCGGTTCAGGGACATCGTCCCTCAGTTCCGACATAGTCCAATAATGTCACACAAACTTTCGAATTATTGAACGACGCTATATATATTATTATTTTATGCTTGCTATCCAAGCATTTCTGGTTTCTTGTTCGAAGAGTTATGGAGATGTCTTTCAAAAGTGTGCCTCTGTCGTCATAGTTAATGAGGAGTTAGCGGCAATAAGTGCTCATGGAATATGTCTATCGCTTACGGAGTGACATTCGCTAGCTCACCCGGTGTAGCGTACATTCATCGAATGGTTCGGCTGCCGGGTTCGTCCGTTGCGGTCTAGGAAGGAGATTTGGGTGATGCGAGCACTTTAATTACTTTAGTACTCACCCAGTGACGGCAGATTGAGGACAGATCGGAGGAAGCCAACAACATAGGGGACCGCATGTTGTGGTTCAGATATTTTACATTCGGAGCATATGTCCGTTGCTCGGGACGCTCCGTTATATTGACAGTCCGAGAGACTGTCTTTAATGCTTCCTCATCCTCACAGCAGGGCACATGACCGCACATTGGCTACGTGACCTCGAGTATCCGATCAGTTTCGGCATTCAGTGATTCCACAGCGAATAGGTCGCGCCATCCGGTAGCCAAGGGACACGAGGCCTATACACTCCGTTCGCTCGCATATTGGAAGTATGCACGGGGTAACGATCTCGGAGCTTCCTGCGGCAATGCATCGTAAGACCGCTGCTCCTCAGGCCTCAGTGACGGACGTGCTATCCGAGTTAGCACAGTTGTTTCGCAGCATCCCAGCAATTGACGGTTTCTCGGTCGAATCAGGAATTATCCGACGGCGCTGGGTCGGTGCGGTCCGCGGTTGCATCAAGCTACGGACGACCGAACGCTTTATAGGGTCCGACAGGATGGCGAAAGGGATTCGAAAGATTTCGAGTTTTCCCTTTAGTAGTATCGGAAGATGCCTTTCATATCTTCTGGCATTTCTTCCAGTGATTATTTTTTGGACTTCATTGCTGCGATCTTGGATAAGAGACTTATAGCGTCATTGGACTCGGATTTTTCGATCGGTACAGGGACTTTGTCCCTGACTTACCGAAGCAGTCCAATATTGTCATTACAACATGTGTTTTATTTTTCGACGCTATATATTTATATATATATACAAGCCTGCTACTAAGCATGATAGTTTAGTTTCTTGTCCGCGTGGCTCATTTCTGCCATTTTATCTTTTTTACATATAGTTTATTTTGGCAGAGCAGGGCATACCGAGAGTTCATATGCGTCTAGACGGTGTGATTAAAGACTGCATATATTCTTTTTCGCCGTTTATGTCTTTTCCAATTTCAATGTTGGGAACGACATTATGTATAGTAGACTTAACTTAGACGCTTTATTATACGTAATCCGCCTTACTGAGGCGTTATCATTACGTCTTCAAGAAAAGATTTACGGGATATTATTCTCAATGTAATTTCTTTTGAGGGCAGTAGTTTGTTCACGTATAACTCCGCCCTTCAGTGGCTGATTGGAGTTGGTTAGACGTGATGCAGCCCTAGCTACCTCCACGCGTGGATAGTAGGTTAAGAACTCTCTCAGAGTCGCTTCGTTCTCGGAGGAGCTTCTCTTCGACGGCAACTTTCCGGCAATCCATGAATTGCTTGATTTATACATTCTCTTGTCTATCTAGTGTTACAAGAGATTCAGACTGGGGCAAACATTCGGTGGTTGACTCAGAGAGTGCCGCCGCAGTTGCCGGACCCGAGTGTGGCTGTTATGACGGTTGCCAGTCAAACAGATTGGGATATATACTGATCCCTACGGATTCGAAGTGCCAGGGTCTTTGGGTTCCGCAGTCTTTTAGTTATCAGTTTAACTTCCGCGGAATAATGTTTTTTAGGCTTGCTTTATGTCATTGCATGAACATTATTCAGAAACGCATGCCCAAATTCCTGTCCTTTAATTCGACAGTAGTGGCGTATCTCCGGAACCAGGGAGGCACTCTTTCGTTTCCGTTATTCAATTTAATGGAAAGAATCCGTCTGTTGGTTATAGTACACCAAGTTCAGTTTTGATCCGTCATATTCTGGGTCGTCTGATTGTTTTATCGCACTCCCGTTCTCTTACGGGTCGCTTGTTGCTGTCAGAATGGACTCTCAACAAACAAGTATTCAATCAGATTTGCTATCTATGGGAGCGCCCAATGATGTTTTATTTATGACACAGCTTGCTAATCATTTGCAGACGTATGTGTTGGCTTGTCCAGATCTCTGAGCTAATACTGTTAACGCTCTATTGATCTATAGGACGGAATGATAGGATACGCGTATCCTCCGGCGCTGTTGTTTTAGCAGGTATTGCTAAGATAAACAACCACAATACATTTCTGTTGATAGCATCTCTATCTTCACAGAGATCATGAGTAATTTACTCTCTTGTCTACTGTGGATCTTAACGTGAAATCTTCCTCTATGTGAGGATCTTTTTTCACTGGGTAAATCGTGTCATCTTTATCACAACCAGCAAGGTCGCAACCTTTATGTATTCCGTTGTGTGGTCCGTATTGCATTGTAAGCACTGTACTGGACGAGCTTTGGACGCGATTTCTTACTATAGGAGATCCTCTTCTTCGCTATTCTATGCGACTAAAGCGGAGGCTCTTCCGTCGTGGTGTAGGGATCATTATGTTCATATGGTTGATCCCTCCATACTACTCATTGCTATTTTTTAGTATACTTGTTTCACAAGATCTACTGCAGCCTGTTGTTATTTAGGTTATAGGTTTATGTTACCTCATACCTATGCACTCTACGATAGTTTACAATTGAGTCTTTTGTCTCTTTATCTAAGTCAGTTAGTAACTTTTTGATAAATAGACTTAGAATCTTTAGATTAAATTCCTATACGGATTTTAACTTCAGGTTCTTATTTAGCTAAGTAATCATTTGAGCCTCTGGAAACAGTAGTTTTCAAATTCTGACCTTTTAGACAGTAATTCTGTTGATTTCTCTTTTACTGTAGAGTCAGTGAGTTTCATGCACTATCGATGGATGATTTTCACTTTCATAGTTTCGGAATCAATGCTTCCGTTACTATTTAGGTTGGATTGTTGCATAAGAGTTAGGCTCCTATTATCCGGAACCTATTATTTTAAGGTCCTTCTGTCTTCGTATGGGCATAGGCCTTTACTCTTTCCGGGTACAGTTTATGTATTTATAAACAGATATCTGTTTATTACTAGGGCGTAAGCTTCTTCTGTCTTTGATGTCTAGTAGAAGGACGTTACGCTCCATTTTATTGTTAATGGATTCTATTAACTAGTGTACTGCTTATGGTATATCGTTGGCTTAGCAGTTGTGCTTAAGATTTCGGCTCATGAAGTAAGAGTTCTTCTACTTCTTGGGCTTACATTAATAGTGTTGCTATTATAGATTTTTGAAGGCTGCTCATTGTGCTCAGCCATCCATTCATGAATTTTATCTCAGAAATATCGAGTCCATTTCTGGAGGCCTCTATTGTTAGGTCTATTATCTACTGCTCAGAATGTCATTCACTTAACAGTTGCTACTATAGCTAGGTAGGCTGTCTGTTTTGGCAGTGTCTCCGTTCGGCTGCCCTCTTCGCTCTGGGCTATTTGACCCAGGGCAAGAAAAAGGGGGGGGGGGGGGGGGGGGGGGAGGGTGTTCCCTTGGGTCACCTGTTTTTACTATGAAAACAAGGGGATACCTCCTCCGGAGTTAGTAATTCTGAGCTGTTATTGGGATGGTTGTTTAGTGAGAAGTTTAAGTTATAAAATTCATTCAAGTCTTAGTTTTTAAAGTATAGCTTTTGAATACTGCATATGTCAACGGACATGATTATGCAATTCTCACACACTTTTAGGAGTATAAGAGTCTCTATTCTCTAGACTTACTTTATTATTGGCTTACTTTAAAAATTATTAGTATAAGGATTATTGGATATTAATAGAGTACATGGATGTATGAAGCTCAATTTTTGGAAGGTGTTGTATCTTTCTAATTTATCATAAATAAGAAAGATACATGTAAGGCCTATTACTTCTTTTCCCTACATGGGATGACTCTATTTTATTTTATTGAGCGTATTCCATTTTGCTCTATGTCCTTGGCCCTCCAGCCTTTTTACTATTCAGCTATGTCTGGGTCATTGGTACAGTATAAAAATGTTAAAAAATTTATAGTAATTTATATATTTTTTATACTTACCAATGACCCAGACGGGGATGGCCCTCCCAGGAGTTGGGAACTCTTGCCTCCCCGCTGAGTACATAGCGCTTACCAGGCACTGGTTATTAGAATGATAAATGGCGCCAATTTCGGAACGTCCTTGACACTGCGCATGCGCAGTAGGGGCGAAGTGTGGAGGGCCTTTCAGGACATGTTTTCTTTAGTTTTAGATGCAAATTTTGGGGATTGGGGGGCAAAATTTGTGTTTGGCCCTATATTTTAAGAGTTAGCACCAGCTATGTCTGGGTCATTGGTAAGTATAAAAAATATATAAATTACTATAAATTTTTTAACTTTTTGTACAGAACTTCTGTATGAAAGTTCTGATTTGAATAAAGTTTTGTATAAATGTTTAGTACCATGGGATACATCACATATAATACGTTTTTTTTTTCTCGTGCGTAAATTATGCAAATTAGACTGACTTTGATTTATTTAGTGTTACTTTCAGAGCTGTAAGTGCCAAGCTGCTATGGCTCGGGCTAGAGGCCGTATTTATGAACCGATCTTTACGAAACTTCTTGGGTACCTTTGTTATGACCCTGGGACGGGAACGAGTGTTTTTGGGTGTGGTCCGAAATTCAAGATGGCTGCCAGTGGCCATTTTGTACCGATGATGCAAAAATCAGTTTTTTGTACAGAACTTCTGTATGAAAGTTCTGATTTGAATAAAGTTTTGTATAAATGTATAGTACAATGGGATACATCACATATAATACGGGTTTTTATCTCGTGCGTAAATTATGCAAATTAGACTAACTTTGATTTATTTAGTGTTACTTTCAGAGCTGTAAGTGCCAAGCTGCTATGGCTCGGGCTAGAGGCTGTATTTATGAACCAATCTTTACGAAACTTCTTGGGTACCTTTGTTATGACCGTGGGACGAGAACGAGGGTTTTTGGGTGCAGTCCCAAATTCCAGATGGCTGCCAGCAGCCATTTTGTACCGACGATGCCGAAATCTGTTTTTTGTACAGAACTTCCATATGAAAGCTCTGATTTGAATAATTTTTTGTATGAATGTTTAGTACCATGGGATACATTACATATATTACAGGTTTTTTTCTTGTGCGTAAATTATGCAAATTAGGCTAACTTTGATTTATTTAGTGTTACTTTCAGCACTGTGGGTGCAAATCCCAATACGGCTTGTGCTAGAGGCCGTATTTATGAACTGATCTTCACGAAACGTCTTGGGTACATTTGTTATCACTGTGGGACGAGAAGGAGTGTTTTGGGGTCCAGTCTGAAATTCAAGATGGCCGCTAGCAGCCATTTTGTTCAAAATTAAGTGCAATCAGATTTTTGCGCAGAACTTCCAAATGAAAGATCTGATTTGAATAAAGTTTTGTATGAATGTTTAGTACCATGGGATACATTACATATAATACAGAGTTTTTCTCGTGAATAAATTATGCAAATTAGGGGTCCGGTTGGGACTTAGAAAATTTTGGACCAAAATCCGGAAATTAGTTTTTTGGTTTTTTATGCGTTTTGGTCAATTTTAAGACAAAAAAAAAAATTTTTTTTTACACTGAAAATTTGGGGTCCGGGTGGGACTTAGAAAATTTTGGACCAAAATCCGGAAATTAGTTTTTTGTGTTTTGATGCATTTTGGTCAATTTTAAGAAGAAGAAGAAAAAATTTTAGTCTGAAAATATTTTGTTTGGGACTGAAAATTTCCACACAAAAATAATAATCTACAATGATTGGTCTTAATCTGTAGTCCATTACAGTCACCTTGTAATTCTTTTATTATTGTTGACTGGGCCAAAACAAATACTAATTCCTGTCATATTCATTATTCATTTGTCTTGGTCACAGCAAGTACTAATTCCTGTCATATCCAAGTTGAGCTACAGAGTCATTGACTCTTTCATTGTCAAAATGTCCCCACTCATTTGTCAAAACATCCCCAGACATTGATTAAAACATCCCCACTTGTTGGTCAAAAACAAACCCAATAGCTATAACCATCCACATCACCTGCCTCTCAAATTAAAAAAAGTAACAGTATTCAAAAAGAACATTTATCATATGCCTCGTGCGTTTTGTTCACTTTAAAACATTTGATATTTTGCTTTCATATTAATCAGTGATAAATAAAGCCTTCTGCCAATTTCATTGGTCAATTTCAAAACTAGACAATTTGATTGGCCGAACAAATTAAAACTAGGCCACATTTTCATAATTTGCATAATTAGAGTTGGGGGCTTTCATTGGTCAATTTCAAAACTGGACAATTTGATTGGCTAAACAAAATACATCTGGGTGACATTTGCATAATTTCAGTAGGGAGAATTTATGTTATCTGTCCTATTTAGGGTGGGTTATATTGTATTAATCTTTTACCTACAAGAAAAATGCCATTCATTTTTTTTTATATTTTCACTTTTTGCTTCCAAAACATAGGTTATGACCCCTCATTGGAACGAGCTCGACGAGCTCGTTCCAATGAGGGGTCATAACCTATGTTTTGGAAGCAAAAAGTGAAAATTTTTAGTTATACGAGGATGTTTTTTCCAAGTGCCGTCTGCAACTCAGGTTAGGTGATGGGTTAAAAAGTCATACTAAGTGGCTAATTTGTGCGTGTGTGTGTCATATGATAAATAGAATATGAAATGAGTGTTTTTCTCATGTAATATTTATGAAACTCGTCCCAGTTTTCCGTTTGGGCTCGCCAGAGGCTCGCCATAACGGAAAATTCTTAGACTCGTTTCATAAATATTATATGAGAAAAACACTCATTCCATATCCTCTATATATGTATTACATGTATTCAGCTGTACAGATATAAATGTAGATTCTGGAAATTTGTGATTTAGATCCTTGAAAGTCCTTGAAAAGTCCATGAATTTTAAACTACATTTGTGGTACAAACTCTGGATGGTGCACTTTCCTTCAACTGCTGAAAAGTCTGTTTGAGCTGAGTTAGTATGTCGGAGAGTCACTGCTCGGCAGTTCTCTTTGAGCACTCTGCCTTCCTCCTCCTGTAAAACTGTCAGACATGGTATGACCCTGGCTTTTGAAAGTGTTGTTAATCCTACTAAACAAACAACCAAACACAACTGATACCTACTAATTTCAACCCCAATTCTAACTAACCTAGGAGGTCTTTTCAGAGGGAAGCTCTTTAGTCATTTTTATACCCCCACAAAACGAAGTTTAAGGGGGTTATATAGGAGTCAACTTGTCAGTCTGTTGTCACCGTCGGGCCGTTGCACATGTAAACTTGTGGAGCGAACTGTTACTTCCACAGTTTTAGCTGCATTTTCATGAAACTTCACAAAATTGATCAATATGATGGGGGGAAGTGCGTGACATAATTTTTTTCCCGCTCGGGTTTAAGATGCTGACTGGCAGCCATATTGGATTTTTTTTACATGTAAACTTGTCGAATGAACTACTTCCAGTTTTAGCTGCATTTTCATGAAACTTCACAAAAATGATCAACATGATGAGGGGAAGCGCATGACATAATTTTTTTCCTGCTCGTTTTCAAGACGGCCGACTGGTGGCCATATTCGATTTTTTTCACATGTAAACTTGTGAAGCCAACTACTTCCACAGTTTTAGCCCAGGGTTCGTATGTGAGTCTGGAAGTCTGGAAAAAGTATGGAATTTTTAAAAACATTTTCAAGGCTTGGAAAAGGTATGGAAAATGACGTATTTTTATACTGTACCAATGACCCAGACTTAGCTGGTGCTAACTCCACAAAAACCAGGGCCAAACACAAATTTTGCCCCCCAATCCCCAAAATTTGCATCCAAAACAAAAAGAAATCATGTCCTAAAGGACCTCCATAGTACGACTCTACTGCGCATGCGCAGTGACGCAGTCGTCCCGAAATTGGCGCCAAATATCATTCTCTGTTTGGCCCTTCATCAGTCAACATCTCACTGATCTTTGTGCTTGTAAATCTCAGTTTAAAGGATGCCAGACACGTAATTCTTGGAGAAAATGTGATTCTAAGGAGGATAGAAGGAGGAGAGGAAAAAAGAAGTGGCAAAAAATAATCAGGGCTGTACTTAAAATTTTTTGTTGAAATTATGTTAAGTTGCCTATTTTCGAGGCAAACGCCTCTTGTTGTCATTCTTGCTAATTTTTGCACTGCTTATTCAGTGTTTCCTCTCCCCTAACCTTCTAAAGTCCCCCCTTGCAATTCTCCCATGCTTTTGGCATATTTTTGAGAAGTTTCATTTCTAAAAATTCCCTGGGAGAGTTGCTTGGTTACAGAATGTTTTCTGTTATTTTCCCCATAGTTACGTTTTCACCCATGGGTGTATAACGTTTGTGTTCTGCATCTTCTATCTGATGTTCTGCAGATTCTCCCCTGGGAGTCTCTGTTTTGCATCAGATAGAGTGTAATTGATGACTGATTCCGGGCCAGTTTTTTCAGTGCCTGGAGTCATGTTTTCTTCTGTGTTTACAGTGTTTGTTTTCATTGGCAACAGCCTTTTTTGAGGGGGGCTGTTTGCCTTTGAGGTAGTTTATCTCATAAGATACATTTATATTATCCGAAAGTGTCTCATTAATTATTTTATATAATTTTAAAATTTTTGACCACACTTTGCCATCGGATCCATCGGGGCTCAACGTTACTTTTCAGCAACTTGGGCTTCTCTGAAAAAATATTTTTTCAAAATTATTTTGTTTTGCAATTGTTTTTTCATTTATTAATGGATCATGTTATTATGTATCTTTGTGTCAGGGGTTTTTGCTAGTAACTAGGACTTATTGTTGTTCTTTCACAATGAAGGGAACTTGTTCAAATTGTAATAGGAAGAAATCTTCCTCTGACTTTCATGATTATTGCATTAATTGTAGTCAGTGTTCTCGCATTAATCCCTGTCCTGTATGTGAACATTGGGATGAGAAACATTGGAAACGTGTGTCACGATATGTTGTTTCTGGAGAAAGAGCGATGCCGGCTCTTTCTCCACAAGGTCACTCTACTCTCTCAGTTTCTATTTCAGAGGAACCAGAACAGGGTGATGTTTCCATGTTATCTTCTTCAAGTGTGCGTCCGTCGTCACAATTAAATACAGAGCTAGCGGCAAAAGTGCTCATGGAGATTAGACAAATGTCGTCCGCTAGCTCGCCCGGTGTAGCGTCCATTCACCGAATGGTTCGGCAGCCGGGTTCGTCCGATGCGGTCCAAGAGGAAATTTTGGGTGATGCGAGCACTATAAAAATAATAGATGCACACCCAGTGACGGCGGATAGTGAACGAGAACGGAGGAAGCCTTTTAGTCCGGTTCCTAGCTCGTCCAGGTCCAGCCGGGCCGCGAGCGAGAGAGGCCCCTCTCTCGTACAACAACATCTGGGACCAGATGTTGTGGTACAAAATGTGTCTTTAGCGGAGCATACGTCCGTCGCTCGGGACGCTCCGTTGTATAAGCAGTCCGCAGAGACTGTTAAGGCTTCCTCTTCTCGCCGGCGCACACGACCGCACCTTGGCTGCGTGACCTCCGATATTTTGCCAGCTTTGCCGATGAAGGATTATTCGGCGACCAGGTCACACCATCCGGCAGCCAGGGATTCGAGACCGATGGACTCCGGACGTTCGCATAGGAAAAGTATGCGGGAGCCATCTGATGCGGAGCTGCCCTCGGCAAAGCAGCGAAAGACCGCTCCTCCGCAGGTCTCGACGTCGGACATTCTAGTGCAGATAGCACAGCTTATCGCAGCATCCCAGCAGCCGACAGAGACGGTGTCGGATCGAGAATTATCCGACGGCGCTGGGTCGGTACGCTCCGCCGAAGCATCGGCGGCGGACGACCGGGAACATCGGGAGGTCCGACCGGATGGTGAAAGGGATACGGATGAATTGGAGCTATCCCTTTCGGAACAACACAAAGCTGCCATAGACTTCATCCGGCACTTTCTTCCTCAAGTTGTTCCGTCGGGCCAGACTGCTGCGCTTCCGGACAGGAGAATTATAGCGTCATTGGACTCTGATTTTTTCGAGCGGTTCAGGGACATCGCTCCCGAGTTTCCGTCGCAGTCCAATAATGTTGCAAGAACATTTGAATTATTGAACGACGCTATTTTTAAACTTGCTTCCAGGACAGGGAAAGCAGGCTTCTTGTCCGCAAATACTCTCAACCTGCCTTTCATTAATGCAAGGAATAAATTCGACACGGCAGGTCAGGGTATACCGAGAGTTCCTCTGCGTATGGACGACGAGGCGGAAGACTTAGAGCTATCATTACCGTCGTCAGCTTCTATTCCAACCGCAGTGTTGGAAACAGCTATTGCGTCTAACAGAGCCAATTTAGATGCCTTATCTTACGCAGATCACCTTACGAAGGCGTTATCACTGCGTCTTCAAGGGGAAGAGTTTCAGGATATACAATCCTCCTTAAGACTTCTTTCAAGGGCAGTAGCTTATTCCACGTGTAACTCCGCCCTTTCAGTGGCAAATTTGGAGTTGGTTAGACGTGACGCAGCCCTGTCTACATCCACACTAGTGGATTCTAAGGTGAAGAACTCTCTTAGAGTCGCTTCGGTCTCAGGAGATCTTCTCTTTGACGGCAAGCTTTCCGCTATTTATGATAATATTAAAAAGAAAGCTAGTGATTCTCTGTTGTTCAGATCCGCTCCTAAAAGGTCGGATACAGCAGACACGAATAAGGCGGGCACTTCTGGGTCTTATCCGCCCAAGAGAGGTGCCTATAGAGGTTCCGGTGCGTCCTCTAGCTCTTATTCGAGAGACCGTCAGGATAGCGACTCTCGTTCGGGACGTCCTTCAGGCCGGGACAATCGGTCGGACGCCCCGAGGTCGACGAGGCGAGGTGCGGGTCGTGGAAGACGTGGTTTCTCCTACCGCAGGCCTCGCAGATCCAGGAGGTGATGGCTCAAACCTCTATCGCGTTCCGGTTGGCGGAAGGTTGTCGAGTTTTTCTCAAGAGTGGGCGTCGATTACGGATGACCCGTGGGTGAGAGGAGTGACTTCGGAAGGTCTAAAGATATCCTTCAAACGAAAGCCTCCTTTAACTCGAAGTCCAAAGTGGACTCATCTTCCGTCAAACCCTCAGAAAAGAGACGCTCTGCTATCAGAGGTGCAGTCTCTTTTAATGAAGAACGCGGTAGAGGTCGTAGAAAACCAGGAATCGCTGGGATTCTACAGCCATCTGTTTCTGGTTCCGAAACCAGACGGCTCGTTCCGTCCAGTCATAGATTTGAGCTGGATAAACAAGCTGATCGTCGCTCCGAAGTTTTATATGGAGACGATTCGATCGGTCAGAGCGAGTATTCGGGTGAACGATTATGCAACGAGCATAGATCTCAAAGATGCGTACTTTCACGTCATGGTACATCCGACATTCCGAAAGTATCTACGCTTCGCAGTCCTAGGAGTGGTGTATCAGTTCCGGGCCATGTGCTTCGGATTGAATCTAGCACCCTGGGCTTTCACTCGGGTAATGAACTCGGTAATGATCTACTTCCGAGCTCATTCGTCTGCGGTAACGTCGGCCTACCTGGACGACATTCTTCAGAGGTACGGCAACGAGTTAACGCTTCAGAACGATGTTCAGAATCTTCTTCTATTGCTCCGACGTCTCGGTTTCATAGTAAAAGAGGAGAAGTCGGATCTGGTGCCGTCCAAGTCATTCACTCATCTGGGAATGAGCTTCGAGACGCACAACAATCTCGTTCGTCTGCCGTTAACCAGAGCGAAATTAGTCAGTTGTTACGCTCGCTATTGTCTAAATACAGACAAAGTCACAGCGAGAGAATTTATGAGACTGATAGGTCTGTGCGGAGCCGCCGCGGATCTCATTCCGATGGGACGGCTACGCACACGGCCTCTTCAAATTTTCCTGACTCAGAATTGGAGTGTGAAAATTCATTCTCTCGATGTAGACGTTCTCTTGTCAGATCAAGTGAAACAAGAGATTCAGACTTGGGCAAACATTCAGTGGTTAACTCAAGGAGTTCCGCTGCAGTTGCCGGATCCGAGTTTTACCATTATGATGGATGCCAGTCAAACAGGTTGGGGTGCATCATTAATCCCAACGGATTCGAGATGCCAGGGTCTTTGGGATCCGCAATTCCTGTGCAAGCACATAAACATCAAGGAAATGATGTCAATTTGGCTTGCGTTACGTCACTGGATGGACATTATTCACGATGCTCATGTCCAAATCCTATCCGACAGTACGACTGTAGTGGCGTATATACGGAATCAGGGAGGCACTCATTCAGTTCCGTTGTTCAATCTAACGGAAAGAATCCTTCTGTTTGCGTTGGAACATCACGTTCTTCTTTCGGTCCGTCACATACCGGGTCGTCTGAATGTGCTAGCAGACTCCCTTTCACGAAAGGGTCGCTTGTTGCCGTCGGAGTGGACTCTCAACAAACAAGTATTCAATCAGATTTGCTACCAATGGGAACGGCCAATGATAGACTTATTTGCGACACATCTCAACAATCAGTTGCAGACGTATGTGTCCCCGTGTCCGGATCCAAGAGCATTTGCAGTAGACGCTCTATCGATCCCTTGGGACGGAATGATAGGATATGCGTATCCTCCAGCGCCGTTAATTCAACAAGTATTGCTAAAGATAAAACAATCTCAATGCAAGATTCTGTTGGTAGCATCTCTGTCGCCACAGAGACCGTGGATAAATCTACTCAGGTGTCTGTTGTGGGACCTACCGCGGAAGCTCCCTCCACGAGAGGATCTTCTTTGGCAGGGGAAATCGCGCCAACTGCATCACAACCCGCAAGGTCTCAACCTTCACGTTTTTCCGTTGTGCGGTCCTTCTTGCATGGCAAGCACTTTACAGGACGAGCAGTGGACGCGATTTCTAACTGTAGGAGGACCTCCTCTTCGCTAAACTATGCGGCTAAGTGGAAGGTTTTCCGTCGTTGGTGTAGGGATCATTCTGTTGATATATTTGATCCCTCTATACCAGACATTGCTAACTTTCTAGTATACTTGTTTGACGAAATCAAACTGCAACCTGTTACTATAAAGGGTTATAGATCTATGTTATCTGATACCTATGCACATCATGATAGTTTACAAATTGGATCTAATGTCTCTTTATCGAAATTGGTTAGAAACTTTTCGATAAATAGACCCAGAACTCTTAGATTAATTCCTAAGTGGAATTTAGCTTGGGTTCTCCTTAAATTGAAGGAAAAGCCATTTGAACCTCTTGGGACAGTAGATTTCAAATTCTTATCTTATAAGACAGCTTTTCTCTTAGCTTTCTCTTCTGCCAGAAGAATCAGTGAGCTTCATGCACTATCGGTGGATGATTCTCATTATCGTAGTGTTGGGAACACTATCACCTTCACTACTAATGTCGGTTTTTTAGCTAAGAATCAGGCTCCTAATAAATATCCGGAACCTATTGTTATTAAGGCTCTTCCGTCTTCAGACGGGCGTAGGCCTTTACTCTGTCCTGTTAGAGCACTACGTATCTATAAACAGAGATCTCAGTTCATCAGAAAGGGACGGAAACGTTTCTTTCTGTCTTTGATGCCTAATAGAAAGGACATTTCAGTCCATTCTATTGCTAGATGGATTCAGTTAACTATCCGTACTGCGTATGAAGATTTATCTTCTTCTCAGCAGTCTGTGCTTAAGATTTCTGCTCATGAAGTAAGAGCTCTTTCTACTTCCTGGGCTTATGCTAATAGTGTTGCTATTACAGATTTAATGAAGGCTGCTTATTGGTCTCAGCCATCCACATTTACTAATTTTTATCTCAGAAATATTGAGTCCATTTCTGGAGACCTGCATTGTTTAGGTCCGTTATCTGTTGCTCAGAATGTCGTCCACTAAACAGTTGCAACTATAGTTATGCGGGCTTTCTGTTCCGGCAGTGACTCCGTCTGGCTGCCCTCTTCGCTCTGGGCTATTTGACCCAGGGCAAGGGGAAGGGGGGGGGGGGGGGGGGGGGGGGGGCGGGTGTTCCCTTAGGTCACCTGCTTTATAGTGAAAAGCAAGGGAATGCCTCCTCCAAGACAGTATTTCTGAGTCGCTTCCGGGATGGTTTTAAAGTGTAATATTAATGTTTAATTTCATTCATGTCTTATTTTTAAAGTGTAGCTCGGTGTGAAGCATTTGTATATGTCAAGTGTCAAACGGGCTTTAATATACAATACTCGGACACTTTTAAATGATTATAAAGAGTCTCAATTCTCTGGACTACTTTATTTATTGGCTTGTTTTAAAAATAATTAGTATAAAGGTTATACTGGATGTTAATAGAGAACATGAATGTTATTGTGCTCAATTATTAAGGGTAGTGTATCTTTCTAATTTAAATATTAAATAAGAAAGATACATGTAAAGCCTAATACTCCTTTTCTCCTTAAGGGGTTACCTCTTTATCTTATAATTGAGCTTATTGGATTTTCCTCTATGTCCTAGGCCCTCCAGCCTGTTTACTATTCAGCTAAGTCTGGGTCATTGGTACAGTATAAAAATGTTAAAAAATTTATAGTAATTTATATATTTTTTATACTTACCAATGACCCAGACGGGGATGGCCCTCCCTGAGTTGGGAACTCTTGCCTCCCCGCTGAGTACATAGCACTGACCAGGCACTGCCAGTAAGAATGATATTTGGCGCCAATTTCGGGACGACTGCGTCACTGCGCATGCGCAGTAGAGTCGTACTATGGAGGTCCTTTAGGACATGATTTCTTTTTGTTTTGGATGCAAATTTTGGGGATTGGGGGGCAAAATTTGTGTTTGGCCCTGGTTTTTGTGGAGTTAGCACCAGCTAAGTCTGGGTCATTGGTAAGTATAAAAAATATATAAATTACTATAAATTTTTTAACTTTCATGTAAATGGTATGAAAAAAGTATGGAAATTTAAATACATTCAGAATCACTTTTGCTGTTCATGAAATTCAAATTTCTTACTAATTTCTTTTTGTTTTAGTTTTTATTTCATTTTGAATCAAATTTCAAAACTCGTAAAATTTAGGCCTTTGTAACCCAACATGAAAATAACTGATCTGACACGAGCATTAATGACCATTAATTGATCCATATATTTCCGTGATCAAAATGGCTGCGCCCAGTGATAATGTGTTTATGTTGTGAACGTCAAGAAAAACAACACACAAACTTGAAAGTTTGATCTGCTAAGTTGAAACCCTAATAATGAGTAATACCGTCAACAAATTAAAGTGAAAGGAAATGGGGAAATGTTTGTTTTCAGAAACGTGGTTGGAAAATCCCAAATACACATAGAGGATTAGCAGGAACACGAATTAAAAACAAAGTCAGAGGCAAAATGGCTTGTCTGTGACAAGTCTTTTGACCTCTCAAATACAGGGGAAGTGCCATTAACAAGACATGAGGCCTCCAGAAAACATAACTATTTTGGATCAAAGAGAAAAAAAAAAAAACAAACGTAGGATGTGTGTTGAGGAAAGGAGTGTAAATGGTCGTTGAGAAACTGATATCTTTGTTCAAAGCGTGTTTGTTGATAGTTATTGTGATATGCACACATGTACAAGGTGACACTTTCTTTATGCTGACTTCCTGGTCCCTTAACCCTTTACCATACACGAGAGGCAGACGACACATGCAAACAAAGTTCTTTAATAACTAATTTTATTCATTTTTTGCATCAAAAATATAGCTTAGGACGCTTCTTCCAATGAGGAGTCAAAAGCTGTGTTTTTAAGTTGAAAAAATATTGAAAATTGGATGGTGCTTTTTGTAAATAGTGCTGGATGGTTTTGGCCATTACCTGGGTAAAGGGTTAACACTTACATTCTTATTTGTCCTTTTGCTTCCTCCCTTTAAACCAAATTTAATTTCCTTCTTGACAACTTCATCAGACTAGTTAGACAAGTGTTAGATGACATAAATTTCAATGAATTCTTTTTTTTAAGGAGGAGGAGGTTATGGAGGTGGTGGAGGTAATAGAAATCAGAGGTAAAGTATAATTGATTGTCTTTCCTTTTCCAGTATTTGATAAAATTAGTTCTAACTATTCCAATGTTTCACCAGGTTTTACAGTAATGTTTTTGTACCCCCTGACCAACATAATCCTCTCTCTGTGGATGACAGATAAATGATCTGATAGCTGACGGCATGTACAAACTGGGTGAACAGTTGTTACCTTTGCCTGCTGTTCATCTAAAACGAAATAGGTGGTCTGATTTTTCATTTTCCCACATCAGTAGATGTTAAAAAAATATCTTGACTCGAATTGGACTTGGCTTCATTTGTTAACTCTACCAAGTGATAATAAATCTTGTTTTATTGGACTGTGGCAGTGCAAGTGCTGTGATGTAACACACTATTGGAAAGGACTTTCTGAGATCTTTCGAACAGTAGGTTACATTACAGCTTATTATTGGGTTACTGACATAAACCCATGAAATAAATTAGTGTTTTAGAATGTTCATACCAGACTTAGCTGGCTCAGTGTTTAGGGCAAAGTTCCATGGTTCAATGCCGATCAGCAGTAACTGCATTGTGTCCTCGGGGGCCAGACACTTAATCCTGATTGCCCATTTGTGTGCACTGTCGCACGGTACCCATGCTAAACCTCTTGTGTGGGGGTTGTACTTTAGTCAGTCTGACAGTTGCTCGCTGCTGCTTGATGGTTCTTTTCAGTACTCTGACTTCCTCCTTCCATAAAATTGTCCAACATGAGGTGACACTGGCTGTCACTGGCTATCGAAAGTGTTGTTAAACCCCAATAGCCTTTCTTTTGCTTACAAAATCTAAAGAAAAGGATTGCCTCAAAAATAGATTCCCTGAAAAATGTTAGGGTAACCTTTTTTCAGGTTGCCTTAATTTTTAATATACCCCACTCTCAGAGATTGGAGGGGTATACTGTCCATCTGCCTGCCCGTCCATCCATCCATTAGTCCATCCATCCATTAGTCCATCCATCCAGATCTATATCTCCGCAGTGACTGGATGAATTTCAGTGAAATTCAGTATGCAGTGAGGCAGAATGCAATGGTGGGGTATGCACCTAGATGTGGCCCAGCTCTTGTTTGTACTGGCCAGTAGCAGGTAGGTATCTTTGTCTTCTCATTAATAAAATGCCCAGTTGGACACTTTTGATCATTTACCAGGAATGTACATGTCCACTGTTTTGAGGCGATTTGATTTGAAAATGGCCAACCTGATTTGAAAATGAGAGCAGCAAATGCCCACCTATTAAAATCTAAATGGCTCCCCATGGATTGAATTGAAGAAAAGCCAATGGTACAGATTTCCCCATCATTGAGAAATAACTGTAATACTGTAATGCTAAAGCAAACCATTTCCCTGGAGGGCATCAGTTGCTCTCCTGAAATTGTTTAAATGCCAGATTTTTTCAGTTCTTTAATTCTGTTACACAATTTGGGAATTCCAGTAAATCTTCTTGGATTAACATTATTTAGCTCACCTGAGCACAGCTCAGTGGGAGCTTTACTGATCACATTCCGTCCGTCCGTCCGTCTGTCGTCGTCCGGTTTTAACTTTACATTATCGACTTCTCCAAAAAAAACACTAGCCCAATTTTATTCAAATGTTGGGTAAATGTTTATTACCTAATGCCAATTCAGATTTGTTCAAATGAAGTCCCCCCCCCCCTCCTGGGTGATGCCACGCCCCCAAGGGACACCAAAATCTTTGAAAATCTCATGAACCAGCAGTAGCAGAGACTTGATATTAGGTGTGCAGCTTCCTTTTGGGGTGTAGACTCAGATTTGTTCAAGAGAAGTTCTAGGGGCTATATTTGCCATCATTATGGGAGGGGCAAGAATTTTTGCCACTCCCAAATTTTCTATTTTCCAAACCGAGAGGCTGATTTGAACCAAATTTGATGTGAGATTTTATTGGGACATAAGTCGTTGATTTATGACAAAAAACATTTTCCTGTCGCCCCGTGGGAACCGCAGGAGCTAAAAATAGAAAAAATTTAAAACTCTCATATCTCAAAAACTGCATGGCACTGAGAATTTTTATTTGGTGTGAAGCTTCCTTAGGATCAACAGGATGGAATGTAAAAAAAAATTACTATCGGTTTTATCATGGGGTACTTTTTTGGGACTTTGAAAAAGTTCTGAGTCAGCATTTTTAAACACTGTGGGTAATGGGAAAAACGTTTAACACTACTTTTCTCCCAAACCACTGCTCCAAAAGCATTCAAATTTCACATATAACATCTTTGGAAGATTGTTTCACAGGTTTATTGAAATCAATTTTCTGGGTTCATATTTGGGCTCTCTATGGGAGCCCAAATGTTTAAATTAGTGCAGTATGAGGAATATTCTTTAAAAATCTTCTTCTTCAGATCTATAATAAGAATCTTTTGATATTTGGTATGCATCATGCTTAGGGGGTGAGATTCAAGTTTGTTCAAGCCAAGTCCCTGGGTTCATATTTAGGCTGAAAATTTGGGGGTCCCGTTCCGGATTTAGAAATTTTGGACCAAAATCCGGAAAAAATTTTTTTTGTTTTTTTTTTATGCGTTTTGGTCAATTTTAAGACAAAAAAAAAAATTTTTACACTGGAAATTTGGGGGCCGGGTGGGACTTCGAAAATTTCCAAACAAAAATAAAAAAAAATCTGATTTTTATGCATTTATCTCAGTTTTGGGATGTAAAAGTGCTGGAACTGAAAATAGAAGGAAAATCCTGTGTATTGTGTGGGCACAATTGCTTCATCTAGTTGGTATATGCTTTTCTTAGGAGGGGCGTATGCAGCTTATTCAAGTCAAGTCCCTGGTTTGATATTTAGACTACCATGTCAGGTGAGCGACCTCAGACCCCATGGGGCCTCTTGTTAATTTATTATTCCCAAACTAAGCTTTCTGGGCTCCCATAGGGATAGATGTCTTGAATTTCAGAAGAAAGATTGGGAAGCCATGAATTTAGACTGAATTGGGCTTGAAAAGTTCTGAAATTCTAAAATTGGTCTTCTGAGTTGTAGGATGAGTGTGCTGAGGTATTGTGGTTACAGCATTGAACTTCAAACCGAGAGATCCATGGTTCGATCCCTGCCAGGTGGTAATTGCATTGTGTCCTTGGGAAAGGCTCTTAATTCCAATTGTCCATGTGGGACATGGTGGTGCTATGTACTAAAGTGTACTGCATGTCGATGGTGCACCTGTCTTCAACCAATACTAACCCTGCTTGTGTGGAGTTAGTATGTCGAGGAGTCTGACAGTTGCTTGCTCATTGGTTCTCCCTGGGCTTTGGGAATCCTGGATGTCGAAAGTGTAGTTAAACTCGCAATAAAAAAATAAATAAGTAGGATGAGAGGTCGAAAATGTTTTGTCATTTTTAATACCAACCCATAACAAAGCGTTTTGGAAAGCTCTCATTGATATGTTATGTAATGTTTAGACTGAGCCAGAATATACCAGCTTTCTAAATCTTCACAGTAATATGATGATAGCTGTTATGCAACATTTGACTTCTGGTCTCTTCACTGCTATTCAATGTTGTCTATGAATTTGCAAAGACATAGAATACAATCTGCTTGGAAATAATTGGTATATGACTAAAAAATTTCCTTTAATTACCACAACATAAAAAGGCAAAATAAAACTACAACAAGACAAAATTAAGTGAATTCTTTTTCATCTTTAAACTAGTTCAGTGTTGAATTTGTTATGTAAATATACAAATCTCTTGAAAATCCCAGAATATTGGAATCTTAAGAAAAAAAACCCTGAAAAAGTGAGATAATAGAATAATCCAAGGGGATTAATTCAAGCAAAAGTTAGCTTGCCATACAGCCCGTGAGGTATTGTTTTATGTGTTTGATTGGTACAGCACTAAAATTGGCAACGCTGAGCACAAACTCCTTCAATTTACATATTGTCCCTTGAAAGCATAAAGGTGCCAAATGTAATGCTTAACTCTTAACCCGCTGAGTATTTTCAAGATATTTTTTCATCAAATCTAGTCATGGCTGCTGTAAAGCAGCAATGACTAGAGTTGATGAAAAATTAATCTAAATATAACATGTAATCATTGGTTAAAAAAATCTGTTCAATTTACAGGGGAAAATATGTTTAAATATGCCCAAATTATAGTTATATCAGTGGCAAGAGAAAACCTGAGCTGGGCAGGAATATCCGTCAACAGCATGCAAAGGGTTAAGCATTACATTTGGCACGTTCATGCTTTCAAGAGATGATATATGATTCTGTGTAGCTTTTGATGGGGAAATCTCTTCTATTTGACCAGTATGTCCTTGAAAATTCTTGTATTTATCTTAAACAAAGGGAAGTGTAACCTGGAAAATGGAATTCATTTGTCATTCAAGTGCTTGAGCTATGAATATTTTTTTCATATAGAAATTATGGCCAGGGAGGTGGTAATCAAGGATGGAGTAGAAATATGCAATCACAAGGATCGGCATATCAGAGAAATCAGTACTCTGGTCAGGGACAGTATGATCAGTCACGCCAAGGTGGTCAGTCCAGTTGGTCACAGCAGGGAAGACAGTATGGTGGAGACAGAGGAGGCAATCAGTATGGTGGACAGGGAAGCAACAGAGGAGGAAATCAATCACAGGTAACTGCTTAAATTTTACTTAACATAACCAGATTCACACAGCAATATATCTTCTTCTATAAAGCAAAATTGAGGCCTGGAGATTCGATTTGATTTAAAATCCTTTCTCTGATTCATTTCACTTTGAAATCCATTGAGATTTTAGGAGGAATGCAAATCTCTGCAAAATCACAAATCTCAATGTGAAAGGTAATGCATCTCCCATGTATAGTATTTGACTAGCACCCACCACTTTGCATGACTACTTTTAGTTGCACTTCAAGTTCTATAGAGCATATCGTATGCAGGAGTTGAGCTGTATGTTTCTCTTTTTCTCCGAGAAATTAGCATAGTTTTTGAAAGAGTCGCTTTTGTATATATTGTCTGGATCAGTATATTTTTGTCAGGTCAAAATTTAAACTATTGGGTTATAATTTAATTTTGGGCTATGGTTTGGCCAGACTGGTCTGACTGTATCACAGCCAAAAATTAAATACCATCCTTACGGACCAAGTTTAAAATTGGAACCAACATGTTCTACCCATGTAGAGTGGTAATATACTTGTGCCAAATTTAAATGTAAATGGATGACCAATCGCCAAAATCTCCCTGACAGTCATATTCAGAGGTTAACAGGTCTGGACCTGTTAACCTCAGAATATGAATGTCAGGGAGATTTTGGCGATTGGTCAGGGAGATTTCCATGCTTGTAAGGGATATTTGTGCATGCAGCAAGAACATAAATAATTTACATTTTACGTATCCCACACCCACCCCACACGACCCAACCCTATCCTAATACATTTCATTTTATTTGAACAATTTTAATGGAATTTGAAAGCATACAAATATTGATATCATTAGAACCAGCTCTCGGAGCTTGTTCCAATGAAATCCATATCTGAATGGTTTTATTTGTCAAGTTCTATGATATTCCAGATCTTATTAAGCCTGTATAAATTTTGGCCTTGTGTTACAATTTAGGCTTCATTTGGGTAATTTTAAAGGGTAAAAGATTCAGACCCACTATCGCGGTCCACCCAATTAGAACGCAAATTTAAAGAGCCTACCAACTGAGCCCTCATGGGGCCCATGACCCTTGCATGGAAACATTCAGCAGAATCCTTAGTTATCATGTTTCGGCAACACCTCACAAAAAGGCCGAAACAAACATAACCCCAACTGAACGAATAGCTCTCCATACCCTTAATCCTTTACCTAACATGAAAAGCAGTCTACACTTGCAAAAAAATTATTGAATAACTAATTTTTAGCTCAGCTTTGACGTCAAATTTGAGGTTATGCCATGGCCCGTCCGTTCGTCTGTCAACAATTCAATACGGCTCGGGCTAGACACCGTATTTATGAACCAATCTTTATGAAACTTCTTGGGTACCTTTGTTATTACCTTGGGACGAGAATGAGTGTTTCTGTGTGCGGTCCAAAATTCAAGATGGCAGCCAGCGGCCATTTTGTACCAATATTAGGTACAATCAGTTTTTTGTACACAACTTCTGTACGGCTCGGGCTAGAGGCCATATTTGTGAGCCGATCTTTATGAAACTTCTTGGGTACCTTTGTTATCACCGTGGGATGAGAACGAGTGTTTTTGGGTGTGGTCCGAAATTCAAGATGGCCACCAGCAGCCATTTTGTACCAAAATTAGTGCAATCTGTCTTGTACAGAACTTCTGTATGAAAGTTCTGATTTTAATAAATTTTTGTATGAATGTTTAGAAACATGGAATACATCACATATAACAGGGTTTTTTTTCTCGTGCAGAAATTATGCAAATTAGATGGACTTTGATTTATTCAGTTCTACTTATACACAGTAAGTACACATGTCAATACGGCTCGGGCTAGACACCGTATTTATGAACCGATCTTCACAAAACTTCTTGGGTACCTTTGTTATCACCTTGGGACGAGAACGAGTGTATTTTTATACTGTACCAATGACCCAGACATAGCTGGTGCTAACTCTTAAAATATAGGGCCAAACACAAATTTTGCCCCCCAATCCCCAAAATTTGCATCTAAAACTAAAGAAAACATGTCCTGAAAGGCCCTCCACCCTTCGCCCCCACTGCGCATGCGCAGTGTCAAGGACGTTCCGAAATTGGCGCCATTAATCATTCTAAGTTTGGCCCTTCATCAGTTAACATCTGACTGATCTTTGTGCTTTTAAATCTCAGTTTAAATGATGCCAGACACATAAATATTAGTGAAATGGTGATTCTAAGGAGGATAGAAAAGGAGGAGAGGAAAAGAATGTGTGACAGAATATTATCAGGGCTGTAACTTAAAATTTTTTAATGAAATTATGTTAAGTTACCTATTTTCAAGGCAGCAGCCATTTTGTTGTCATTCTGATTATTTAGTTACACTGTTTTTTCAAGTGTTTTCCTCTCTCCCTGTCCTTTAAGTTCCCCCTTGCTATTCTCCCATGCTTTTGGCATAGTTTCTGTAATTATTATTACTAAAATTTCTTGGGAGTTTTAGCTGAATAACAGAATGAATTCTGTTCTTTCCCCATGTTTACGTCTTCACCTACGGGTGGTTAGGCGTTGTGTTCTGCATCTACCATCTGATGTTCTGCAGTTTCTTCCCTGGAAGTCTCTGTTTTGCATCAGATAGTGTATTTTTGGTAACTGATTTCGGGCCTGGGTGCCTGGAGTCTTATTTTAGTGTTTTTACACTCATTGTTTACATTTACAACAGCCCTCTGTGTGAGGGGGGGATTTCTAAATAATAATATCTTTATGTTATTTTAATCATAACTAGATACATTATTATTGTTCGTAAGTGTTGAATAAATTGTTTAAAATATTTTTAAAATTTTTGTCCACACTTAGGCTTGGGATCCATTGGGGCTCAACGTTACTTTTCAGAAACTTGGGCTGTTCTGAAAAAATATTTTTTCAAAATATTTTGATTTCAATTATTTTTTCTATATTAATGGATCATATTATTATTATGTATTTTGATTGCCAGGGGTTAGTGCGAGTACCAGGACTTGTTTTCTTTTCACATTGAAAGGATATTGATCAATTGTTTTAAGAGGAAGTCTTCCTCTGACCTTATTATCATTCTATATGTGGTCAGTGTACTCGCATTAACTCCTGTTCTGTATCGTATGATTTCGATGACAATATGTGAAGCGTATGTCACGGTATGTTGTTGGGGATTTGGACACTCCAGTCCTTTCCCCGCAGGGTCACTCTACTTTATCAATTTCTATTTCAGACGATCAAGATTAGGGTGATGTATCTGTGATGTCTTCCAACAGTGTGCCTCCGTCGTCACAATTAATGAAGGGCTAGCGGAAAAGTGCTCATGTAATACGCCAATTGCCTAAGAGGACCCTAGTAGGTTCGACAGCCTTTGACGTCCGCTAGCTCGCCCGGTGTAGCGTCCATTCACCGAATGGTTCGGCAGCCGGGTTCGTCCGTTGCGGTCTAGAAGGAATTTTGGGGTGATGCGAGCACTATAAAATTATCTTAATGCACACCCAGTGATGGCGGATCGGAGGGAGAACGGAGGAAGCCTTTTAGTCCGGTTCATAGCTCGTTCCGCAAGCGAGAGAGGCCCCTCTCTCGTTCAACAACATCTGGCCTCAGATGTTGTGGTACAAATGTGTCACTAGCGGAGCATACGTCCGTCGCTCGGGACGCTCCGTTGTATAGGCAGTCCGCTGAGACTGCTAAGGCTTCCTCTTCTCGTCAGTGCACACGACCGCACCTTGGCTGCGTGACCGCCGATATATTACCAGCT
Source organism: Pictodentalium vernedei (assembly GCA_031216915.1). Classification (NCBI taxonomy): domain Eukaryota; kingdom Metazoa; phylum Mollusca; class Scaphopoda; order Dentaliida; family Dentaliidae; genus Pictodentalium; species Pictodentalium vernedei. The sequence goes on along the minus strand of CM062292.1, from coordinate 216,683,390 downwards.
TCGCCGATCAAGGATTCTTCGGCGACCAGGTCACACCATCCGGCAGCCAGGGATTCGAGACCGATGGACTCCGGACGTTCGCATAGGAAAAGTATGCGGGAGCCATCTGATGCGGAGCTGCCCTCGGCGAAGCAGCGATAGACTGTGCCTCCGCAGGTCTCGACGCCGGACATTTTTGTGCACATAGCACAGCTTATCGCAGCATCCCAGCAGCCGACAGAAACGGTGTCGGATCGAGAATTATCCGACAGCGCTGGGTCGGTAGCCGGGGACTCGAGGCCTGCAGACTCCGGACGTTCGCATAGGAAGTGTGCGGGAGTCAACGTACACGGAGCTTCCAGCGGCAATGCATCGTAAGTCCGCTACTGCACAGGCCTCGGGAACGGACGTGCTTTCCTTAATAGCACAGTTTATCGCAGCATCCCAGCATCAACTGAATCTGTCGCATATATTTTATCCGACGATGCTGGGTCGGGACGCTCCGCGGAAGCGGGTACGGACGTCCGATAGTTTCATCCGGTCCGACGGGATACCGAAAGGGATTCGAAGGATTTCAAGCTTTCCCTTTCGGAACAACATATGCTGCGATGCCGGATAAGAAACTGATAGCGTCGGTGGACTTAGAAATTTTTGGTTCGGTTCAGGGACATCGTCCCTCAGTTCCGACATAGTCCAATAATGTCACACAAACTTTCGAATTATTGAACGACGCTATATATATTATTATTTTATGCTTGCTATCCAAGCATTTCTGGTTTCTTGTTCGAAGAGTTATGGAGATGTCTTTCAAAAGTGTGCCTCTGTCGTCATAGTTAATGAAGAGTTAGCGGCAATAAGTGCTCATGGAATATGTCTATCGCTTACGGAGTGACATTCGCTAGCTCACCCGGTGTAGCGTACATTCATCGAATGGTTCGGCTGCCGGGTTCGTCCGTTGCGGTCTAGGAAAGAGATTTGGGTGATGCGAGCACTTTAATTACTTTAGTACTCACCCAGTGACGGCAGATTGAGGACAGATCGGAGGAAGCCAACAACATAGGGGACCGCATGTTGTGGTTCAGATATTTTACATTCGGAGCATATGTCCGTTGCTCGGGACGCTTCGTTATATTGACAGTCCGAGAGACTGTCTTTAATGCTTCCTCATCCTCACAGCAGGGCACACGACCGCACATTGGCTACGTGACCTCGAGTATCCGATCAGTTTCGGCATTCAGTGATTCCACGGCGAATAGGTCGCGCCATCCGGTAGCCAAGGGACACGAGGCCTATACACTCCGTTCGCTCGCATATTGGAAGTATGCACGGGGTAACGATCTCGGAGCTTCCTGCGGCAATCCATCGTAAGACCGCTTCTCCTCAGGCCTCAGTGACGGACGTGCTATCCGAGTTAGCACAGTTGTTTCGCAGCATCCCAGCAATTGACAGTTTCTCGGTCGAATTAGGAATTATCCGACGGCGCTGGGTCGGTGCGGTCCGCGGTTGCATCAGCTACGGACGACCGAACGCTTTATAGGGTCCGACAGGATGGCGAAAGGGATTCGAAAGATTTCGAGTTTTCCCTTTAGTAGTATCGGAAGATGCCTTTCATATCTTCTGGCATTTCTTCCAGTGATTATTTTTCGGACTTCATTGCTGCGATCTTGGATAAGAGACTTATAGCGTCATTGGACTCGGATTTTTCGATCGGTACAGGGACATTGTCCCTGACTTACCGACGCAGTCCAATATTGTCATTACAACATGTGTTTTATTTTTCGACGCTATATATTTATATATATATACAAGCCTGCTACTAAGCATGATAGTTTAGTTTCTTGTCCGCGTGGCTCATTTCTGCCATTTTATCATTTTTACAATTAGTTTATTTTGGCAGAGCAGGGCATACCGAGAGTTCGTATGCGTCTAGACGGTGTGATTAAAGACTGCATATATTCTTTTTTCGCCGTTTATGTCTTTTCCAATTTCAATGTTGGGAACGACATTATGTATAGTAGACTTAACTTAGACGCTTTATTATACGTAATCCGCCTTACTGAGGCGTTATCATTACGTCTTCAAGAAAAGATTTACGGGATATTATTCTCAATGTAATTTCTTTTGAGGGCAGTAGTTTGTTCACGTATAACTCCGCCCTTCAGTGGCTGATTGGAGTTGGTTAGACGTGACGCAGCCCTAGCTACATCCACACGCGTGGATAGTAAGGTTAAGAACTCTCTCAGAGTCGCTTCGTTCTCGGAGGAGCTTCTCTTCGACGGCAACTTTCCGGCAATCCATGAATTGCTCGATTTATACATTCTCTTGTCTATCTAGTGTTACAAGAGATTCAGACTGGGGCAAACATTCGGTGGTTGACTCAGAGAGTGCCGCCGCAGTTGCCGGACCCGAGTGTGGCTGTTATGACGGTTGCCAGTCAAACAGTTTGGGATATATACTGATCCCTACGGATTCGAAGTGCCAGGGTCTTTGGGTTCCGCAGTCTTTTAGCTATCAGTTTAACTTCCGCGGAATAATGTTTTTTAGGCTTGCTTTATGTCATTGCATGAACATTATTCAGAAACGCATGCCCAAATTCCTGTCCTTTAATTCGACAGTAGTGGCGTATCTCCGGAACCAGGGAGGCACTCTTTCGTTTCCGTTATTCAATTTAATGGAAAGAATCCGTCTGTTGGTTATAGTACACCAAGTTCAGTTTTGGTCCGTCATATTCTGGGTCGTCTGATTGTTTTATCAGACTCCCGTTCTCTTACGGGTCGCTTGTTGCTGTCAGAATGGACTCTCAACAAACAAGTATTCAATCAGATTTGCTATCTATGGGAGCGCCCAATGATGTTTTATTTATGACACAGCTTGCTAATCAATTGCAGACGTATGTGTTGGCTTGTCCAGATCTCTGAGCTAATACTGTTAACGCTCTATTGATCTATAGGACGGAATGATAGGATACGCGTATCCTCCGGCGCTGTTGTTTTAGCAGGTATTGCTAAGATAAACAACCACAATACATTTCTGTTGATAGCATCTCTATCTTCACAGAGATCATGAGTAATTTACTCTCTTATCTACTGTGGATCTTAACGTGAAATCTTCCTCTATGTGAGGATCTTTTTTCACTGGGTAAATCGTGTCATCTTTATCACAACCAGCAAGGTCGCAACCTTCATGTATTCCGTTGTGTGGTCCGTATTGCATTGTAAGCACTGTACTGGACGAGCTTTGGACGCGATTTCTTACTATAGGAGATCCTCTTCTTCGCTATTCTATGCGACTAAAGTGGAGGCTCTTCCGTCGTGGTGTAGGGATCATTATGTTCATATTGTTGATCCCTCCATACTACTCATTGCTATTTTTTAGTATACTTGTTTCACAAGATCTACTGCAGCCTGTTATTATAGGTTTATGTTACCTCATACCTATGCACTCTACGATAGTTTACAATTGAGTCTTTTGTCTCTTTATCTAAGTCAGTTAGTAACTTTTTGATAAATAGACTTAGAATCTTTAGATTAAATTCCTATACGGATTTTAACTTCGGTTCTTATTTAGCTAAGTAATCATTTGAGCCTCTGGAAACAGTAGTTTTCAAATTCTGACCTTTTAGACAGTAAATTCTTTTGGTTTCTCTTTTACTGTAGAGTCAGTGAGTTTCATGCACTATCGATGGATGATTTTCACTTTCATAGTTTCGGAATCAATACTTCCGTTACTATTTAGGTTGGATTGTTGCATAAGAGTTAGGCTCCTATTATCCGGAACCTATTATTTTAAGGTCCTTCCGTCTTCGTATGGGCATAGGCCTTTACTCTTTCCGGGTACAGTTTATGTATTTATAAACAGATATCTGTTTATTACAAGGGCGTAAGCTTCTTCTGTCTTTGATGTCTAGTAGAAGGACGTTACGCTCCATTTTATTGTTAATGGATTCTATTAACTAGCGTACTGCTTATGGTATATCATTGACTTAGCAGTTGTGCTTAAGATTTCGGCTCATGAAGTAAGAGTTCTTCTACTTCTTGGGCTTACTTTAATAGTGTCGCTATTATAGAATTTTGAAGGCCGCTCATTGCGCTCAGCCATCCACATTCATGAATTTTATCTTAGAAATATTGAGTCAATTTCTTGAGGCCTCTTTTGTTAGGTCTATTATCTACTGCTCAGAATGTCATTCTCTTAACAGTTGCTACTATAGCTAGGTAGGCTGTCTGTTTCGGCAGTGTCTCCGTTCGGCTGCCCTCTTCGCTCTGGGCTATTTGACCCAGGGCAAGAAAAAGGGGGGGGGGGGAGGGTGTTCCCTTGGGTCACCTGTTTTTACTATGAAAACAAGGGGATACCTCCTCTGGAGTTAGTAATTCTGAGCTGTTATTGGGATGGTTGTTTAGTGAGAAGTTTAAGTTTATAAAATTCATTCAAGTCTTAGTTTTTAAAGTATAGCTTTTGAATATTGCATATGTCAACGGACATGATTATGCAATTCTCAGACACTTTTAGGAGTATAAGAGTCTCTATTCTCTAGACTTACTTTATTATTGGCTTACTTTAAAATTATTAGTATAAGGATTATATTGGATATTAATAGAGTACATGGATGTATGAAGCTCAATTTTTGGAAGGTGTTGTATCTTTCTATTTTATCATAAATAAGAAAGATACATGTAAGGCCTATTACTTCTTTTCCCTACAGGGGATGACTCTATTTTATTTTATTGAGCGTATTCCATTTTGCTCTATGTCCTTGGCCCTCCAGCCTTTTTACTATTCAGCTATGTCTGGGTCATTGGTACAGTATAAAAATGTTAAAAAATTTATAGTAATTTATATATTTTTTATACTTACCAATGACCCAGACGGGGATGGCCCTCCCAGGAGTTGGGAACTCTTGCCTCCCCGCTGAGTACATAGCGCTTACCAGGCACTGGTTATTAGAATGATTAATGGCGCCAATTTCGGAACGTCCTTGACACTGCGCATGCGCAGTGGGGGCGAAGGGTGGAGGGCCTTTCAGGACATGTTTTCTTTAGTTTTAGATGCAAATTTTGGGGATTGGGGGGCAAAATTTGTGTTTGGCCCTATATTTTAAGAGTTAGCACCAGCTATGTCTGGGTCATTGGTAAGTATAAAAAATATATAAATTACTATAAATTTTTTAACTTTTGGGTGCAATCCAAAATTCAAGATGGCTGCAGGCAGCCATTTTGTACCGAAATTAGGTACAATCAGTTTTTTGTACAGAACTTCTATATGAAGGTTCTGATTTGAATAAATTTTGAATGAATGTTTAGTAACATGGAACACATCACATATAATACGGGTTTTTTTCGCGTGCAGATATTATGCAAATTAGATGAACTTTGATTTATTCAATGCTACTTATACACAGTAAGTTCACATGTCAATATGGCTCAGGCTAGAGGCTGTATTTATGAAGCGATCTTCACAAAACTTCTTGGGTACCTTTGGTATCACCTTGGGACAAGAACAAGTGTTTTTGGGTGTGGTCCAAAATTCAAGATGGTTGTCGGCGTCCCTTTTGTACCAAAATTAGGTACAATCAGTTTTTTGTATAGAACTTCTAGGACTACGTTTATTATCATCATGGGATGGTAATGAGTGCTTTGGGGCTCAGCCAAAAATTCAAAATGCCTGTTGGCTTTCATATTTACGGGAATTCTGTGTATTACATTTTTTATGTGTACCCATACTATGTATGGTACACATAATGCCGGCATCCAGGATGGCCATCCGTCGTTCGTCCATCCTTTGTCTGTCCGTCTGTCCATTCATCCATCAATCCGTCCGGCATCTGTATCCATTTCTTTGGCATTTGATAACGTGAAAAATTTTGCTTGGATTGTCAAGTTACTTTATATTTGTGTTCAGGTTACTGATGTGCCGAGCTGTATAGTTTTTGGTGTAAATCTGATAATTTGATCCTAAGATATTAACCCTTTATTCTTCAAATTGAAAACTTCTCCAATCCCTTTGGCATTCGATAACTTGAAAAATATTGCTTGGATTGTCAAGTTACTTTATATTTGTGTTCAGGTTACTGATGTGCCGAGCTGTATAGTTTTTGGCGTAAATCTGATAATTTAAACCTGAGATATTAACCCTTTATCCTTCAAATTGAAAATTCCTCCAATCCCTTTGGCATTTGATAACTTGAAAAAGATTGCTTGGATTGTCAAATTACTTTATATTTGTGTTCAGGTTACTGATGTATCGAGCTGTATAGTTTTTGGTGTAAATCTGTTATTTTGATCCTGAGATATTAACCTTTTATCCTTCAAATTGAAAATTCCTCCAATCCATTTGGCATTCGATAACTTGAAAAATATTGCTTGGATTGTCAAGTTACTTTATATTTGTGTTCAGGTTACTGGTGTGCCGAGCTGTATAGTTTTTGGTGTAAATCTGATAATTTGATCCTGAGATATTAACCCTTTATCCTTCAAATTGAAAATTCCTCCAATCCCTTTGGCATTCGATAACTTGAAAAATATTGCTTGGATTGTCAAGTTACTTTATTATATTTGTGTTCAGGTTACTGATGTGCCAAGCTGTTTAGTTTTTGGTGTAAATCTGTTATTTTGATCCTGGAATATTAACCCTTTATCCTTCAAATTGAAAATTCCTCCAATCCCTTTGGCATTCGATGTCTTAAAAAATATTGCTTGGATTGTCAAATTACTTTACATTTGTGTTCAGGTTACTGATGTGCCAAGCTGTATAGTTTTTGGTGTAAATCTGATAATTTGATCTTGAGATATTAACCCATTATCCAACCCTTTATCCTTCAAATTGAGAACTCCTCCAATCCATTTCTTCGGCATGTGATAACTCAATAAATATTAATCCAATTATCAGGTTACTTTATAAATGTATTCAGGTTCAGGGCTTGACAATTCACGCGAAAGCTTGTAACGTTCGCCTATCAGTTACGCAAAAAATAAATCGGGTGAACGAAAAAATCCCGTGCCTACCTCTTGAATGAATACAGTCAATACTCGATTTTTCTTGATCTAAATGCACGTTGAAATCTTCGAAGATTCAAGAAAAAAACTGTCATATTTTCTCGAATTCGTGTCTCTTCAAACATTTGTATTCCCCACTCAACAATTGAAGAAAACATCCGGTGGATATGAAAACATCCGGTGGTTATTATGATGTGAGAAAAACAGCCCCAGCATAAGTTGTACCGCTCATATTCTACACAAACCACAAAGGTGTTCGTTCAACAAAGTTGCAAACGGCTTAACACGATATGCACGAGACAAACCTGCCTGAACTTGTGAAGTAAAATGTAAGTTGTAACTCGACCCAATCTGACAATTGTTACTTCGGTCCTCAATCTGAATATATCTGCCGGGACGAGTTGTCGCGTTTACAATGATGGGATGTCACATTTAATGATTAGCGCCTAAATGATTTGTTGAAAACTTTTTTCGCCTAAAAATAATAATTAAATATTATTACCAATTTGCCAGACGTTAATAAAACAATAAGTTATGTTCAAATAATATTTGAACATAGTTCTTCAGACTCCGTCTACCAACCCAACGTTACCCTTACCGCCCATGGAAAAATCTTGTTAATATCTTTTATCAAAGTCGGAAATCATGTTGAATTCTAGGAATATTTAAACACAGTGCTCCGCATACCGATTGGATGTTACCCTTGCTTGCAGTGGAAATTGGCAATAGAACTTCTAGAAGCTATTCTTTCTTATATCCGTTTACAACAGTGCTGATGGCACCGGGTGGTGGTGGTAATAATAGTATTAGTAATAACGCGATTTTGTCGGGCGCCATAGTTCATTAACGGCCTACAGATAGGTTAATATCTCACGGGCCATTAAAGGCCCTCGACTTCGTCTCGGCCCTCTAATGAACCCTCGGGCTGTCAAACATTTTTGTAGAGCCGTCAATAAACCATAGCGCCCTTAAAATCATATTGTAAAAATATTAGCACTGTTGGGGTGGGGGGGGGGGGGGGGGGGGGGGCAAAACAACCTATTATCGGGCAGATATATGATAGGATTTTGAGAGCTCCCACCCCCACCCATCCCACCCCCCACCCCCATCTCTCCATTAAAACAATAATTTGAGTCTTGAATTAAATGATAAACCCACATAATTCATCAATTTTTTAGGGTTTCATCTGGCAGAAATGAGGACGGGGTGCCCTCCTTAAATTCGCATATAATTGTTGGTTTCGGCGGTCGTAGTAGCAAATATAATGGTTGGCAATCAAATCATTAATTTCCGACCACATCTTAAAAAAAAATTGAAAAAGGCTTAGAAGCTCTAGGTGTCCCTATGTTCCAGAAGAAGGTGAGAGGGAGTGCGCCGGATCCAGAATTTAGTGTACCCTCTTACGGCGCACAACCTACTCCTATCTTCCTTGCAGAAACTGAATAATATTTATTGCAAGCTGTGCTGACGGAAACCATAGGAATGCCAAATACGGGGCCTAGCTCTGTTCGCCCCCGGAGTGATCATCAGTACAATACCCAGTGTGACGGTTTGACCCCGTAAAATGCTGGATGTAAAATGCTGGATGTAAAATGCTGGGATGTTAGGCTCCTAACTGGGGGGTAACGTGAAGTTTTTGGTTTATTCTGTATTATCCCTTCAACTGTATCTCTGGCAGCCCCCTCCCCCCCCCCCCCCTCCCCGAATTTGCATTACTGTTTTTTTTTATATGTACACAGAAACAGGGAGTGCTTGGGAGGGGCCGGACAGCAGTTTTTTGGGGGAAGTAAAATAAAATGAAATAAAACAAAATAAAAAAAATGAAATAGTCTTGATGTGATTGGCGGAACCTGGGGCGGAACGGACAGTTTTTTATCCTACTAGGCTAGATAAACTAAAAGTGTTCAACGACTAAAAATTTTACAGGTACGAGTTAGTATTATTGTACATGCAGATGGAAGATAAGATAGTGTGGGTGTGCAGCTGTGAACTTTTAGATTTCAAATAAAGTTATATCAGTGAAATGTCCAACTGTTGGTTTTTCATAAGACTCAGCCTAAGCTTTTGCCGCACTCACAATCACAAAAGATTGCACTGAGAACGAACTGTCCCACCAGTAAAAGACGAATCCTCCCTGGCAGGGCCATATCCAGGATGTTTTTGGTACCGGTATACGGGTTTGGGCGCCCAAATTCAGGGGCCCAAATTCTGTATACCTGCCGAAATTAGGTGACGATTTCATAACTGAATATAAAACAAATAGATTCACAAGGCACACAAAAATATTATTCTTGTAAAAAATCTTGGAAACACCATGCTAAAGATACGATGAAATCGTCATCGGGGTACCCATTGGTGTCCTCGATTCTCAAGAATTATGATCGAATGTATTGGATGATTCGGCTTAGATCTATCGACGATACGGACCAGATTTCTGGATGATTATTTGGCATCCCATTCTACATGTCTGTCTCTCAATCCCCCCCCCCCCCCCACCCCAAGCTCCATTATTTCAAACAGCAGTCTGCTGTTTGAAATAATAGAGTTTGGGGTGGGGGGGGGGGGGGGGGGGGGGGTCAGTCCCCCCACCCCCAGACTGGCTTTTCTTTATATTGTAACCTCCGCAGTTATGCCTGTTCCGAATCATTTGTAAACGTATTCCGAATCGTCCATAATCATATAATAGCAAACAGTTCATGATCTTGTCCGAATCGTCCAGAAATCTGGTCCGAATTGTCCACAGATCTGGGCCGAATCGTCTAAAAATGGTCTGAATCGTCCAGACACCAAAATTGTCTGGGTAAAATTAACAAAATGGAAATTGGGACGACACGACTTTTTTTTTACCTCACTGCTAAACTCTTCAATGCTGTGTTTACAAACTCTTGGTGATTGCAGGTGAGATCAACTGACTGTTAGTATTATATAGTATACATGTACCTAATTCAGATACCGACTGCATTGCACCTCCATGTCTTTGTCACTAAGTGTTGTCAACTTGCCGAATCGGGTGTAAATTTAAATTACATGTATAAAGTTTTAAATATCCGAAAATACGTCATTTCCCTGCATCTGAGTGAAGTGTTACGCAGCGTAATAATTCCCTCAGATGTACGGAAATCGCTTCTTTTCGGTGCCAAAATCAAAAATTTTCTCCACCCGACCAAATCATGGTCGGCCCGCCGAAGCCGGCGATTGCCGTCTTTCATTATAACCGGTGTCCCCAAATTATACCTGGATATGGTCCTGCCTGGACAAACTGTTCCACAAATATGGGACGAGTCGTCTCGGGACGAAATGTTTCGGGATGATTGGCATCAACTCCACTCAAAATCATGGCAAAAATACGAATGTTCCTTCTCTAGTTTCTTTTTCTGGGGTGGGGGGGGGAGGGAGGATAATAAGAGAACAAAATGAATAAGAAAGAAAACATGTTATCTCTATCAAGTTGATTCTAATTTCTTTATTGCAGTATTAAGAATATAACTTTCAAATTCATTAAAAATGGTACCCATACAGTAATATTGTTATTTAAGGTTCACAGCTGCTACTGACACGGTTGTTTTCCAACAACTTTATTATATCAAACGTAAATCCTGAAATGGTTAACCAAGAGGTTTACCAAAAATTTTAAGGCAACCGATCAAAAGGTTAACGAAAATTGGTTGACGCAACCTCCAAATAGGTTCCCCAAAATTTTGAATTGTCAAGCCCTGCAGGTTACCGATGTGCCAAGCTGTATAGTTTGTGGTGTAAATCTGATAATTTGATCCTGTGATATTAACCCTTTATCCTTCAAATAGAGAACTCCTCCAATCCATTTCTTCGGCATGCGATAACTCACTAAATATTAATCCGATTATCAGGTTACGTTATATATGTATTCAGGTTACTGATGTGCTGTGCTGTATAGTTTTTTATGTAAATCTGATAATTTGATCCGGAGATATTAACCCTTTATCCATCAAATTAGGCACTCCTCCAATCCATTTCTATATGTACCCATACCATGTATGGTGCACATAATGTCGTCATCTAGGGTGGCCCTCCATCATACAGCTTTCTACTAGTTGCGCGTATGGGTACACATCAGACCTGTTAACTCTCCCGGTTTGGCACCCAATCTCCCGCACCCACGGCAACATCCTATTTTCTCCTGCTTTGATACTTTTCAAAATTAGTTATTCAGTACCGGTAATCCATCTCGGCATCACTGAATCTACCAGCTTTTGTTTACAAATACAAAAGCATGTGCTCTGCTCTCATTGGCAAGGTCATTCAGTTTGTGTGAAACGTCACCACTTACATCAGAACTGATAACCAATTCTGATTTTTGTCAATGGCCAGCTATTGTGTTCTGTGATTATTGCAACACGTTTCACAGTCGAAATAAATGAACTTGAGATGCAGGATAATTGCTGAAATTGATTATATATTAAACACACACCTTTGCTTGATATAAGAGTAGCAGTCACATCAAAAAAGTAAATCCCATACTATTAATTATGTACACTCGAAATTGGGCAAAAATCCGCACAAATTTATTGTGCATTTCGGATTTCAGATAATTATATTTTTTAGACCAACAGCTCATTCAAATGAGTTGCAGTAATTTTCAGTATGTTGGGAAAAAATTCTGATTCTCGATTTTCTAGGGCAGGCTGTGAAATAAAATTCTGTTTTTTTTTTTAAAAATCTCTAAAACGTTGGTAATTTACAGCACTTTTTTTTATCCGCGTATTGGTGGTGATAAATGGACAACAACAACAAATCCCCAAGACGTTTCGTCCTGTGGCTGTGGCATGCTTTTCATGTTTCACTGAAAAATTATCACCTCCATTCCAAACCCCCTTCATAAATTACCAACTACTTAAAGTGAATAACCAGCATGGGCTTTGGAAAGTTGAATTACCACAAACAACCGACAAATACAAAACCATTGAAATATGGATGTCATTGGAACAAGCTCAGATATTGGCACATGGCAATATCCATATTTCTGTTTTGCTCTGTATTTCTATGTTTTGGCTTTTGAAAAGAGAAATTGTTCAAATAAAACACATTAGGGTGGAGTCTTGTGGGGGAGGGGGGGGGGGGCTAACATGGAAATTATTGATGTGCTGTCTGTGCACAAAAATCTCACTGAAAAGCATCCAAATCTCACTGAGAGCTCATCAAAATCTCACTGACGATCACCTCCTGAGGTTAACAGGTCTGGTACACATCTGAGGATTTCATCAGCCTATTTTTGTACAGAACCTGTAAAGAAGATTTTTTATGTCAGTAATGTTTGCTATAAATTTATTGGGTGCCTTTTTTATCACTGTGCAATGAGAACAAATATTTTGGTGTTCAGTCAGACCCACTCTGGGACTCAAAAAGGGAGATAATTAAAAATCTTTTCCAAAAACACCAGACAAAATAATGTTTCTTGATATTCAAATGTGTTGAAGCCAAGTTCCTGTGTTAATATTTGTTGTTGTTTGGGGAGGGTAAACATTATTACCACAACCTGATTTTCTATTTACAATGAGAAAAATAAAACCTCCTCACCCGTGGGAACCCTATGAGCTAAAGATAAAAAATTCAAATACCAATATTTTAAGAAGGACTGGACAAATATTTATTCATTAGTATGAATCAACCTTAGAAGGGTTTGAATCAAACAGGCCTAAACAGTTGCAAACATTTGGCTACAAGGATCCCCATTGTAACATTAACCCCATGAAGATTTCTTTTCTAGTTTAGCATCTAACTGTCGTCCACCTTTACAATACTTTACCTATACATTTGTTACAGGCTACGGTCAGCATTATTGACCCCATGTTGGAACGAGATCAGTGCGCTCGTTCCAACGAGGGGTCATAACCTTTGGTTTTGAGACAAAAAATGAAAAAATAATGAAAATTTATTGGCGATTTTTTAGAATAACGCTGGCTGGTTTTGGCCCTTACTTTGGGTAAAGGGTTAAAGGTAATAAAAACATTATTATAAAAAAGCATATATAAAAAATCCTTAAAATCTAAGTCAAATCTGTTATTGAAAATAAATATTTTTATACCTTTTTTAAGTGTTTTCGTCTTTATCAGCTGTTTTTAACTGTCTGTCAACTAAGCTGTTTTCTATGTTTAGCAGACTTACTTGGTTTAGCAGTTTTACTCAAAATCAGTTAATTTTTAGTATGCATATAAAACTAAACAATTTCGAGATCAAGTTCAGTGTCAGACTTCTGACTTTTATCAGGTTTTTTGCCAAAATGGACTTGGAAAATTTTTGAAAGTTTCATTTCCATCCAGTAACTTTTGAAAAGCCACTCAGGATCAGTTCATGTTTGGCATGCATTTAAAACAAAACAGTGTTGAGGTACAGTTAGATTTTGAACAACTTCCACCCTTTTTTCCCCATTGTTTCAACCAGAACAGATCATTAAATTTTGAGAAATATTCTATTCTGTCCAATAACCTTTGAACAACTCTTCAGAATTTGTTGATTTCATGGATGCATTCATAGCCAGACAATTCTATACCCTTCAACTGTTTTTTTTTAAGATTCATCGATCAAAGAAGACTTTTAAATTTCTGTTTCCATTCAGTTCCTTCTGAAATTGTTTCGGTCAAGCTTTTGTAACTGAACAGTATCTAGTTCAGGGTTCCCTCCGGGCCTTGGATTCAAAGAACATCCTTAAATTTGACTAAAGCTCATTCAAGGCCTTGAAATCCTGGAAAATGTGCCAGGAGGCCTTGAAAAGCTTTGAATATTCATGAAATAAAAATGCTAATGAAGCATGTAATCATATATTGTTTTATATACCACAGTAGGGGAGTGTGGTGGCTCAGTGGTTGATTGTTGGACTTCTATGCTAAAGGTCCTGAGTTTGATCCCCGTCAGGAACGACCTGTGTTGTGTCCTTGGGTGAGGCACTTTATCCCAGTTGCCTACATGGGGCACAATGACTCTGTGTACTTACACAAAGGCATACCACACGTCGATGGTGCACATGTCTTCAACCGCTGTAACCCTGCTTGATAAGAGTTTGAACAGAGTTAGAATTTTGAGGAGCTGGTAGTTGCTCATCGATGCTCAGTGGTTCTCTCTGGGTACTCCGGCTTCCTCCACCCGTAAAACTGTCATGGTCATGATTAGTTATTGTGCATAAGTATGTAACCTTAAACACCAATAAATATATAAATATACCACAGTATGTGAAGGTGCTGTCCTAACTATGACCCTTTGGTCATTATCCCCCCTCTCACTCCCTTAAAGGTAAGTGGGTGGAGGGGGTTATGACTGGAGGGTCCTAGTTTACACTAGTGAAGGCAGGCCTTGAAAATACTGGAATTTGACCATTATAGGCCCTTGGAAAATGCTGAAATATGTTGAGAAACTGCCTTGAATAGTCTTGAATTTTATCAGTTCTTGCCTGCAGAAACCCTGTAGTTCATATCAAATGCATATGTTGGTTGTTTAGGGAATTGCAGGAGAAAGGGAATTGCTGTATACCAGATGTGAGCTCTAATGGTAGTTTGGGGGTGGTATGTAGTAAGTGGTTCTAATTGATAGGTCTAGTTAAGTATACACTCTATGTATATTTATTATACCACCCACTTGAAAATATCTGTCTGTTACGCTTTAGGGGGGGGGGGGAGGGGGGGGGGTACACATCTGCTGTCCGCAACTCCTCCTAAAACCAGTGAACGGATTTCATTGAAACTCTCAGACCTTCTTTTACATACATTGAAGATGTGCACCTCCTGTTTTGTTTTCAGATATTTTCTTTTTTTTACAGTTTCCCATGTTGAAAAATGAACTTTGTCAAATTCAGTTGACATTCTGTACAGTTCTGCTATCCGCAACTCCTCTTAAACCATTGAACAGATTTCATTGAAATTTTCAGACGTTCTTTCACATATATTGAAGATGTGCACCTCCTGTTTTGTTTTCAGATATTTTCATTTTTAGGGTTTCCCATATTTAAAGATGGGCTTTGTCAATTCAAGCTTGTGTGTGGGGGAGGGGGTTGTTGACATTTGCTATCCACGACCTCTTTTAAACTGGTGACTGGATTTTAATGAAACCATCAAACATTGGTGTCAGTGTTTGTGCTCTCCCCTGTTGTAAAATGTTTCTTGGTGGGAGTGGGTGGTATCATTTAGTGAGCAGTGCTCACAGTTTTTCTATTTTTTAGCTCAACTTGACAAAGTCAAGCTGAGCTATTGCCATCACTTCTTGTCCGTCGGTGTACGTACGTAGGTATGTTAGTACGTACGTCCACAATTTCCTTTGGCACACCTCACAGGTCGCATTTATGATCAGATCGCTTTGAAACTTGGTGTGCTTGTGTGGGGTGACATCTTTATGGGAGCAGTCGATTTTCTTCCATTTCTGTCAAAAAATGTTGCTGCTGACCTTTCAACTTAGTTTAGTCAGACCTCAATATTTCCCTTTAACACACCCTTTAGGGCACATTTATGATCAGATCACTTTGAAACTTGGTATGCGTGTTCGGGGTGACCTCTATATGTGAGCTATTGCTCTTTTTTCATTTCCGTAAAACATTATTGTCGTTATCACCAGCCTTTGAACTTACTGCATTTGTGCATCAACTCATCCATTTTGCACTCTCTGCAGGTTATATTTATGAATTTCCATAAAAAAAACCCAAAAACCGTTGCCACAAGCAATGACCTTCTACTTTGTGCATTTGTGCATTAACATCTTCCTTTGGCCTGCCTCCGAGGGCACATTCATTATCAGGTTGTTTTGAAACTTTGTAAGCTTATGCAGGGTGAACAAAGTTAGGAGCTATTGATTTTCTTTTCATTTCCATCAAAAACTGTTGCTGTTCGCAACAATCTTTGAATTTATTGCATTTGTGCATCAACATTCTGTGACATGGCCTGCAGGTCACATTTATCATAGGATTGTTTTTGAACTTGGTGTGCTCATTAGGCAAGACCTTTAGATAAGAGCTATTGATTAGCATTCATTTCTGTGAAAAAAGTTGCCATTTACAATAACCTCTGAACATACTGCATTTGTGTATCAACATTCTTCCTTTAGCCAGTCTTACAGTTTACATTTAAAAATGCATGATTACTCTGACGTTGTGCACACACAATGCTGTTTTGTTGAAATTTCATCAAATAACATTGGTACCAAGGATCTTCAATTTTGCCATTTCATTTTTAACTTAACAAGTTCAAGTTTGTCAAGTTGAGCTACAGTGTCATTGACACTTTCATTTCCTGGTTACCTTCAGGGTTCCTGCGGGGCCTTTGATTCAAGGAACACTCTTTAATTTGAAAACCTGAAAATGGTGCTAGGAGGCCTTGAAAGGACTTAAATATTCACAAAATAATACTGACCAAGCACATGATCTTAACTTATAGATCTTAACTTACAGAGTTTTATATGCCTGAGTTTGAGAAGCCATAGTACTAACTAGGACCCTCTTATCATTACCCCCACTTCCCTTTGAGGGAAATGGGAGGAAGGGATAATGACCAGATGGTCCTCGTTTGATCTCGTGAAAGCGGACCTTAAAAATCCTTGAATTGGGCAATTGTTGGGCCACGAAAAATGCTGAAAAATGTCCAGAAATGTCCTTGAACAGTCTTGAATTTTATCAGTCCTTGCCTGTAGGAACCCTGACCTTGGAATCCCATCATATCATTTGAGTTGATCTGGATAGATGATAGAACTTTGAAAAGTGGTCAGTAGAAATTTTGTTTGTTGTGCTCACAACTTAGCTCTGAGTGTGGGTAAATTTTAGAAAAGGGCACAGTTAAAAGTTTAAATGCAGTGTATTCATGACTATATTTCCCAGCTCTCTGAAATTTTGCTCTGACCTGGAAGATGGTATCGGTCAACAGCTTGATTCAAATTTGCTTCAAAACAATCTCACTTTTTCCATTTCCATGGTTGCAAAGATGAAAATTCAACAAAACTATGCCATTTTAGGTCGCTTATAGCTTTGAACTGTAGTGGGCCTTTTTGAAGTGAAAGGCATCAGTCGATAGCTCAGCGTGTACCCAATTAGAATATTCAAAAACTTGAAAAGATAAGTCTTCAAGATCCTGCTACAAATTATTAGTGTTGAAGTATTATTCCATCACAGTTTGGTAAGAATTTGTGAAAAACAACTGCATTCATATCTACTGCAGTTGTATGTGTCGAACATATGGCCAACACTGCAACTGAAAAGTAGTTTTTAGCTCAACTTGACGACGTCAAGCTGAGCTATTACCATCACTTCTCGTACGTCTGGGCGTACGTACGTATGTACGTGTCCACAATTTTCTTTGGCACACCTCACAGGTCGCATTTATGATCAGATCGCTTTGAAACTTGGTATGCTTGTTTGGGGTGACCTCTAGATAGGAGCTATCGATTTTCTTTAATTTCTGTCTAAAAATGTTGCCGTGGCCAACGTTCTTAGAACTTAGTCAGACCTCAATATTTCCCTTTGGCACACACTACAGGGCACATTTATGATTGGATTGCTTTGAAACCTGGCATGCTTGTTTGGGATGACCTCTAGATGGGAGCTATCTATTTTCGTCCATTTCTGTCAAAAAATGTTACCTCGACCAACGTTCCAAGAACTTAGTTTAGTCAGACCTCAATATTTCCTTTTGGCACACTCTACAGGGCACATTTATGTTCGGATTGCTTTGAAACCTGGCATGCCTTTTTGGGGAGACCTCTAGATGGGAGCTATCAATTTTCTTCCATTTCCGTCAAAAAATGTTGCCGCGGCCAACGTTCTTGGAACTTAATTTAGTCAGACCTCAATATTTCCCTTTAGCACACCCTACAGGGCACATTTATGATTGGATTGCTTTGAAACCTGGCATGCTTGTTTGGGGTGACCTCTAGATGGGAGCTATTGATTTTCTGCCATTTCCGTCCGTCAAAAAATGTTGCTGCTGGCAATGAGCTTTGAACTTAGTTTAGTCAGGCATCAATATATTCCTTTGGCATGCCCTACAGGGCACATTTATGATCAGATCGGTTTGAAACTTTGTATGCTTGTTTGGGGTTACCTCTAGATGGGAGCTATCGATTTTCTTCTATTTCCGTAAAAAAATGTTGCCACTGGCAATGACCCTTCGATGAACTTAGTAAAAACTTAGTGCAGTTAAGCATCAATATTTCTCTTTGACACACCCTGCAGGGCACATTTATGATTGGATCGCTTGCAAACTTGGTGTGCTTGTGTGGGGTGACATCTATATGGGAGCTGTCGATTTTCTTCCATTTCTGTCAAAAAATGTTGCCGCCGACCTTTGAACTTATTTTAGTCAGACCTCAATATTTTCCTTTAACACACCCTTCAGGGCACATTTATGATCGCATCGCTTTGAAAATTGGTATGTGTGTTCGGGGTGACCTCTAGATGTGAGCTATTGCTTTTTTTCATTTCCATAAAAAATTATTGTCGTTATCACCAGTCTTTGAACTTACTGCATTTGTGAATCAACTTATTTTGCACTCTCTGCAAGGTATATTTATGAATTTCCATAAAAAAAACATTGCCTCAAGCAATGACCTTCTACTTAGTGCATTTGTGCATTAACATCTTCCTTTGGCATGCCTCAGAGGGCACATTCATTATCAGGTTGTTTTGAAACTCTGTATGCTTATGCAGGGTGACAAAGATAGGAGCTATTGATTTTCTTTTCATTTCCATCAAAAACTATTGCTGTTAGCAACAATCTTTGAATTTATTGCATTTGTGCATCAACAAACTTTGACATGGACTGCAGGCTTCATTTATCATAGGATTGTTTTCGAACTTGGTGTGCTCATTAGGCAAGACCTTTAGATAAGAGCTATTGATTAGCATTCATTTCTGTGAAAAAAGTTGCCATTTACAATACCCTCTGAACATACTGCATTTGTGTACCAACATTCTTCTTTTAGTTAGTCTTACAGTTTACATTTAAAAATGCATGGATTACTCTGACGTTGTGCACACACAATGCCGTTATGTTGAAATTTCATCAGATAACATTAGTACCAATGATCTTCAATTTTGCCATTTCATTTATAACTTAACAAGTTCAAGTTTGTCAAATTGAGCTACACTGTCATTGACACTTTCATTTGACAAGTTGGGGTAAATATTGGGCCAGGAATTATCCCAGGTATGTTGTAGATGTAGATTATAGTTACTAATAACTTGGAGTTGGAGAGATAAGAAAACCACAAAAGTAAATATTATGAACAGATTGATGTCAAATGAATGTCGTCTGGATTCCGACTCCTACCAGGCAGAGGGGTAAGTAAGTCACTTTTGACTTTCAGATACAGTGGAACCCTGTTAATTGAATAGTCACTTTGCCAATGAAAATTATTCAATTAACAGAAGTATTCAATTAACAGGGATTGTGTCACTTTCCTGTATTCTAGAGATAAACTTAGCATTTATTCTATTATATCTTGTTCACAGAGCTCTGTCAAACAAGATATAATTGATTAAATACCTGTATTGGATGTACTGAGGCCAAATTGGTCTGTAAACAAAAGAAAACTGGGGCAAATCAGGGTAATTTCTGTACAGTTTACAAGATTTTTTGTTCAATTGACAGGAGTTTTCTCTATAACCTATATTCAATTAACAGGTCAAATTTGTACTGGAGGTATGATAAATGGTTTTGTGCTGGGAAATTCTATTCAATTAACAGGGTTATTCAGTTAAGAGATATCCTATTAATTGGGCCCCACTGTACATTCTTGATTACACTAGTGCTAATGATTATGTGAAAACTTTTGAACAGTTAGACTTCCATCAATTTTTGTTGTTCATTGCACTAACACTTTTGCCATGGTTCATCAGGGGCTCATGGGATTTGCTTCGCAATGCAATACATTTATTTTTGTTCTTGGATTGTCTTCATTTTAATTTTTTTATATTTTTTTTTTTCAGAGTTCGAGAAACAATTTTCCATCGTCATCAAATCAGCGATACAGACCTTATTAGACTTTGTTGATCTTTTTCATTCATATCAGAACATTCTTTAATCTGCCAACTTGGATTCAGCCATATTCTTTAAATTATTATCTAGGTACTGAATCCTTCCACTTTCGCTTAAATGATTACATAAGGCCTAAAAAAGTAAAAAATCTGTTTCTCAGGCACTCCTGCATGGTCATTTTGGCTGCCGCATGCTCTCTTTTTATAACCAATGCAAACTTAAAAAAATAAAAATTAAATGGTTTATGTCTGATATTTTACCTAAGTTAAATAAATTGATAAATTTGTTCCTTAAGTGCATTGCAAAGCCTTCCTGAACTCAAGGGATGAAATACACTACCACCCATGCTATTCTGTAGATTATCAGGCCTAAAATATAAAACAAACCAAGAACATGAACTTTTGATGGCAAATAAATAATTACAAAAATAAAAAATAAAATAAAAAACTGCCCACCCACATGCACTTTTACAAAAAAATGGCCCAGGAAACAGAAGATCTACTTTGTTGGGCCTTACGTCTGTTTTTTCAGTAAAATTGTGGTTGTTGATGAATTTTTCAGTTGTGATAGAAAAAATGGAACCAAAACATTTTTGTCATTTTGATTGCTAGAGGTTATGTCAACTTCACTGTATTCACAATTTTGACAGAATATTTTAGGAAAACAAATGCGTTATCTACCATTGAATTGAGAATTCTCTTTTGAATAGATTTCTTTTCATTCAGCTTAACCCTTTACCTAACATAAAAGCAGATGACACTTGCAAACAAAATTCTTGAATAACTATTTTTTTTTCATTTTTGTCTCAAAAACATAGGTTATGAACCCTCATTGGAACGAGCTTGTTCCAAATAGGGGCCATAACCTATGTTTTTGAGACAAAAAATGAAAAAATAATGGAAATTAATTGCCGGTTTTTGTGAATAGTGTGAATAGTGGCCGTTACGTTGGGTAAAGGGTTAAAATAATTATCAGAGTTGAAAGAGCAAGACAATTTTCTTCGTAGCAGAGTACTTTATCCCTTAGCCATTTCCACATGGGAACATCTTTCCACTGTGTCTGTCTCAAGTATGACATTGTGGCAGCTTTACAGTTTAATCCTTATAAAAGTCAAAAACAGTTGCTCCAATGCGCATGCTCATGGTTATTGAATTCCTTGAAAGTCCAGGATTTTACAAATGGAAATTATACCGCTGTTGCTGTGTGTATTCATCGTTACATGATAAAATACAGACATTGGGTAATGTGCTAGATTTACCATGTGGAATCTGGATTATACGAAAGAATGTCATGTAAGAACACATCTGATTGGACATTATACATCTGAGTTATGTTATGACATGAATGAAATGCTTTGACATAAAACAGTGTCAAGCAAGAAAGTGATCGGACTGGGGGAGGTGATATTTTTCTTTAAAAATACCAGTCTTTTTCACTTAATTCAAGTTTAAACATAGTATAAATCCAGAACACCATACAACTTACTGTGGTAAACAAGCTCTGTTTTTCTGGTAAAATAGGACCCAGTAACCAATGACTGGGGTGGAAGTCCTCTCAAATGGGCAACATGGGAATAAACGATTGGCTCGACTTGCCTTTATATCCATGTCATGGTCACAATTAACCATTGTGCAGAAATATGTGACCTTAAACACCAATAAATAAATAAATACAGAACACAACTCTGGTAGAATACAGGGGAAGGAATCAATAACCCTTGTTGGAGTTTTTGCTGTATTTCATGCAGACAGGAAAAAGGAAAAACTCCATCTGGAGTCATTGTCAACCATATCACCCTTGTTGTGTTTTGTCTTAGTTCTTGTATACTGGAACCTTTCTCAAAAATTCCAAAAAATCAAGTTATCAGAAGATTGGTAGCAATTCAGTATGGCAGTATTCAGATTGCCTCATATGAGGATGTATGTTATGCAGATTGTAGATATGATTGCAATGCGACTTTAATATTGACCACAAAAACACAAGGCTTACACACACATGTTACTTTTTGTCCTCTATTGAAGAAGAGATCCCTTCCTTGTTTTTGCCAAGCACATCCTTGAAAATACTTGCATTTCTATTTGGCAACTTGAAAACCCCAGAAAATATATTGGGAGTGTCCGGTAAATTTCTGAGATTCACTACTCTTCAGTATATGAACAATGAGTCACAAGAAATACTTTCAGAATATTATCAGATTTCTTTTGATGGTGTGTTTGACTGCTCACGTAGGAACCCAAAACTTGACAGGTAATCACTTGCAAGCTGCAAGACATACAGGTTCATAATGTACTGGAAATGTAGTCTGCACTACACACATTTGTTTTCACCTGGAGGTGAAAACTAGTGGATGTGGTGCAGACTACTGAGACTTGTTTTTTGGGAACTTGGATGAAGATGCAGTTGTGATTCAACATGAAGATAGTACGAATTACAAATGGTAAAGTATGTGGTGTTGTTGTTAAATTCTCTTTGAAGGTGTTTTGCTTGTTGCTTAAACACAATACTTGTTGATGGAGACAGAATGGTTATTAGTCGATTAACTCTAAAGCTGCCGAGTATTTTTAAAATATTTTTCATCAAATCAAGTAGTGGCTGCTGTGAAGCAGCCATGACTGGATTTAATGAAAAATTTGTCTCAACAAATCACTGGTCAAAAAGTCCATTCAGTTTGCAGAGGAAATTTTATTAAATGTGCTCAAATTTTCCTTATTTTGCTGCCAAGAGATTTCCTGTTCTCGTCAGGAATATCTTCCAGCAGCATATAAGGAGTTAAACATCTAATTGTGACAGCCCATATTATGACCTCATTGGAATGGGTGAGTTCATTCCAATGAGGAGACATAAGGCCTAAAAAAAAAATTTAAAAAAATCTGATTCTCGGCCCCTCACACATAGTCCTTTTGGCTGCCGCATGCTCTCTTTTTATAACCAGTGCAAACTTTAAAAAATAAAAATTAAATGATGTGTGTCTGATATTTTACCCAAGTTAATAAAATTGATAAATTTGCCCCATGAGTGCAGCAAGGCTTTGTAATGCTAAAGCATTGCAAAGCCTTCTTGCACTCCAGGGCTGAAATACACCACCACCCATGCTATTCTGTAGATTATGAGGCCTAAAACATAAAACAAACTAAGAACATTAACTTTTGATGGCAAAGAAATAAGTTCAAAAATAAAAAATAAAATAATCCGCCCGCCCACAGGCAATTTTACCAACAAAAATGGCCTGAGAAACAAGATCTACTTTGTGGGGCCTAATCTATGTTTTAAGGCAAAATATGAACATTTTTACGAAATCATGAAATGTTTTTCAAGTATTGCCATCTAGTTGTGCTAGATAAAGGATTAAACAAAGGAAGAAAAATTCATGAAGGGATAGCTCCATCAAAATAAATTTTAAACTTTGTCTCATGAACTACTTAATTATTCACAAGAACCATTTGTTGAGAACATTTTTTTTCATCGTGATTGAAAATTTATTTATTTTACTTTTATGAAAAATTATGTACAAGAACAAGCATTGTATAATTATGTCAGTAAAGGTTTATCAAATGTTAAGCAAGAAGAAATGAAATCAGAACTTGTGTTGTTATAAAAAAGTGATAACTGAAAAGTTTAGTTTCTTATCTCAAAATAATTAAGGTTTTTAGCTTAACATGACCAAGTCAAGATAAGCTTTTGCCATCATGTGTGTGTGGAAGTCGGTGAGTCTGTTCACATTTTCTTTAGCACAGGCTATACCCCATAGTTCTTGTCCAATCATCGCGAAATTTCAAATGCAGGTTTGAGGTCATGTCTAGATGAGAACTTCCCTTTTTGGTTAGAATCGGTCAACCATGATGACGGTGCGATCTCAAAACCTTTAGCAGTCTGAAGGTCGTATTTATGAAGGGATTTCATTGTAACTTGGTATGATGACTCTGTATAATGTCTAGATGAGAACGTCGTATTTTGGTTGGGTTCAGTCAACCGTGATGGCTGCAGGGACACGTTACCTAGATTCCTTTAGTACAATCTACAGGTTGCATTTATGAAGGACTTTCATTGTAACTTGGGAGGATAACGTGGTATGATGTTGAGATGAGACTGTCCTATTTTGGTCACAATCGGTCAGCCACTACCGTCACCTGGTCATGTGACATAGATTCCTTTAGCACTGTCTGCAGGTCCTTTTTATGAAGGGATTTCATTGTAACTTGGTAGGATAACTCTGTATATCTAGATGAAACTGTCATATTTTGGTCACGATCAGACAACAGTGACCGCGAGACCAGCATGTGACCTAGATTCCTGTAGCAAAGTCTATGAGTCTCAGTTATGAAGGGATTTCATTGAAACTTGGTAGGATAACTCTGTATATCTAGATGAAACTGTCATATTTTGGTCACGATCAGACAACAGTGACCGCGAGACCGGCATGTGACCTAGATTCCTGTAGCAAAGTCTACGAGTCTCAGTTATGAAGGGATTTCATTGAAACTTGGTAGGATGACTCATTTGGAATGATTTTACTGTAACTTGGTAACTTTGGTTGAGATAAGCTAACTGTGAGGGCCACATCAACCCAGGCCCCAATTCTTTAGTACAGTCCACACCTCAAATTATTCTTATTGAAAACATAACATGCAGGGAACTGAAATTAACTTATTCTAAATTATCACAATTCTTGTCTTATTTCATAATCCTTTCTTTATAAACATTGAACATTATCCTTTTCATCAATTGGGTGCGCTGTGGCTCAGCAGGTAGAGGTGCAGGCTGCAAGCCATGTGGTCCTCTGTTCGAATCCCACCTGCAGCAGTCGCATTGTGTCCTTGGGCAAGACACTTCATCCCAATTGCCCATGTGGGGGGTGCACGGTAGCATTGTGCACTAAGGCGTACTGCCCGTCGATGGTGCACTTGTCTTCAACCAGTACTAACCCTGCTTGTGTGGAGTTAGTATGTTGGGGAGTCTTGACAGTTGTTTGTCATTGCTTGGTGGTTCTGCAGGTGCTCAGGCTTCCTCCACCCATAAAACTGTCCAACACGAGGTGACCCTATCTGTTAAAGTGTCGTTAAACCCCGATAAATAAATAAATATCATTTTCATCAAACACTACACTCAGTCAAGTTAAGCTACAGTGTCATTGACACTTTAATTTTTCAGTGCAGTAGAACTGATTAATTGAATATGAACTTTGCCGGTGAAAAAGATACAATTAACAGGAATATTTTAT
Organism: Pictodentalium vernedei; assembly: GCA_031216915.1. Classification (NCBI taxonomy): domain Eukaryota; kingdom Metazoa; phylum Mollusca; class Scaphopoda; order Dentaliida; family Dentaliidae; genus Pictodentalium; species Pictodentalium vernedei. The sequence continues at coordinate 216,658,221 of CM062292.1, read as the reverse complement.
TGACCAGAATTTGATAAATGCTTCTTTCCCCTTCATACTCTAACAATACATTTAGTATTAAATTGTTCTTGTTTGACAGAGTCTCACTTGAATTGAAATGTGTGAATTAAATATGTCTGTCATGTAAAAAAAAATTATGATCCTTTGTATAAATATCCAGGAGATTCTGGAATATTTTTATTCACTTAACACCCGATGGGAACCCCAGGAGGTTGAGTAGTGCATGTCTACTGAGGAAAAGACATTCTGTTTTACTGATTGAAAAAGAGCTGATAACCAAAGCTTCTAAATTCCTCCAAATTGGGCAGCATAGAATTAACAATTGGCATAATGTGACTTCTTACTTGTGTTGCAGCTATGATACAGGCATAGATGCTGAAAGTGACCTTAAACATCATTTGAAAATTGGTGCTTGAAAGTTAACTCTTAACCCACTGAGTATTTTTAAGATATTTTTAATTAAATCTAGTCATGGCTGCTGTGAAGCAGCCATGACCAGATTTGATGAAAAATTCATCTAAATTTAACTTAAGAAATCATTGGTGAAAAAATCCATTTAATTTACAGAATGGAAATTGGATTAAATGTGTCCAAATTATACATATTTCAGTGGCAAGAGAAATCTAGTCCTCGGCAGGAATATCTGCATGCAAGGGGTTAAATGCAACTAACAAGGTTATTCTGATAACCAACATGAACCTAAGTGGATTTTTCTAAAAAAATGTAGGAATTAGTGACATGGGGTGGAACTAAACATAGCCAGAATCCTGAAGCAGTTTATTCTTTATCTAGCAAATTACACAGATCTGCCCGTTGTAGTGCATAAACTTGATATTCCAATATTCTATTCCTTTCAAACAATATCGTATGATAATAATTATGCAAGGAGATCCTAATTACAGATACATGTTCTCAGTTACATGAACCCTTTACATTATGTAATGATCATTTATGGCAATGTTCACATAAATCTTCATTGTTCCTCCACTTCAGAGAAGTGGGGGGCTATATTGTTAACGCCCTGTACATCCACACGTATGTCTGTATGTCCATCCGAATGTCCAAACTCATGTGTGCAACTCCTACATTATTGAACCGATTTTGATGAAACTTCTCAAACATTATGATTAGGAAGTGAACATGCGCAATCCAAAATGTTTCATCTCTGACAATTTTATCCAGGTTATCTCCCCTGAACTTAGATTTATTATAGATTTTCAAATGAGATTCTTGTGTGCACCACTACTCCTACATTATTGAACCGATTTCGATGAAACTTCTCAAACATTATAACTAGTAAGTGAACATGCGCATATTCCAAAAGTTTTCATCTGCGACAATATTAAACAGGTTATCTCCACTAAACTTGATTTGTTTTGGATTTTCAAATGAGATTCTTGTGTGCGCAACTCCTTCTACATTATTGAACCGATTTCGATGAACTTCTCAAACATTATGACTAGCAAGTGAACATGTGCATATTCCGAAAATTTTGATCTGCAACAATTTTAACCAAGTTATATTCCATGAACTTGGATTTATTATTGGTTTTTCAAGCTCGACATTCAGGGTTGCATTCTAGTAAGTCGGAAGTGGGTGTATTAATCACCTTCTGTGGTAGTTCTAGTTGAGATATTATTTTTTATGTTTTTGTTACCAAATCAAAGCTTATGATCCCTCATTGGAATGAGCTCATTCCATTGAGGAGTCATAAGCTATGTTTTTGAGGCAGAAAATGAAATTTTACAGTTATTCAAAATATTTATTTACATGTGCAACCTCCTACTTGTGTTAGGTGAAAGGTTAACAGGTGAAAACGACTTTTAAGACAAATAGCTTGTTTTACCCTCACATATTTCTCATGTCCAAAGACAAAATTATTGCAAGGCAGATTTATAATAGCTCATTCCATGAGGGTGAAATAGGCTATGTTTTGTGTGAAAGAAAATGGGAAAACTTGTAAAACAAATGTTGACAACTTGATTATGTTAACAAAGATATGGCATTGATTTGCTATTGGTAAAAATCTCATGCTCAGTCATTCATTTTATACCATTTTTTTTTTTTAATAATTGTACATGGAACATCATTGTTGAACTATATATTTTAAACTTGGATTCATTTTAATAAAATCTGAGTTTGAATCTTGTGTTTAGTTTTATTTTTAGCTCAACTTGACAAAGTCAAGCTGAGCTATTGCAGTCACTTCTAGTCCATTGGTCTAGGTACGTACATCCACCATTTCCTTTAGCTCACCTCACAGGTGGCATTTATGATCGGATGGCTTTCTAACTTTATGCATGTTTGGGGTGACCTCTAGATGAGAGCTTTCAATTTTCTTCCATTTCCGTTGAAAAATGTTGCCTTTGGCAATGACCTTTGAACTTAGTTTAGTTATGCATCAATATATTCCTTTGGCATGCCCCACAGGGCACAGTTATGATCGGATCACTTTCACACTTGGTATGCTTGTTTGGAGCGATCTCTATATGGGAGCTATCAGTTTTCTTCCATTTCCGTCAAAAAACGCTGTTAGTATTAACCTTTGAATTTCACGCATTTGTGCATCAATATATTCCTTTGGCACACAGCACAGGTTGCATTTATGATCGGGTCGCTTTGAAACTTGGTGTGCTTGATTGAGGTGACCTCAAGATGGGGGGCTATCAATTTTCTTTCATTCCGTCGTGAAACATTGCTGTTAGCAACGATGTTCAACTTATCTGTTTTGTAAGTCAACAGTTTCCTTTGGCATACTGCACAGGTCGCATTTATCATCAGATCACTTTGAAACTTGGTATGCATGTTCAGGATTACCTCTCGATGGAAGCTATTGATTTTCTTTCATTTCCATCAAAAATTGTAAGCACCAACGATTGAACTTAATGCATTTGTGCAGCAACTTATCCCTTTTGCACTCCCTGCAGGACATATTTATGAATTTCCATAAAAAAACCCAAAATAACACTACTAGCAACAACCTTCAAACTTCGTGTATTTGTGTACTGACATGTTCCTTTGGAAGGCACATTCATTATCGGGTTTTTTTGAAACTTGGAATGCTTATTCAGGGTGACCTAGATTGGAGCTATTGATTTTCTTTTCATTTCTGTCAAAAACTGTTGCTGTTAGCAAAGACCTTTGAATTTAGTGCATTTGTGCATCAACATTCTTCTATGACATCGTCTACAGGGTGTATTTATAATAGGATTGTTTTAGAACTTATTAGGCAAGACCTCAGATAAGAGCTATCAATTAGCATTCATTTCTGCTAAAAATGTTGCCATTTACAATGACCTTTAAACTTACTGCATTTGTGCATCAACATTCTTCCTTTAGCCAACCCTACAGTTTAAAAATGCATGGATTGCTCTGAAGTTAGGCACACAATGCTGTTATGTTGAAGTTTCAGCAAATAACATGGGAACCACTGATTTTCAATTTTGCCGTTTCACTTTTAACTTACCAACTTCAAGTTTGTCAACTTGAGCTGCAGTGTCATTGACACTTTCATTATTATGATTCCATATTAATGAATTTGATCTTTGTCTGTATTCCCCTCTGTTCTAGAGGAATTATTCTCCCTAACTTGTGTTTTTATTGAGCTTTGATGTACAGGTAGAGGGGCAGTACTTGTTTACTGTGGTAAATAGGTTCTGTTTCATGGGTAAAATCGAACCTAGTAATTAATGCCTGTGGGGCATATCCTCTTCACCCTTTACCCAACCTTACAGACAAAACCCACCAGCGCTATTCACAAAAAATCACCATTAAGTTTTCATTATTTTATTTTTATGCCCCCATGACGAATAGCTGGAGGCCATATCGTTTTACCCCTGTCTATCTGTCTGTATCTAGGATACATTGTTTATCCAGCTAATTCCTCTCACAATTTTCAAGCTAGGACTTTTTTATTTCATAGAATGTTTATACATATACAAGAGGTGTACAATATGTGGAGAGTGGATTGTAACTAAATCACCCGCGGAGTGGAGTTATCACCCAAGCTACAACTTTCAAATTTTGTACATATCGACAAAAAACACAAGCAATGTTTCAGCCAATGGACCTCCGGGTTTAACCCGCAGGTCCATTGGCTGAAACTTTGCTGTGCTGGTTATGCTTTGCAACAAATTTGTGATTATTGTTTGAGTGGAATCTCCACTCTGCGGGTGATTTAGTGATAATACACTCTCCACTTACTGTATGTATTGTCCGGATTTTGATTTGCTTCTACAGTAGAACCTGTCACTGCCCTTTGGGCCACACAAAAGTGGTCTCTCAACACAGATGGTCTCTCATAACAGGTTTCAGGTTTTCTCAAGTCAGCGAATAACCAACCACAAAATTCAGAAATGGAGAAGAATGGATTTTTGTAATTACTTTCTAGTTGTGGACGGAATGGTTTCACATGCCGAAGGTGCGCAGGGACGGTTTGGGGAGCAAGCCCCTTTCGACACTCAGTGACTATATGATTCGTTTTCTCATGTCGAGGCGTGTTGAAGGAGGGAAGCGTTCAGGTACTCAGCAGGTGTCTCCGGTTGCGGCGTGGCGGGTGGATGGCTTTGTTGATTGATGTAGGTTGAACCCTCGGGTGAGGACCAGTGTGGGAGGTTGGGTCTTCTCACAAAGGTACTACCTCTCCCCGAGGGTGCAGTAGTTTTAGATTTTCAGGCAAGTATAGTCTGCCACTTAGGAGATGATTTTGAATGATGGCCATCACTGACAAGTATAATCTGCCTCAGGCTGTCTCCGATTGTGTGGTAGGAGGTCCAGGAAGAAAACAACGACGACCCCTTTCGGGGACCACCAGAAGAAGACCCGAACTTTCCTGGTTCGGGGGCACTCCTGCATTATAATCCTATTTGGGTGGGACAGAAAATGTGCAGTGTGGTCGCTTTACAAAAAGGGGCAGAGGCGGGATGCAGGACCAACGCTCGCCTTCCTTGAAGTGGTCGACCACTTCTAGGGATGGAGTGGAGGATATTCTGGAACCATGGGGTTTGCAATGTCCATAACGATTATAGTTTCCATAGCGGTTATTGGGGTGCTGATCAAAAAGCATCTGTGTACCTGCTTAAAAGAGGAAGGCAGAATTAGTTTTCATTAGATTATGTAAAATGAAGTAAAATAAAAATAAAAATAGCACATTGGTTTAGTGCAGTCATTGAATAGGCTTATGATCTAATCTTTAGCTGAGTCGGTGAAGGCAGCCCTTTCTGGTAGAAGGCCACAGTAATGCTGTTAATCTGCCTGTTAGCTCACCTTCTCGTTCCCTATTTATTATCGAGCATGTTTAGTTTTATACGAAATTTATACGTGATGTAATTTTAGTTGAGTCGGTGAAGGCAGCCCTTTCTGGTAGAAGGCCACAGTTAAGTTGTTAATCTGCCTGTTAGCTCACCTTCTCGTTCCCTAGTTTTACTCGAGCAGTTTTAGTTTTATACAGTGTTTAAACGTGATCTGATTTTAGTTGAGTCGGTGAAGGCAGCCCTTTCTGGTAGAAGGCCACAGTTAAGCTGTTGATCTGCCTGTTAACTCACCTTCTCGTTCCCTATTTCTTCTCGATTATTTTTAGTTTTATACAGTATTTAAATGTGATGTAATTTTAGTTGAGTCGGTGAAGGCAGCCCTTTCTGGTAGAAGGCCACAGTTAAGCTGTTAATCTGCCTGTTAGCTCACCTTCTCATTCCCTAGTTTTTCTCGAGCATTTTTAGTTTTGATTGGAGTTATTGGGCTTTTGTCAGCTTTCGCAAATAGCTCCAAGTTCGGAAATTAGTTCACTGTCGGCTAGCCAGTCATGATTTTTTGCGGCCAGGGTGGCTAGGCAGTCTTTGATGGTGGGGATATCGGCCCTGTCGCGGAGTGTTTTGATGGGTGTGTCCCATGGGGCACGGAGGGCGACCCTGAGCGCGTGATTTTGGACCTTCTGGAGTTTTCCCATATTTGTTTGATTGAGGTCAGTTGGGATGATTGCCCCGTATTCGAGTACTGGGCGCACAAAGGCTTTGTATAGTTTGAGTAGGGTGGACTGGAAGTTCCCTTTAGCATTTTCAATAAGTTAATGCGTTTGGTTGCTTTTTTTCGCCATATCGTCGGTATGTTTATTAAAGGACAGTTTTTTATCAATGGTGATGCCGAGGAATTTTGCCTCTTTGCATTCTGGGGGGGGGGTGGTGTTATCCATTAGTTTTAGGTCAAAGTCACATTTGTTTGTCTTGCGAGTAAAGGTGATTCGTTGGGTTTTATTGGCGTTCAGCTTTATTCTCCATTTGGCACACCATTGTTCTAGGTCATCAAGAACGCGTTGCAGGGCTTTTGGGAGTAGATTGGCTGTATTGTTAGAATCCCAGAGGCCCTTATCATCTGCGAATTGGGAGACTTGGACACGATCCTCGGAGAATTTGAGATCATTTACATAGAGGATGTAAAGGAGGGGCTGAGGACGGATCCTTGGGGGGTGCCTGCTTCAAGGGGGACACTGTCAGATATTTCATTGTTCACTCTGACTTTAATTTCGCGATCATTTAGGAAAGAGGATAGTAATCTGAACAATTTCATGGGGAGTTTCATTTTGGATAATTTATAACGCATTCCATTGTGCCAAACAGAGTCAAATGCTTTTTCGACGTCTAACAGGACTGCCGCACCTATTTGCTAATTGTTGATCGTGGTTTTCATTTGAGTGACTAGTCGGTAGACATGCTCGATGCCTTCTTTACGGCTTCTATAAGCTCTCTGCCACTTATTAAAGAAATCGTTGTCTTCAAGGTGCCCCCTGAACCGATTGGTAAGGATTCGTTCGAATGTCTTACCAGCTGAGGAGGCTGATTGGGTGGTAGCTGGCTGGATCGGAAGGGTCCTTGTCAGGTTTTGGTATCATGACACCGATGGCTGTTTTCCAACATTTTGGAAAGTAGCCATGGGTGAGGCATGCGTTGTACAGTTTGTTTAGTTTTTTGGTTAAGGAATTTGGACTTTGTTTTAGAATTTTGTAGCCCACTTCGTCTTCGCCGGGTGACAAGGAATTTTTGCCCTTTTTATGATGTTGATGATTTGTTATTGGTGATGGGGGTGACGAGGTCATCATCATCCCCGTCTTCTGGCTTGTTTTCGAATTTGGGGTCACGGTAGATATCAGGGTGTTTGTTGATGAAGTCATCAATGGCGTTTATGACAGCGTCATCATTGCCCGCACCTTGATGCGGGCGATGCGTTTTTCTTAGGTCGGCAACGGTGTCAGCCTTGTCTTTGTCGGTGTGCATGAAGGAACCGTCTTCCCTTTTAAGAGGTTTGGCTGCGGCTTTACGGCTTTTGTTTTTTTGCCCAGTTAGGGTTTTGAAAGAATCCCAGCATTTTTGGCATCCTGGACCCCGTTTTGATTGGCTGTTGCCTTTTCCCAGTTGGCTTGTTTTTCAGCTTGGAAGGCTTCCTTGACCTCGCCATGAAGGCTGTTGTATGTTTTTTTGAGGTCCGCTTTCTTGATGGGGTCTGTTTTGGTTTTAAGAGCGTGAAGAGCTTTCCGTTTGGTTTTGATTAGTGAGAGTGTGTCACCCGAGATAGTATTTCTCCAGGGGCACACTTCTTTTGGGCATATTTCGTTAAGGGTTGAGTTAATGATTTTCTCTATGCCCTCGCATTGGGTTTCGAGTTCCACTGCATTGGATGGGAGGGGTGTTTGTGAGTTTGACATCGATGATGTCGCGATACAAGTTCCAATTAATTTTTCTGAAGTTTCTGCGGAGAGTGGGGGGGGGGGGGGGTATCTGAGTGGGCCATTTCCTAGTTGCAGCGAGGCATGGACCGGGAGGTGATCGCTGCCTAAGTCGTCATCGCCAACCCAGTGGTCATCGATGTGATTGATCAGGGAGTCACTGGCGATAATTAGGTCGAGGATCTCAGATGAGAATAGTGGGTTATTACTGATATAAGTTGCTGAGTTGTCGTTCATAACCACATGAAGGTTATGTTTTTTTGTGATTTCGAGGAGGGCTTCGCCATTGGGGGTGGTTTGTTACAGCCACAGTACAGGTGTTTGGCATTGAAGTCGACGAGGAAGATGCAGTGTTTGTATTTCCTTGTAAAAAAATCAAAGATGTTGTCAGAAACAGTTTTGCTTGGGTCATTATAATAACAAACAATCGCGATGTTTTTATTGTCGACTGTGATTTCAGTTGCAATCAGCTCAGCATCGAGGTGATTAGTTTTAATTGTTTTAGTTTTGATGTTCTGCTTTATTAGAAGAGCAACGCCACCTCCTTTGGTGGTTAGTCGGTCTCTTCTAATAGTGCTGAACCCACTTACTGACAAATTTTTGCTGGGTTGAAGCCAACTTTCACAGATACAGATAATGTCTGTATCTTCAAAATATCGGCTGATCTGAAGTTTTTTGTTATTAACGCTTCTAGCTTTCCACACAGCTATTTGTAACTTATTCATCATGGGGGTGTAATTTAGTCGCAGTGTTTGGTTGGAGGTGATTAGTGGCTTTATTGGGTGTTGGTTGCGGCTTTAATTAAAGATTCGGATATTTGGGTTTTGAAGAGCCGGGACGCTGACCGGCTAACATCTTGACAGATGTCAGACAGACTTGTGCTGACATGTTTGTTTAGAACAGAGTAGAGAGCGCTCCCGCGACAAGGGAGCATATTGTGTGGGGTGAGGAAGCGTTGTCAGGTTTATTGAAGTTTGGGTTTTTTAACTCTATGTTGGTTTTCACTTTTTTGAAGTGGGGCACCCCCGATAATTACTGGTGTGGGGTCCCTTGCCGTTAGGGCAGGAAAGGGACTTTGACCTGCATGCCTTGGTGAGATGGTTGTCTCCACATTTCATGCAGGTCAGAGTGCCCCTGCATCTGTTGGCTATGTGTTGCTTTCTAGTTGTTCTTTTTTATGAAGTTTTTGTACCAAATTGAAATGGACTGTTATAAAAATTATAAAAATAAATTAGTGTTGAAAATCTTCATTGAAGATTTTCAACACAAATTTATTTTTATAATTCTTTCTGTCACACTTCAGGTATGTATGAAATTGTTTATTCAACAATAATCCTAATCTTTTCACAGGTGTCTTATAAAAGCATCTCAATCTTGAATGAGTTATGTAACTGAATAGCAATTGAAACCCAATTAAGAGCTTTTAATACTTTTAATTATGTTAGTATAACAACAATGGATTTTCCAATTCCAGAACAGGTAAAAACTTTTTGTCATGGTTTCAGTCTTCAAAGGTGTGGTCTCTCAAGACAGGTCCATTATGGCATAAAAATACAAGTTGGTACCAGGTCTCAGTGGTCTCTCAAGACAGGAGGTCTCGCATAGCAGGTCCATTGTAGAGTAAAACCAATTGGTGCCTGGCAGATGTCTCTCAAGACAGGTGGTCTCTCAAGACAGTGGTCTCTCAAGACAGGTTTTACTGTATATTTCTCAAAATTACAGGTTGTTGAACTTGTTCACTTTTTTGTAGAATTTCACCTTTATGTTACGTAGTTTGTCTGGCTAAAGTACATAGTAGAACTTGCGGGTGCATCACATATGTCTTACAGACCCCGCACATGTACGAGTAACAAACCACTGTTTGCTCTTCAACCTCCTGTGTCCATGTGCTGTGCTGGAGCGTGATTCAGTCTAGTTTATCTCAAAAACATAGCTTATGACCCCTTATTGGAATTAGCTCAACAAGCAAAGGGTAAAAGTGGGCAGCGTAAATATAAACAGATGGCTAAACTTGAATTTATACTGATTTTGAAATCATGTTGTAGTCATAGATGCAGAAAGTTACCTTAAACACCAATAAATAACATCACAGCATACTATAAGAACAGGTGACGCCCATCATTGCAGTTTGGCATGAGATCTCGGCTTTCTTGCATGGGATCCCCCATGTGAGGCACAATTCACTCCTGATATGCTACTTTCTTGTCCTCTCTCATTTCAAGTTATGTGAATATGGTGACTTCTCTTAAATCACTGGATTGTTTTCGATGAAATTTGGTGTACATTTTGTGTTGCCAAATGACAATTCAAGTTTGTTCAAATTAAGTATCCTGTGAGATGAGGAACAAATCTTTCAAACCAACATTTTGCAAATCATTTCAGTTTCAGATTCATTTCATGATATCGAATCAAATTTTTTAAAACAAAATTCAGTTGTTAGTATTTGGCGTCATTTTGGGAGAGGCAGACATTCATGCCTACCCCATTTTTATGCCACCCGCATTTCCATGCAAAGGGTGTTAAGTGTTATTGTACATACTGCCATTTGAGTTTTTGATTTCTAGATTATAACTCGAGTGTACATTCAAATATATTTTTTTTAAACTTTCACATATTGTATAAAATGACAAAATAGAGGTCAAATTCACAAATGCCATATTTCCATTCTCTGCACTAAAGATATTCCCATTGTCTTAGTGAACAATAATTTATTTTATGGTTTCCAGGTGATAAGCTGAGGTTGTATTCAGAAATTTTTTTGAAACTTGCAGATATTGTATTGAATGACATAACTTAGATCAAGTTACATTTGTCCATATTGTCCTCTGTTCTTGAGTTATTCCCCTGACTTGGTGAAAACTAATACAATTTTATGGTTTTTGGATGGTAACTTTAGTATGCATTAAAACAGTTTTTTGAAACTTTCACATGTTATATAGAAGGATAAAATACAGATCAAGTTTACATTTGGCGATATTCATATTCTCTTCTGAAATTACTTCCCTTGATTATACATATTATAGTTTCCCCATAACTCGAATTTGTAATCGGAAATATTTTTTAAAACTTTTTTGGCTTTTAGTGACTTTTGAAGGATTTAAAATGGTTGATTTTTTGCAAGTACTGCCCCTGGATGGGTTGTGATGAAAGGGTCCATTTTAATTTTATTTCATTTTGAGTTTTGACTCACCTGGCCTAAAAGGCCATGTGAGCTTTTGCGTCCGTAAACTTTTCACATTTTCATCTTCTTCTCTGGAGCCATTGAGCCGGTGTGAACTAAACATGACAGGGATGGTCTATGGGAAGTCCTCTACAAACAATCCTCATTTTTCCATGAAAAACATGCCCGCCAGAGGCATTCTTTGATTTTTGTTTGTGCATTTTCAAAAATCTTCTCCTCTGAAACCACAAGGCCAAATGTTTTGGAACTTCACGTGATTGATGTTTGGGACACTCTCTACCAACGGTCCTCATTTAATGTTGATCAGGTTACCAACATGGCCACAATTGCAGCTTATAGTTCCCATAGAAACCCAATGGGAAATCGCATTTTCATCTTCTCTGGAACAACGCGAACCAAACTTTACAGGAATGGTCTATGGGAGGTCCTCTACAAACAATCCTCATTTTGTTCCTGTGGGTTGAAAAACATGGCCACCAGAGGCATTCTTTAATTCTGATTGGTGGATTTTTAAAAATCTTCTCCTCTGAAGCCACAGTGCCAAATGTATTGAAACTTGGCATGGTTGATGACTGTGACACTCTCTACCAACGATCCTCATTTAATGTTGACTGGGTTGCAAACATGGCCTCAATTGCAGCTTATAGTTACCATAGAAATCCAACTGGAAATCACATTTTCATCTTCTTCTCTGGAACAACTGAGCCAATGTGAACCAAACTTTGCAGGAATGGTCTATGGGAGGTCCTCTTCAAACAATCCTTATTTAGTTCCCGTGGGTTGAAAAACATGGATGCCAGAGGCATTCTTTAATTCTGATTGGTGGATTTTGAAAAATCTTCTCCTCGGAAACCACATGGTTAAATGTATTGAAACTTTGCATGGTTGATGACTGGGACACCCTCTACCAACGATCTTCATTTAATGTTGATCGGGTTGCAAACATGGTCACAATTGCGGCTTATAGTTAGTATAGTTAGTATAGAAACCCTATGGGAAATAACATTTTTATCTTCTTCTCTGGAACTACTGAACTACTGAACTGATGTGAACCAAGCTTGGCAGGAATAGTCTATGAGAGGTCCTCTACAAACGATTCTCATTTTATTCCCGTGGGTTGAAAAACATGGCTGCCAGAGGCATTCTCTGATTCTGATTGGTGGATTTTGAAAAATCTCCTCTGAAACCACAGGGCCAAATGTTTTGAAACTTGGTATGGTTGATGACTGGGACACCCTCTACCAATGATCCTCATTTAATGTTGATTGGGGTGCAAACATGGCCACAATTGCAGCCTATAGTTACTATAGAAACCCTATGGGAAATAACATTTTCATCTTCTTCTCTGGAACCAATGAGCTGATGTCAACCAAACTTGGCACGAATGGTCTATGGAGGTCCTCTACAAACGATCCTCATTTTGTTCCCAGGGGTTGGAAAACGTGGCTGTCAGAGGCATTCTCTGATTCTGATTGGTGGATTTTGAAAAATCTTCTCCTCTGAAACCACAGGGCCAAATGCATTGAAACTTTGCGGGGTTGATGACTGGGACGCCTTCTACCAACGATCCTCATTTAATGTTGATTGGGTTGCAAACATGGCTGCAATTGCAGCTTATAGTTACTATAGAAACCATATGGGAAATCACTTTTTCATCTTCTCTGGAACTACTGAGCCAAAGTTGGCAGGAACTGTCTATGGGACGTCCCCTACAAACAATCCGTTTTGTTCATGCTGGTTGGAAAACATGGCCGCCAGAGGCATTCTCTCATTCTGATTGGTTAATTTTGAAAAATATTTTCCGAAACTACAAGTTGGACCAAATGTTTTGAAACTTCACAATGTAAGAGGAACAACTTTGCTGTTATATGTTATTATGAAAGTATAAATCCTATGCCGGCAGGGTGGCTTGAATAGTAGAGTAAGTGGAGAGTGGATTGTAACTAAATCACCTGTGTAGTGGAAAAATCAACCAAAGTATCAGATTCAAATTCTGAACATATGGACAAAAAAACCACAAGCAATGTGCCAGCCAATGGACCTCTGGAAGTCCATTAGCTGGAACTTTGCTTTTGATTGTTATGCTTTGCAACAAATTTGCAGTTATTGCTTGGGTGGAATTTCCACTGATGTGGGTGGTTTAGTGATAATACACTCCCCACGTACTGTAGCAGTTTTTTCTACTGCTACAGTTTTATATTGTGTACAGTTTTATGTTGGGATGTAACTGGAAACAACTTTGCTACTATATGTTATCAGAAAAACTGTCAAGTTGTGATTGATGACAGGTGTTTGGAAAACTTGGTGTAATTTACTGGTCAGTATAAATGATAGTATACAAATATTCTCCACATTATTAGTCTTTTGATTTTATCATTCATTCAAGATAGACATGACAAATCCTTTGAATAAATTGTTCTTCTTTGTGTAACCCTTTACCTATCCAAAGCTCTTTGAAAGAGAGTACGGTCTGAAAAATAGTAATTTTCAAAATGTTCTTTAACCTTCTTTTACTGATTTTTATTGAAACAGAATTCATAAATGTGTGCTGGCACTATTTGGTAAACAGTATTACTATGATACTGTTGATTTCTAACTTAACCCTGCACATATGGTTTCAGAGAAATAGATATGGATTTCCAGCAATTATGGCTGGAATATTATGAAATGTCTGTCACCATCCGTCCATCCATCTATCCATTCATTCGTCTTCCTGTCTGTGCCTGAAAGCTTGCCTGTCTGCCCATGCACCAACCAACGTGCCCGCCACGCACCTGCCCATATGCCTACCGGCATGATGGATTGGTCTAATTGGTTGATTTTGAAAAATCTTCTCTGAAACAACAAATGTTTTGAAACTTCACATGATTGATGACTGGGACACCCCACACCAATGATCCTCATGTAATGTTGACCGTGTTGCAAACTTTGCCTCAATTGCAGCTCATAGTTGTCATGGAAACCCTATGGGAAATCACATTTTTAAATGTAGTTCTGCCAGGTGAGCGATTAAAGGCTATTTAGAGCCTCCAGTTGCTTTAAAAGTCCATCGTTCAACATGTTTGTATTCCTAACTGGGAAATGAAATCAAGTTAGACTCGCAAGAATGTTGGATAGACTCAAATAAATAAACCCCTGTTCTTGAATTTGATACTCAAGACCTCTGCCATGATCTGAGTTTGGTCACAGCAAATTCTGGGTAGACATAATTAGTTGTGGCTTGGAGCCCAACATGCTTACACTGTTTACAACAAGGATGGGGGAACATTAAAAAATCTTTTGCCAAGTCAAATGTTTAAAAATATGACTGACAACTTCTTCAAATAGATTAGAACGAAAAATTATAAAGATCAGCGAGTCATGTCCGTGACTGTTTGACTCAAAGTGTGTAGAGGTGGTGTGAGATTTGAGAACTGAAATTTGCCGATTCTCACTCCATTTTGCACCCCAGGTTGTTTTTAAATTGACAAAAGATTTACCATTTTTTAGAATGTAACTGAAAATTCCATTGGGTGAAATACAAAATGATTGGTCCAATAATCTGAACAAACAAATTGCTTAAGTTTCTGTCATTAAATTATCTTCTGTAGATTTCCTTTTACCGCCTGTAGTTCTTTATTTGTTTTTTAGCTTAACTTGACTAAGTCAAGATAAGCTATTGCCATCACGTGTACGGAAGGAAGTCTGTGAGCCTTTGAGACTGTTCACATTTTCCTTTAGCATAGGCTACACCCCGTAGTTCTTATCCGCTCGTCACGAAATTTCATATGCAGGTTTGGGGTCATGTCTAGATGAGAATGTCCCCTTTTGGTTGCAATCGGTCAACCGTGATGGCTGCCCGAGCCCAAAACCCAAAAACCTTTAGCACAGTCTACAGATTTTATTTATGAAGGGATTTCATTGTAACTTGGTAGGATGCCTCTGTATAATATCTAGATGAGAACGTCCCCTTTTGGTCATGATCTGTCAACTGTGCTGGCTACCCAAGCTTGAAACCAAAAAAAACTTTTAGAACAATCTGCAGGTCATATTTAATATGGAGGGATTTCATTGTAACTTGGTAGGATGACTCCAAATAATGTCTAGATGAGAACGTCCCCTTTTGGTCGCGATCATTTAGCCTTGATGGCTGCCCAAGCCCAAAACCCGAAAACCTTTAGCATAGTCTATAGGTCGTATTTATGGAGAGATTTCATTGTAACTTGGTAGGTTGACTCCATATAATGTCTAGATGATAACGTCCCCTTTTGGTCGTAATTGGTAAACTGTGTCGGCCACAGGTGCCCGAACCCCGAAAACCTTTAGCATTGACTACAGGTCGTATTTATGAAGGGATTTCATTGTAACTTTGTAGGATGACTCAGTATAATGTCTAAATGAGGACGGCCCCTTTTGCTTGCGATCGGCCAACCATGATGGCTGCACAGGCCCAAAGCCCAAAAACCTTTAGCACAGTCTACAGGCCGTATTTATGAAGGGATTTCATTGTAACATGATTGGATGACTCGTTTTGGAATAATTTCACACTGTAACTTGGTAACTTTCGATGACATACATTAACTGTGAGGGCCACATACATTGACTGTGAGGGTCACATTAACCCACCCCTCATTTCTTTAGTACAGTCTACAACTCATATTATTTTTATTGAAAACATAGCATACTGGGATCAGAAATTACCATATACCCAGTTAAAACAATTCTTGTATGTCATAATCCTCTCATAAATGGTGAATGGGGGGGGGGGGGGGGGTGGGGGGTTACACATCTGCTATCCGCAACTCCCCTTAAACTAGTGAACGGATTTCATTGAAACTCTCAGACATTCTTTTACATACAGTGAAGATGTGCACCTCCTATTTTGTTTTCAGATATTTTCATTTTTACAGTTTCCCATATTGAAAAATGAACTTTGTCAAATTCAATTGACATTCTGTACAGATCTGCTATCCACAACTCCTCTTAAACCATTGAACAGATTTCATTGAAACTTTCAGACATTCTTTTACATATATTGAAGATGTGCACCTCCTGTTTTGTTTTCAGATATTTTCATTTTTAGGGTTTCCCATATTTAAAAATGAGCTTTGTCAATTCAAGCTTGCATGGGGGAGGGGGGTGGGGGTTGTTGACATTTGCTATCTGCGATCTCTTTTAAACTAGTGAATGGATTTCAGTAAAACCTTCAAACATTCTTTTACATACAGTGAAGATGTGTACCTTCTATTTTGTTTTCAGATATTTTCATTTTTACAGTTTTACATATTGAAAAATGGGCTTTGTCCATTCAAGCTTTGGGGTGTGGGTGGGAAGGGGGGGGGGGGGGGGTGATTGGTAAGTGTTTGTGCTCTCTACATTAACCACACTTTTACTGTTGTTAAATGTTTCTTGGCGGGAGTGGGTGGTATCATTTAGTGAGCAGTGCTCACAGTTTTTCTAGTTTATTTATTGGGGTTTACTAACACTTTTGATGGCCAGGCTCACCAAGTGTTGGAGAGAGAACCACTGAGCAGTGGCGAGCAAGTATCAAACTCACCAATGGGGCCACGGTGGCTCAGTAGGTAGAGGTGCAGGCTGCAAGCTGAGTGGTCCTCGGTTCGAATGCCACCTGCAGCAACCGCACTGTGTCATTGAGCAAGATACTTCACCCCCATTGTCTACGTGGTAGTATGGTGGCGTTGTGTACTAAGGCGTACTGCACGTCAATGGTGCACTTGTCTTCAACCAATGCTAACCCTGCTTGTGTGGAGTTAGTAGGTTGGGGAGCCTGACAGTTGCTTGCCATTGCTCAGTGGTCCTCTCCGGGTACTCTGGCTTCCTTCACCCATAAGACTGTCCGACACGAGGCGACCCTTGCTGTCAAAAGTGTCGTGAAACCCAATAAATAAATAGATAAATAAAATAAATCAAACTCCCAAATGTATTAACACCGCACAAACAGGGTTAGCATTGTTTGAAGGCAAGTACACCATCAATGTGTGGTACGCCTAAGTTAAGTACACAGCACCACCATAATCCCCAGGTCAGCAATCAGGATTAAGTGCCCTGCCCAAGGACATCATGCCAATGCAGTTACAGTGGAGCTCACTTAACTGGATATCTCTTAACTGAATAACCCTGTTAATTGAATATAATTTCCCAACACAAACCCATTTTCCTTACCTCCAGTACAAATTTGATATGTTAATTGAATATAGGTTAAAGAGTAAACTCCTGTTAATTGAATAAAAAATCTTGTAACCTGTCGAGAAATTACCCTGACTCTCCCCAGTTTTCCTTTGTTTATAGACCTATTTGGTCTCAGTACATCCAATACAGGCATTTACTCTATTATATCTTGTTTGACAGAGCTCCATAAGCTCTGTCAAACAAGATAAATAGAGTAAATATTAAGTTTATCTCCAGAATACTGAAAAGTGACACAATCCCTGTTAATTGAATACTCCTCTTAATTGAATAGTTTTCATTTGGTTAAATGACTATTCGGTTAACAGGGTTCCACTGTACCACTAGTCAGGATTGAATCATGGAGCCTTTGGTTTGACGTTCAATGCTCTAACCACTGAGCCACTGCGCTCCCACCTTCTGTAGTTACAGAACATTACAGTAAAGGTAACAATACATTAGAAGTGGAATGTTGCTAGAACATCCACACCGTGGATATTCCACTTCTGAAAAAAAACTACAAATTCTGCAAAATTCTTGAGAAACAAAAGTTCATCCAATTGACCTCCATGTTTAACTGGAGGTCCATTAGCTGAAACTTTGCTGGTGCTAGCTTCTTATGTTTTTTCTGCACATAAAAAACTTTTGCTTGAATATAACAACAGTAATGGTAGGAACTCACTATAAATTGTTTGGTTTTAAAGGAAACAGATGTATTATGTTATGGCATTGTCCAAACATCTGTCCAGGCATCTGCCCTTAACTTATTTGTCTGGGATATAACTTTTTAATGGGAAGAGATGTATATGGCATTGAAACTTACACAACATTGTACTGTCACTGACAGTGTGTCGGGAGCACAGTGGCTCAGTTGTTACGGCATTAAACTTCAAACTGAGAGGTCCACAGTTCGATCTCCTTCAGGGGTAACTGCATTGTGTCCTTGGGCAAGGCACTTAATCCCAACTGCCCACATGGGGGCGCAGTTTACTAAGCCGTCATGTATGTCGCTGGTGGACCTGTCTTAACCAGTTCTAACCCTGCTTGTGTGGAGTCGGACAGTTGATCATCATTGCTCAGTGGTTCTCTCTCGGTACTCTGGCTATCGAAAGGTAAAAAAACTCCAATAAATAAATAGACGGTGTGTCGCCCACAAAATTCACAACTGGCCCACCAAGGTCAAGGTCACAGACTGAGGTCAACAAATGGAATCTGCATGCTCATCAACTTTCTCATGGCATAACGTTTTTAGAGAAAGGAGATACCACAATGACAAACACCTTATCGGCCACTACTAGATGGTGTCTTGTTTTTAACATTTAATAACCATCCACTATGGTCAAGGTCACATACTGAGGTCGATACATAGAATCAGCACACATATTAACTTTTTCCTGTCCGGGCCATAACTTTTTAGTGAAAGAAGATATCACAATGATATTGCACAAATTCTGGACCACCACTAGGCAGTGTGTCTCATACAAAAAGTCATGACCTACCGATCAAGGTAAAAGTCACTGATGGAGGTCAAATCATGGAATCAATGTGCTGATTTATTTTTGTGTGTCTGCCCACTAACTTTTTAGCTCACCTGAGTTAAGCTCGGGGGGGAGCTTTACTAATCACTTTCTGTCTGTCGGCCGTCCAGCATTAACTTTACATTATTGACTTCTCCTCAGAAACTACAGGACCACATTGAACCAAATCTGGTGTGCATGTTTCTTATCATATGTCAATTCAAGTTTGTTCAAATTAAGTTGCCACGCCCACAAGGGCCATAACTCTGATAGCACCTATAAATTGTTTTCCAAAATTTAAAAATCTTCTCCAGAACCATCAATTAGAATCTTTTGATATTTGGTATACAATATCTCTAGGGAGTCAGATTCTAACTTGTTCAAATCGAGTCCCTGGATTAATATTTGGTCTCTCTATGGGGATCCAAATTTTAACTTTGTGCAATATGAGGAAATTTCTTTAAAAATCTTCTTCAGATCCACCAGTCAGAATGCTTTCATATTTTGTATACCACATCTCTAGGGGGGTGGGGGTGGACAGATTCAAGTTTGTTATTTGTACTTTCTATTGGAGCCAAAAGTTAACTTAGTGCAATATGATGAAATTTCTTTAAAAATCTTCTTTAGAACCACCAGTTAGAATCCTATTATATTTTGGTATACAACATCTGGGGGAGGGGAGGCCAGATTCAAGTTTGTTCAACTCAAGTCCTTGGGTTTATATTTGGACTCCTATGGGAGCCTGAATTTTAACTTATATGCAATATGATGCAATTTCTTAAAAATCTCCTTCTTCAGATCCACCAGTCAAAATCTTTTCATATCCTTTATACATCTCTGTGGGGTTCAGATTCAAGTTTGTTCAAATCAGGTCCCTAGGTTAATGTTTGGTCTCTCTATTTGAGGGGGGGGGGGGGGGGGGCAGTGACTGCAGTGACATAACAACCCTAGGAAGTTTTGCAGTGCTTGTCTACAGCTGTTAGAATTGGAAGCAGTCAGGAAGACCTATAGACCTATGATAATAATCATCTGACATGGACACTAAAGTTATGAATAATTTCATGACTTCATTCCTCTGTAGTGTTGATGTACCATGACTAACTGAATGTGATCCAAAACACTTCTTTGAACCATTTTGTCACGTGAGCGATTAAGGTCCCTTGGAGCCTCTTGTTTTAGTAGAAGTGTTGGGGGGGTGGGGTCACAATGAAACTTAGCCACCATAAGTACCACTACTAGATGATGTGTAGCGTACACAATTCAAGGTCACAGATAGAGGTAAACATATGGAATCCGCATGCACATCAACTTTGTTTTTTACATAGTGGAAGGAGATATCACAATGAAACTTGCACAACAAATTGACTACTACTAGAAGGTGTATCACATACAAAATTAATGACTCACACATAAAGGTCATATACGCAGAGGACAACACATGGAAGCAGCATCCACATCAACTTTTATTGAGTTCGCCACCTAACTTTTTAGCGGATGGAGACATCACAATGAAACTTGGATACTGTAAGTACCAACACTGGAGGGTGGGTTGCATACTAAATTCATATCGCCCCCACCAAGGTCAAGGTTACAGCTTGATGTCAACAGATGACATCAGCATGCATACCAAATTACAGGCAATAACTTCTGGATGGATGGAAAGAGATATCACAGTGGAACTTACACTGTATTATCTACAATATTATCTGCACACTATGGTGTCCATGTCCTCTGCCAATATCAAATTGGTATGTGCGCCAGAAATGTGGCTAGAGATTTTAGCATAACATTCTTATCTAGGAATGGGATCTAATTGATATTAACTTGTTTGTGTCCGCCACCTAACTTTTTAGTGGATGGAGATATCCCAATTAAACTTAAGACACCACAAGTACCACTACTTGAGGGTGGGTGGCATACAAAATTCATGTTGACCCACCAAGGTCAAGGTCACAGTGTGATGTCAACAGATGGCATCAGCATGCACATCAATGTACAGGCCACAACTTTTTGATGGAAAGAGATATCAGAGTGAGACTTACGCTGTATTAACTACAATATCATCGGCTCACAAGGGTGTCCATGTCCTCTGCCAATATCAAACTGTTATGTGCGCAGAAGGGTGGCTAGAGATTTTGGTGTAACATTCTTATCCAGGAACATGATCTAATTGATATTTAGGAGAATGCAAACAGAAACAATATGAAAAAGTGACCAAATGGCACACTGTGTAAAAGGACCATTGATACAATTTTATGATGCATTTTCAATTCATTTGCATTCTATACATAAATAACATATGCTGAAAGCTGCAAAGTTTTTTTTTTAAATTTAAACATTTAATAAACTCATTTTCAACGATAATTTTTTCTGGACACTTATTCTCATTGCTGTGAGGTCCAAACTTCATAAAATCAATGTTAAAAGATCTGTACTTGCATGGAATATATGAGCTGAAACCTGGAAATATGATATATTTCACCAAGAAGAAATAGTTTTAACCCTTTACCCAACGTAATGGCCAAAACAATCCAGCACTATTCTCAAAAATCACCAATTAATTAGGCTTTTCCCTCTGGAAAAGACAATTGTTTTTCTACGGATTATTATTAGGCTTTTCCCTCTGGAAAAGACTATTGTTTTTCTACGGATTATTATTTTTTTTTTTTTTAGGCTTTTCCCTCTGGAAAAGACTATTGTTTTTCTACGGATTATTATTTTTTTTTTTTTTTTTTGGGGTTTTTTTTTTTTTTTTTTTTTTTTTTTTTCCCACACATTTTGTCCGTACGATTCAGAAGCCATTTTCGAACCGATTTTCACGAAATTTTGCACACGCATAGAGGGGCACAAAATCTAAAAATGTACCGTAGCGAAATTTTTGATTTAACCCTTATTTCGTCAGAATTGGCAAAAAACTGCCAAAATTGGGGTTTATCGGCACTTTCTCGAAACATGTCTTGTAGATTTTTTTTATACATTCGTCATTGCTAGACCTGTCTGTGACACACCCTTTGGTACACACGACATATCAGGCGATGCATATGGTAACCCTCCACAGGCTGCCAAACATCGAAATTTTGATGAAATAGGCTGGTTTCAGGCCCCCACTGCACCCAAACAATACACGAGAGATAAACATAACTTCCTTTATTGGGAGTGGAATTCACCGTGGATCATTTTTGTCAGCAATAAGGGTGTTCAGAAAACCAAGCGTTAACCCATTTTGAGCTGGTTAAACAGCAATACCCCCATAATGCTCAAAAGTTTGTGTTTTCCGTGGATTTCTCTAAACGAGTCTTGTAGATTTTCAAGAAAAATTGGTCACTCTCAGGTCTTGGTGTGACATTACAAGTTGCATGGATAAAATATTCCGGTCAGCATTAGTTAACCCTCCCCGAGCTGCTAAACGTAAAAATTGTGATAAAATGGGCTGTTTTAGACGCCAACAGCACCCAAACGGTATTCCAGAGAGAAAGGGTCCTTCATTTATCGGACGCGAAATAGATCGGAAAATATTTTTGAGAGTGGTAAGGGTATTCAAAATTTGACGTCTTAACCCATTTTGGGCTGGTTAAATAGAGATACCCATTAAAATCTTAAAATACCCGTTTTCTGTGGATTTCTCTATCAACATTTTGTAGGTTTTCAAGAAAAAATTCGGCTATTTGCAGGTCTTGGTGTGACATTACAAGTTGCATGAACAAAATATTCCGGTCAGCATCAGTTAACCCTCTCCGGGCTGTTGAAGGTCGAAATTGTGATAAAATGGGCTGTTTTTGGACACCAACAGCACCCAAAGGGTACACCACAAAGAAAAGTGCCTCCTTTTATCGAGCGCACAATTTATACGGAAACATTTTTGTAAGCAGTAAGGGTATTCAAAAGTCGACGTCTTAACCCATTTTGGGCAGGCTAAAGCAAGATATCCCTTGAAAGCTTTAAATTCCCATTTTCTGTGAATTTCCCTAACGGTAACTTGTAGAGTTTCAAGACAAATTGACTATTCGTAGGTGTTTATGTGACATTACAAGTTGCATGGACAAAATACTCCGGTGAGCGTTTATTAACCATCTACAAGCTGCCAAGCATCGTAATTTTGTTAACATGGGGCTGTTTTCAGACACGCACAGCACCTAATGTATACATGAGAGATAAACATAATCTCCTTTGTTGGAAGTAGAATTCACAGAGGACCATCTTTGTAAGTAATAAGGGTATTAAAAAAATCAAGCGTTAACCCCTGTTGGGGAGGTTAACACGGATACCCATCGATAGCTTAAAAATCGTTTTCCCTGGATTTCTTTACTAACATTTTGTGGGGTTTCCAAGAGAAAATGGCCGTTGATAGGTCTTGGTGTCATATGACCAGTTGCATGGATAAATTATTCTGGTAGGCATTTGTTAACCCTCCATGGGCTGCTAAATGTAAAAAAAATGAAGAAGTAGTCTGTTTTTGGACACCAACAAATGGAAATGCCACAGAGAAATGTAACTTCTTTTACCGGACGCAAAACTGATAGGGAAACATTGATCTTGATATTAACCCATTCTACCATTAATAATGGGTTTTACCTAAACATTTTTTTTATCAAACCCAAACTGAGTCATTTGAGACTACTATACTCACCTTTCTCATAACATCAATGAGGGAACTTCAGTGAGACAGTTAAAAACAATTCATCAGACACTGTGGGGTCATGAAAAATCATGGAATCTAATCGGGAAAAGCCATGATTCTCCAGAATCATAAAGTCTAGTTTTTTTGGGTTTTTTTAGGCTTTTCCCTCTGGAAAAGACTATTGAATTTCTACGGATTATTATTATTTTTTTTTTTGGGGGGGGGGGGGGGGGGTTGGTTTTTTTTTTTTTTTTTTTTTTTTTTTTCCACACATTTTGTCCGTACGATTCAGAAACCATTTTCGAACCGATTTTCACGAAATTTTGCACACGCATAGAGGGGCGCAAAATCTAAAAATGTACCCAAGCGGAATTTTCGATTTAACCCTTATTTCGTCAGAATTGGCAAAAAACTGCCAAAATTGGGGTTTATCGGCACTTTATCGAAACACGTCTTGTAGATTTTTTTTTATACATTCGTAATTGCTAGACCTGTCTGTGACACGCCCTTTGATATGCACGACATATCAGGCGATGCATATGGTAACCCTCCACAGGCTGCCAAACATCGAAATTTTGATGAAATAGGCCAGTTTCAGGCCCCCACTGCACCCAAACAATACATGAGAGATAAACATAACTTCCTTTATTGGGAATGGAATTCACCGAGGATCATTTTTGTCAGTAATAAGGGTGTTCAAAAAACCAAGCGTTAACCCGTTTTGGGCTGGTTAAACAGCAATACCCCCATAAAGCTCAAAAACTTGTATTTTCCGTGGATTTCTCTAAACGAGTCTTGTAGATCTTCAAGAAAAATTTGTCACTCCCAGGCCTTGGTGTGACAATAGACGTTGCATGGACAAAATACTGCAGTGAGCATTTGTTAACCCTCCACGGGCTGCTAAAAGTCAAAATTGTGATAAAATGGGCTGTTTTTGGACGCCAACAGCACCCAATGAGTACGCCACAAAGAAACGTGCTTTCTTTTATCGAGCGCACAATCTATACGCAAACATTTTTGTAAGTAGTAAGGGTATTCAAAAGTCGAAGTCTTAACCCATTTTGGGGAGGCTAAAGAGAGAGATCCCTTAAAATCTTAAAATTCCCGTTTTCTGTGGATTTCTCTAAATACATCCTGTAGGTTCTCAAGAAAAATTGACTACTCGCAGGTCTTTGTGTAACATTGTAAGTTGCATGGACAAAATATTCCGGTGGGCGTTTATTAACCCTCTACAGACTGCCAAGCATCGTAATTTTGTTGAAATGGGCTGTTTTCACACACGCACAGCAACCAACATGTACCTGAGAAATACACATAATCTCCTTTGTTGGAAGTGGAATTCACCGAGGACCATTTTTGTAAGTAATAAGAGTATTCAAAAAACCAATCGTTAACCCCTTTTGTGGTTGTTAATAATGATACCCATCAAAGGCTTCAAAATGTATGTTTTCCCTGGATTTCTGTACAAACATCTGGTAGCGTTTTCAAGAGAAAATGGCCATTGATAGGTCATAGTGTCACATTACCAGTTGATTGGATAAATTATTCCGGTAAGCATTTGTTAACCATCCATGGGCTGCTAAATGTCAAAATTTTAAAAAAAAATAGTCGGTTTTTGAACAACAACATCAAAAGGGAATGCAACAGAGAAACGTAACTTCTTTTACCGGACGCAAAACTGACAGGGAAACATTGTGGTAAAAAGTAAATGTATTCACAAATCGAGATCTTAACCCATTTTTGACTGGTTAAGAAGATATACCCCTTAAAAGCTTAAAATTCCAGTTTTCTGTGGATTTCTCAAAAAAAATTTCAAGAACAATTGGCCATTCGCAGGTCTTCGAGTGACATTACAAGCATGAACAAAATGTTTCGGTAAACATTTGTTAACCCCCCGAGGCTGCCAGGCATAGACATTTCGAGAAAATGGGCTGTGCTTGGGCAACCATAACACCAAATGTGTACCTATGAGATAAACATTACCCTCTTCATTGGAAATGGAATTCACAGTTGATCTTTTTTGTACCCATTGAAGGTATTAACAAAACCAGGCATTAACCCTTTAGAGCTGGTTACAGAGAGATACCCCTCAAAAGGTTAAAAATTTGTGTTATTTGAGGATTTCATTTAAAACCATTCAGTAGATTTTCAAGAAAAAATGGCCATTCTCAGATCTTAGTGTGACATTACAAGTTGCATGTACAAAATATTCCTGTAAGCATTTGTTAACCCTATGCAGGTTCTCAAACATCAAAATGTTGATAAAATGGGCTGTGTTTGTGTACCCACAGCTCCCAAAGTTGGGAGGAGAGATCAAAATAAGTGGAAGTAGAATTCACTGAGAATTATTTTGGGAAGTAATAAGAGTATTCAATAAACAACACTTAACCCGTTTTGGGCTGGATAAACAATGATACCCATCAAAAGTTTAAAATTCATGTTCTCCCTGGATTTCTCTGAAAACATCTTGTAGATTTTAAAGAAAAAAATGGCCATTCACAGTTCTTGGAGTGACATTACAAGTTGCATGAATAAATATTCCTGTTAGCACTTGTTAACAACCCTCTACAAGCTGCCAGACATCAATATTTGGGAAACATTTGAGATAAAATGAACCATTTTTAAATTGACACAGCACTCAGTGGGTATGTGTCAAAGAAACATAACTCCTTTTGTCGGTCATTGACTTGTTGGACAACGATATTGACATTAACCCACTCCACCACTAATGATGGTTTTTACCTAAACAATTTTTTATCAAACTCTGTCATTTGAGATTACTATCTTCACCTTTCTCATAACATCAGTGAAGGGACTTCAGTGAGACAGTTAAAAACAATTCATCAGACACTGTGGGGTCATGAAAAATCATGGAATCTCATCGGGAAAAGCCATGATTCTCCAGAATCATAAAGTCTAGTTTTTTTGGGTTTTTTTTTTTTTTTTTTTTTCCACACATTTTTGTCCGTACGATTCAGAAGCCATTTTCGAACCGATTTTCACACAATTTGGCACATGCATAGAGTGGCAAAAAATCTAAAAATGTACCGAAGCGGAATTTTCGATTTAACCCTTATTTCGCCAGAATTGGAAAAAAACTGCCAAAATTGGGGTTTATCGGCACTTTCTCGAAACACGTCTTTAGGATTTTTTTAAAACATTCATCATTTCTAGACCTGCCCATGACACGACCTTTGATACACACGACATATTAGGCGATGCATATGGTAACCCTCCACAGGCTGCCAAACATCGAAATTTTGATGAAATGGGCCGGTTTCAGGCCCCAACTGCACCCAAACAATACACGAGAGAAAAACATAACTTCCTTTATTGGAAGTGGAATTCACCGAGGATCATTTTTGTCAGTAATAAGGGTGTTCAAAAAACCAAGCATTAACCCGTTTTGGGCTGGTTAAACAGCAATACCCCCAAAAAGCTAAAAAAATTCAGGTTTTCCGTGGATTTCTCTAAACGAGTCTTGTAGATTTTCATGAAAAAATTGTCACTCCCAGGCCTTGATGTGACAATAGAAGTTGCATGGACAAAATACTTCGGTGAACATTTGTTAACCCTCCACGGGCTGCTAAAAGTCAAAATTGTGATAAACTGGGCTGTTTTTGGACGCCAACGGCACCCAAAGGGTACGCCACAAAGAAAAGTGATTTCTTTCATCGAGCGCACAATCTATAGGGAAACATTTTTGTAAGTAGTAAGGGTATTCAAAAAACGAAGTCTTAACCCATTTTGGGCAGGCTAAAGAGAGAGACCCCTTAAAATCTAAAAATTCCCATTTTCTGTGGATTTCTCTAAATACATTCCATAGGTTTTCAAGAAAAATTGACTACTTGCAGGTCTTTGTGTGACATTACAAGTGGCATGGACAAAATATTCCGCTGAGCGTTCATTAACCCTCTACAGAATGCCAAACATCATAATTTTGTTGAAATGGGCTGTTTTCGGACACACACAGCACGCAATGTATGTCCGAGAGTTACACATAATCTCCTTTGTTGGAAGTGGAATTCACCGAGGACCATTTTTGTAAGTAATAAGGGTATTCAAAAACCTAAGCGTTAACCCCTTTTGGGGTTGTTATTAGCGATACCCATCAAAAGCTAAAAAAAATTATGTTTTCCGTGGATTTCGTTACAAACATCTTGTAAGTTTTCAACAGAAAATGGCCATTGATAGTCTTGGAGTCACATTACCGGTTGCATGGATAAAATATTCCAGTAAGCATTTGTTAACCCTCCATGGGTTGCTAAATGTCAACATTTTGAAAAAATAGTCTGTTTTTGGACACCAACAACATCAAATGGGAATGCCACAGAGATACATAACTTCTTTTACCGGATGCAAAACTGACAGAGAAAAATTTAGTAAGTAGTAAGGGTATTCAAAAAATCGAGGTCTTAACCCATTTTCGCCTGGTTAAGATGTACCCCTTAAAAGCTTAAAATTCCAGTTTTCTGTGGATTTCTCCAAAAAATCTAGTAAGTATTCAAGAAACATTGACCATTTGCAGGTCTTGGAGTGACATTACATGTTACATAGACAAAATATTCCGGTAAGCGTTAGTTAACTCTCCAGAGGCTGCAAAGCATAGAAATTTTGAGAAAATGGACTGTTCTTGGGCACCCATTGCACGCAATGTGTACCTGCGAGATAACCATAACCTCCTTCTTTGGAAGTGGAATTCATCAGACCAGGCATTAACCCATTTAGGGCTGGTCTTAACCCGTTTTGGGCTGGTTAAACAGCGGTACCCATCAAAGACTTAAAATTTCATGTTTTCCCTGGATTTCTTTAAAAACATCTTGTAGATTTCAAGAAAAAATGGCCATTCACGGGTCCTCATGTGACATTACAAGTTACATGGACAAAATATTCCGTTGAGCACTCGTTAACTCTCCACGAGCTGCTAAACATCAAAATGTTGATAAAATGGTTTGTTT
The DNA here is from genome assembly GCA_031216915.1 of Pictodentalium vernedei. Classification (NCBI taxonomy): domain Eukaryota; kingdom Metazoa; phylum Mollusca; class Scaphopoda; order Dentaliida; family Dentaliidae; genus Pictodentalium; species Pictodentalium vernedei. The sequence goes on along the minus strand of CM062292.1, from coordinate 216,630,068 downwards.
GCAGACACCAAGAGCACCCAATGGATATGTAACAGAGAAATGTAACTTCTTTTACTGCGCGTAGAATTCACAGAGGATCAGTTTTGTAAGTAGTAAGGGTATTTAAAAGAATGAAACTTAACCTATTTTAGACTGGATGAGGAGAGATACCCCTTAAAAGCTTAAAATTTACATTTTCTGTGGATTTCGCTAACTGCTTGTTGGCGATTTTCAAGAACAATTGGACATTGGCAGGTCTTACAAATTGCATAGATAGAATATTCCGCTAGTCGTTTGTTAATCCCGCTACAGGCTGCTAAACATCAAAATTTTGATAAAATCGGCTGTTTTCGGGCAGCAAATGGGTATGTAATAGGTAAACATAACCTCTTTTATCAGACTCAGAATTCATGAGGGATAATGTATGATAGTGTTAAGGGTATTCAAGGGAGCGTGGTGGCTCAGTGGTAGACTGTTGTACTTCTATGCTAGAGGTCCCGAGTCCGATCCCCGTCCGGGACGACTCACGTTGTGTCCTTCGGCAAGGCACTTTAGCCCGGTCGCCGACATGGGGGCACGATGACGCCGTGTACTAAGGCATACTGCACGTCGATGGTACATATGTATTCACCCTCTGTAACCCTGCTTGAGCGGAGCTTGAACAAAGTTAGAATGTTGAGGAGCTGACAGTTGCTCGTCGTTGCTTGGTGGTTCTCCCCGTGTACTCCAGCTTCCTCCACCTATAAAACTGTCACGGTCACGATTAGTCATTGTGCATAAGTATGTGACCTTAAACACCAATAAATAAATAAACAAATAAATAAATAAATAAGGGTATTCAAAAGGCCAAGCCTTAACCCTGTTTATAGGATTAAAGACAGACAGCCCATGCCGTGTACGCTGCCTACATTACTTGTAAAATCGACACCCCCACTAAATCTACTTCGAGGTGCGGTGTCGGACCCGACCACCTGACGGTTCTGACCTCATTAGATAACACTCCTTCGTTGTATTTAGCAGCATGGATTTCCCCAAGAAGCAAAGACAAAAATACGTCTGCGGAAAATAATGGCAAATATTTTATTTAGTCTGTATTTTGTCCGTATAGAAAATGTCTCGCCCACATATACCTAAACATGATTCAATGATACAATTGGACATATTTCTCTCGTAAAACCTGAAAAAGACTTGATTTATTTCATTTTAGGATTGCGCGTGTATATTCTTAGAAGATTCTCTGTGTGTTATTAATATACAGCGTCAGTCTTTGATCTCGTTTGGGACGATCAGTGATTAAAACCTTTTCGACAAGAGCCATCGAAATTGAAATAAAAAAAAAAATCAAATTTCACTAAAACCTTTTGCAGAATCGTGTTTTTCAGAAAACTCTTTCGCGATTGCATGTGTCGTTTTCAAAATTCCGATCAGTAATCACGAAATTATAAATATGTTGTTGTCAATACAAAATTGAAAGCATGTCCGTCAACTTGCATGACGTCAGAACTCGACTCGGGTGAAATACTGCAGTGATGCAGTGAAAGTTCGAGAGTAATAAACGCTGATATCGCAGTAGGCTTTAAACTGTCCATGGAATGGTCCTAAAATCATGTTTATGTTTGCAGCTTTACTGCAAATAGGTTTCCCGTTGTTTCTTGTTGAAGTGTTGTTTCCGTCAAGGCCAAGTACCATGGAAAATTTTGGAACACCGAGCAGTGGGCCTGCCCCCATGAACCACCTGCCTGTTATTAAAATTAATTAGCGGGGACATCTGCCCTCCCCCCCCCCCCCCTTCCTCCTGTTTTTTTTACCTAGGACACCTGCCCCCTATTGTTTCTTTTACCTAGGACACGTGCCCCCCCCCCCCCTGCTGTTTTTCACCAACTACACCTGCCCCCGTTTGTTTGCTAACGGGCCCCTCCCCATTGACCTTTCTATCTTTAGAAGCACCCGGACCGACGGGGAGAGGGCGTGGTTGTGAGCATGGCTAGATTTCGCTGAAGGAAGGTACCCTCAAATCTGGGTCGAAAGTGGCGAAAATGACAAAAGGCTACTTCAACGTATGGTAACGGTATAAACTTCAGACGATCTGGGCGATGTACAGACGAAAGATCATACCTTGGAGCCGGTTAGGTAATTTGGCACAAAACTCCCATTTTATGCTCAATCGCTGCTCTACAGTAGTCTACAATAGTGCCCAATTCCATTCCAAACTGATAGAGTCGGGACGAATAGTACTCTCCACTTTCCACGCGATGCGTGGTGTTCTCCACGCGGTCTCGACACTTGCAACAGATGCCAAAATGTCGGCCAGGGTGCGTAGAACAAGTTCTGAAAATTAGAAGTCGCTGCCTTCGGCGGTCTAGACACGGTTCGTGTTTGTGAGAAGTGCAATTTTAATGTCAAATTGGCAAATTTTCGTTAATCGTTTCCCGCCAAAACACCTACTCACCGCCGATTTCTTTTCACTGCAACTTCTTCCGATTATCTA